>CM064498.1:26342675-26820777 GCA_032716605.1 Paralithodes platypus
GGTCAGAGGCAAACCATGAGAAAGGGATAGTGGAGAACTATGAAAAGAATCCAAAAATGTTTTTCAAGTTTGTAAACGGCAAAAGGAAGATAAAAAGCCACGATCGTAAAGATTAAAAGTGGAAACAGAATCATAGAAGAGGATACAGAGATTGCGGAAGAACTAAATAAAAAATTTGCATCAGTATTTACAAAAGAAGGAGAATTCATTGCACCAGAAACCAATGAGATAGGTACAGAGGAAATGCCGGAAGTCACATTTAACAGAGCAGAGCTCATAGACATAATGAGTAAGGTGGATCCAAACAAAGCCGCCGGACGGAGTATCAGGCTGGATTATTAAAGAAAATGCCAAGGAACTGAGTATACCATTATATGATATAATGACCAAATCATTGGACACAGGGATAGTACCTACAGAATGGAAAAGAGCAAACATTATTCCTATATTTAAGGGAGGAAGCAGAGATAAACCACTGAACTATAGACCTGTATCACTATTGAGCATCCTCATGAAGATTCTGGAAGGATTAATAAGGGACAAATGGGTGAACTACCTGGAATCCAAAAGATTAATTACTGACCGACAATTTGAATTCAGAGGAGGCAGATCATGTGTAAGTAACTTGTTGAGTTTTTACTCTAGAGTAATAGACACAGTGGACCAGAGGGAAGGATGGGTAGACTGTGCCTACCTAGACTTTAAAAAGTGATTTTACAAAGTTCCACACAAGAGATTGCTGTGGAAATTAAAACATGAGGGAAAAGTAGGAGGCAAACTGCTGAAATGGATGGAGATCTACCTTAGCGGAAGACAGATGAGAACAACAGTAAGGGGGAAATCGTCAAACTGGACTCAAATTACGAGTGGAGTACCACAAGGATCTGTCCTAGCCCCAATCATGTTTCTAATATTTGTAAATTACTTACCTGAGGGACTAACAAGCTACAGGAGCATGTTTGCGGACAATGCTAAGCTGCTTAAAACGATCAGAACCCAGGAGGATTGCCTTGAACTCCAAGCAGATTTGCAAAAGATCCATGAATGGAGCATCAAATGGAATATGGAGTTCAATGCAGGGAAATGTAAGACTCTAGAAATGGGTAAAAGCAAGTACAGACCTAGAAAAGATTATAAACTAGGAAACAAAGTGATTCCCAAAGCAGAAAAAGAAAAAGACTTGGGGATAGAATTTAAGGATAACATGTCTCCAGAAAGCCACGTAAATAAGATAGCGAGATAATCACTAGCACTATTGGCAAATATCAGGATGTCTTTCAATTATCTTAATGAAAACACCATGAAACAAATAATAACGGCAATAATAAGACCCAGGATGGAATATGTGTCTGTGGTGTGGTCCCCTCACATGAAGAAACATATCCACAAAATTGAGAGGGTACAGAGAGCAGCTATGAGGATGATCCCAGGTTTGGAAAATTTGGAGTACCAAGAGAGGCTCGAGAGATTGAATCTACCTACACTGGAACAGAGAAGGAAACAAGGACAGCAAATTCAGATATACAAATGTGTTAGAGGTATTGACAAAATCGACCAAGAAAACTTCATAGAGAGGGATGGAGGTGAGAGAACAAGAGGTCACAGCTACAAACTGAAAGTGCCTAATAGTAAATCTGATCTGAAAAGTAAAAGATTTCCTACCAACTCGATTAGTGGGTGGAACAAATTGCCAGCCGAAGTAGTGTCTGCACCATCAGTGCATAGTTTCAAAGCACGGTATGACAAACATATCTTAGGAGGCGGGAATTAACGAGCATTCTCACTCCCGCAAATACAACTAGTGTAAGTACACACACACACACACACACACACACACACACACAAAGAAATTAGAAATAAATTATTACATCAGACAGGAAGAGCCCTTAATATTGTGTCTATGTGAAACTAAACTAAATAAAGGGATAAGTTTGGAGGGAATGGGATGGAACAACTATAATATCTGGAGAAGGGATAGAGAAGACAAGATGGGGGGAGGAGTGCTAATTCTTACACATAATAAATTGAAAACAGAATGATTGATCTGAATAATAGTAAAGCGGAAATATTAGCAGTAGAATTGACAGATGATGACAATCAAAAGGCGGATATTGTAGTGGCCTACATGCCGCCCTACACAGGGGCTTGGAAAGAGGAGGAATACAAATTTATCAAAGATGAGATGATTATTTGTATTGAAAAATTACAAAGGCTTACAAAGAGAATATGTGTGTCAGGTACAAGGGGAGATAGAAGGGCAGGAAGACCCCCATTGAGATGGAGAGACTGTGTAAGAAAGGCTTTGGATGATAGAGGAATGACTATAGATCAGGCAGGGGAAGTGGTGGTGGACAGGAGTGAATGGAGAATGCTTGTGAATAGTTGAGTGAACACGTGGTCATTTGGAGTAAGGGGTCGGGCGCAAGTTGGACTAGATAATAGTCCATCAGGCGCCTGGCCCGGGGAGACGATTAATATGAAGGGTGTGCCTGGATTGGGAGGGCTTGTGGCTTTGGCTCCGCTGCATGTTTGCCTGCCGAGATCGGAACCTCTCCGGGTGGTCAGGGGCCGGGGGAGTGCTGGAGCGACCTTGGTAACCCTGGTCTCTGGGTCTTCTCCTGGGTGACCTGGATGTGTGAGAGTGTGTTTTTTATCTGTGTTTATTTTTTGTTTTATGTTGTTTTTGTGTTTTCCCTGTTCTTGCTCTGTCTTGAGTCGGCTACCCCCAAAATGGGGATTGGGCCTGAGCATATAGATAGATAGATAGATAGAAAAATTAACTCGTAGAACCAATGAATTAATTATAGTAGGGGACTTCAACTGTAAAGAGGTGGATTGGGAGCAGAGAGAAGCTGGTAGCAACGTGAACTCGTGGGGGTATAGGCTACTGGATATGGTAACAGAAAATTTATTGGTGCAAAATATAAAGGAAAATACAAGAAGAAGGGGAAATGATGAAGCATCCAGATTGGACCTAATGTTTACTAGAGACCCAGATGTAATTTCTGATATAAAATACTTACCACCTTTAGGCAAGAGCGATCACGTTGTAATGGACATAGAAATCCTATTGGGTTATTCCAATATGGAGGAGAGGGAGGAGCACAAGGAAACTAAGTTTGACTATGCAAAAGGAGACTACCAATCACTGAGACAATACTTTAGAGATGTTGACTGGAGTGAAATACATCAGAGAAATAGTGTAGACGAGAAGTATGGAGTATTTAAAACAATATATGAAGGAGTTAATAATATGTCCCTAAACAAGGTAATAGGTCAGCGAAGGAAAAGGATTGGTTTAATGAAAAATGTAGGAAAGCCAAGGAATAGAGAGACCAAGCGTGGAAGGCAGCTAGAAAAAGGTGTAATAGAGAAACTTGGAACAGATACAAGAGATTAAGAAATGTATATGCTACAATCAGGAGACAAGAAGCCAGAGAATATGAGAAGAACATTGTGAAAAAATGTGAGAGTGATCCTAAGCTGTTCTATAGGTTTATAAATAGTAAAATGAAGGTAAGGGATAGAATAGTGAGGTTGTTGAAGTTTGAAGGGACCACTTATGATGACGACCAGAATATGTGTGAAATTATGAACAATACACTACACTCAGTATATACTAAAGATGATAACTTTGAAGAAGTACCGGTAGGTGAAATTGGTGATAAACTGGGAGAGGTTAACCAGAGGAGCTAGTAGAAATAATGAAAGGACTAGATGTGAAAAAAGCAGTGGGACCTGACAATGTAGCGGGATGGATTTTGAAAGAATGTGCTGAACTAGTGAAACCCTTATATGAGATAATGAAATACTCTCTGGAAGTGGGAAAATTACCAATGGACTGGAAGAGAGCCAACATTGTACCGATTTATAAAGGTGGGAACAGGGAACATCCATTAAATTATCGACCTGTGTCACTTACTAGTATAGTGTGCAAAATCTGTGAGAAAATAATTAAAAAAAGATGGATGATTTACTTGGAAAAGAATAATCTACTATCTAACAGGCAATTTGGATTCAGGGAGGGTACCTCATGTTACAAATCTACTCAGTTTTTATGACAGAGTGGTTGACATATTACAAGAGAGAGATGGATGGGTGACTGCGTATATATTGACATGAAGAAAGCTTTTGACAGAGTATCGCATAGCAGGCTGAAGTGGAAATTAAAAGAGTATGGAGGGATTCAGGGTAGTTTGTTAAATTGGATGGAGGACTATCTTTCAGGGAGACAGATGAGGACTACTATCAGAGATAAATTTTCTACGTGGAAAGATGTCACAAGTGGAGTTCCGCAGGGAGCGGTGCTGGCTCCCATAATGTTTCTAATATACATTAATGACATGCCAAAGGATATAAATGCATATATGAATATGTTTGCAGATGATGCCAAGATCATGAAGCGTATAGAAGATGAAAACAGTGGTAGGGAATTACAGAGGTATTTGGATAGGATAGATCAATGGAGCAAGAAGTGGAAAATGGAATTCAACACAAATAAATGTCATGTAGTGGAAATGGGAGTAAGTAAAAGAAGGCCTCATATGGAATATAAGTTAGGAGAAAACACTTTTAGCCCATCAGAGAAAGAAAAGGACTTAGGGATAACTGTTAGGGGTGATCTTTCACCTGAGAATCATATTAATAAGATAGTGGGAGAAACATATTGACTGCTAAACAGAATAAAAATAGCCTTTAACTATATAAACGAGGAGATGCTGGAGAAAATAATAAAAACATTGGTGAGACCAAGACTGGAGTATGCGGCAGTGGTGTGGGCACCACATCTAAAAAAGCATATAAAGAAGCTGGAGAAGGTTCAGAGAGCTGCAACTAGGATGATACCAGAACTGAGAGAATTACCATATGAGGAGAGATTAAAGAAATTAGATTTACCATCTCTAATGGATAGGAGGGAGAGAGGCGATGCGATATGATTATGATGTACAAATGTGTGAGAGGACTCGAAAAGGTGGACAAGAAGGGTTATATTGTGAAAGATAATGGTAGAACTAGGGGGCATAGATATAAACTAATGAAAGGAAGATGTAAAGAAGATGTGAGAAAGTATAGTTTCCCTTACAGAAGTATAAGTAAGTGGAATCAGTTGGAAGAGGAAGTGGTGTTTGCCAAAAACATTCATATTTTTAAGGCAACGTTAGATAATTGTAACTCAGGAAGCGGGACAATACGAGCCTAAAAAGCTCAACTCCTGTATACTACAAATAGGTAAATACAAATAGGTAAATACACACTTACACAATGGCAGCTGGTGTGAATAGGCTAGAATGGCCAAGTAATAAGGAAGTGTATGAGTCCTTTGGAATGGAAGAGCAAGCTTTGGGCATTGATTGTGGAGTGGTTGAGTGGATAAAGAGAAGTACTTTGAGGTGGTATGGTCATGTTCAGAGAATGGATGAAGACAGAAAGCCAAGAGAGATATATGGGAGTCAGGAGAGTGGAACAGCTAGTAGTGGAAGACCACCTATGGTATGGGAATAGAAAGTGGAAAAATAAATTGAAGAAAAACTTCCACTAAGTGGAAGGGGCATTGTGGCACGGACAAAGGAGGCATGTCTTGACAAAGTAGCCTGGAGATGTTTCTGTCATGGCCATCCTTTAGCGGGGGTTTCCCAGGGGGAAACAAGGCGTCGGAGATGATGATGATGATGACACAATTACACACACACACACACACACAATTACACATACTCACTAATTTGACTTCATTTGCTTTTTCTTTTTTCCATTGGGTTCATTCACCCCTCATCATTCATCATTCTCCAAGAGGGCAGTGAGTGGTGGTGGCAGTGTTGGGTGTTGGGTTAACTGTGTGTGTAGTGTCTCTTAATGTGGATTGTGTTTCTTTGTCTATACATTAGTGTTGTGTTGCATTGTATGTGTGTTGTGTTGTGATTCGGGTGTGTTTGTGTGGTGGTAGTGTTGGGTTACCTGTGTGGGTTGTGTATTGTGTTCCTTTCCCTGCACACATACACACACACACACACACATATATATATATATATATATATATACGGTATATATATATTATATATATATATAACTATATATATATATACTGTATATATATATATATATATATATATATATATATATATATATATATATTGATTGTGTGTTTTGTGGTGACTTGAGATGTTGGACTAAGTGTAAGAGGGTGTAATCTGTAGTCTCTGTAAATTGTGTTACTACCCTATATCTATGTTGGGTTTTGTGTCAGCTATGAGAGAGGTTGTTGTATGTAGTCTCTCTCTTAATGTGAATGTCTGGCTTGTGGTTCTCTGCTTGTGCATGTAGGAATTTCCATGAATTACATTGCAGATTTGGGGGTGTACCGGTTTTGTTTTGTACGTTTTTTTTTTTTTTTTTTTTTTTTTTTTTTTTTTTTTTTTTTTTCAAATTCAGTCAGTATAATACTCTTGTAAATACAGAAGGGAGTAGGTTAAAGTTTAAAATTTGTGAATGAAAGAACTTAACTGTTAGGAAGCAAGGCATGACAAATTGGTCCTCATTTAACATTACATTTTGTCTTCACCTTAATAGTGTAAAGTTGTTTCTCTCTCTCTCTCTCTCTCTCTCTCTCTCTCTCTCTCTCTCTCTCTCTCTCTCTCTCTCTCTCTCTCTCTCTCTCTCTCTCTCTCTCTCTCTCTCTCTCTCTCTCTCTCTCTCTCTCTCTCTCTCTCTCTCTCTCTCTCTCTCTCTCTCTCTCTCTCTATCCACCTTATCTATGCTTATATGTGTAATGTGTTTTATTTGTATCTACAGTATACTAAATATAGGAATCTAATACAGTATGCCTACTACATTATAGATCACATATTTACTTTGTTTATCTATAGATATACCAATCTGGTTATCTACTGTATCTATTGTGTATTGTGAGAGAGTGTTGTGTATACAGTATGATGGTGTTAGTAAGGTGAAGGCTGGGTGGTAAGGTATGTGTTGATGGTTGTTGATAAAGGAGCTCTGCCAAGAATGTTGCATGGCCGGAAATAGGGAATATTGGGGAGTCTGCAATGTGCAGATCAGGCTATTTTGCTGTAGGTGTCACTATTAGTAGAGTTCCCTTTGTGCATATAGTGTGTGTGTGTCTGTGAGAGAGAAAGAGAGAGACTTGACTTTGCTTATAACCTATATTTACTGCCTCACAGAGTGGATATGGACAGACAATTATACATTTCATTACAATAATTGTGGTATAATAATTCAGTTACAATTGGGCACAAAATATCGATATCTTGGCCATGTGCAATATGGGCCTACTTTACTAATCATAACATCAATAGGCCTACTGTGGTAGGGGCGCTATGCGAGTATATACTGGAGTTCTGTGTTGCACTCAAAATGGTTGTGTGTAATACTAAGTTCAAGAAAAGGCTGAGTCATTTGATCTCATATAGTTCTGGGGGCACCAGTAGCCAGATAGATTACTTCTTAGTGAACAGGAAAGACTGGAAGATTGTTCGGGATGTAAAGGTCATCCCGAGCGAAGAAGGTATCTCCCAATATATGCTCCTAGTCTATGACTTGAATCTAAGGCGAGATCATACATACATACATACACAAATTTAAAGACCGAGTGCTCCACACAAAATGCAGTTCTGGTCTCACATCCTAATGGCAGCGTTCCAGCAGCCCTGTTAAGAGCTGCCTCACTTTCCAGGTTCTTTGATTTAAGATCATACTGCAAAGTCCGATCCCACGTCTTTTTTGGTCCATCCCTTGGTGCAGCTCCCTCCACATTCATGGACTTGCTTCTTTACACCCAGCTTTGTTCATCCATTCTCTCCACATGTCCAAACCATCCAAGCCTGCTAGTACGCATTTCATCCCTGATACTCTGGATACCTAACCTTCTCCTTAGCTCTAAACTTGATATCCTATCTTGCAGTTTGGCACCACACATCCATCTCACCATCCTCATCTCATTGCATTCCATTCTGTTGGTATCATCCGCTTTGACAAGCCACGTGTCTGAAGCATATGTCATTGCGCTTCAAACGCATGAAGAGTACACCTTTCCCTTCATGGGGAGAGAGAATTTTCTCATGGTGAGTAGTGGCAAAAGTTCTCTAAACTTTTCCCAGCCGCATCTTATTCTGGCGATAGTGGTGGCCTCGGCCCCTCCACCGGCAGAGATGGTATCTCCCAGGTATTAATATTATTATTATTATTATATGAGATGCCGAAGTCTCCAACCAGGGTGCAGAAACACCAGCAAGATGAATCCACACAAAACACCCGGAGGCACTGGAGAGCGACTACGGCAACTTAGGAAAAAAAAAAAAAAAAAAAAAACGTATATACAGTACTGTACTGTATATATACTGTACATATATTAACCCTTGTCTAGCGGGGTGTTTTGGGCTATTTTGGGCATATTCAGGCCCTCCTGAATGATCAATCAAGTATCTGCATGAAAAGAAATGTATTCAGCAAAAAACTAGGCGCTAAAAGCTTCAAAATGAGACCAGAACGAGCTACGTAGCACTCGTGGTTCTCATGCAGTGGTACCACCAACATGGGAGTTTAGCGTATAGCGGCATATTTTTTCCCACTACGCTCACTGATGGTAACACTGCCGTCCTCTCGAGAACACAGGGAGCGTGAGTCAGTGGGTGGCGGTAAGCCCTGGGTGTCGGACGTGTGGCCTGCTGCGCTCCCGCCCATTTGCACTCTATTTTAACCCTTTAAAAGCCTTAATAATGCTCCTAACTTGCTACAAATTGGTGCACGACTTAAGTCGAGCGCCGCTCTTTAAGGGTTAAAAACAGATACAATGAATAATAAAATATGCAGTGGAGGATATCAAGTACAGGTATAAATTATAGGTTTGACTCCTGAAAGGAGATAAAGAAAACCTAATATTTAGTAGTGGCCCCGTAATCATTGACGAACATGCCTATTACATAAGGCACCCTCTTCAAACACTCATCCGCCGTAGTTTGAATCTACCGCGCAGAGCATTTCAAATTTGAGGAGCCTTCATCATGAGTGCACGCGACCTCACTCATGGCTTCAGTCATAATGAATTGGGTTCTCACTACGAAAAAACTTCGTAAAAAATAAAAACAAAAACAAAATAAGAATAACTATTCAATAAGCTTTCCATCATATCGTGGATGTACTTGTGTGGATCTTTTGACCAGACGCTACTGCAGGCGTCATTCTTCCTTCACTGACATATCAAGTAAACCAAAATCCTTAATACATCAATGAATGGGAAGGGGATGGTCGGAGGGCCCCAGTCGTCAATGATTACGGGGCCACTACTAAATATTAGGTTTTCTTTATCTCCTTACAGGAGTCAAACCTATAATTTATTAGTGGCCCCTCCATCATTGACGAACATGCCTGATTTCTAAGACTGGAGGGGGACATTCGTAATCATATCATAACTCTAGAAAAGCAGATAATCAAACAACCACATAGTATTCTTACTTTTGTAAAAAAGAGAGATATTCGGGTGCATAAACTTTATACAGCCTAAATCTTCAAAAAGGGGTACAAGCAGGAGCGTGCTTCAAAGAAGCCTGCTTGAAAAAGGGTTAACTCTGAGACTCTGTACACAGATCTGCTAGTTAAGAAGGCACCCCACTTAAAGTAAGTGGTGAAAACTAAAAACTTATAAGTTTACATGTGCACATATAAACCCCATTAACTAGTGGATATATTCCTAAAAATATAACCAAACATAAATGAATTCTTGTACATTCGTAGAAGTACTGAACTCGTGTACTTATGGAGAAGTAATTACTTCAAAAGTAAAAGTCGTAGTTACAACTACCGAGATTTCTCAAAAATCTATTGCTTCACAGCCACAGCTACTTACAACAAGAATTGTTGTAACACTACTATTGGCCTTTAGCACAATTTCCTGCAATGAATACTACAGAGAAATTTTATAATACAATGCCTACAAACAGTATCACAGCTCGTATGTTCTGAACACATACTCCGGAGGGGTCTAGGGTGTCCTATGTCACACTGACTGCACCCTCCCCCCCCCCCTTTTTCTTGAAATTAAACAAAACGTGACTAAAAGGGCCACCTAGACCCTCTGCCGTAAAGCTATACATGGCAAGGAAGGTTTGTCCAGAGCTACTGAAAGGTATCGAGTCAAAAACTCCTGATTAGAGGCCCACAACTGTGTGGACTTAATAACTTCCACCGAAAGATTATTAAGGAAACGTAAAGAGGCTGTCCCCTTGCGTAAATCGTGGGTCTTACCCACAACGCCGGGATTCTTCTCTTTAAAGTCCTCGACCAAGAGAGAAGCCAGTGTACGCTCCATCAAGCGTTCACCCGGACTTGCGACCCATAAAGCACCCTGGTGATTTAGAGGTGCCACTCTTAAATATTTGGTTAGAGCTTGCACTGGGCAAAAAAGATGGTGCACCTTTCCCCTTTTTAACGCCGGCACCGTGAACTCTGAAAACACGTGTTCACCGTGCTCATTCTTGGCTATGAATCCTGGGGAAGGTGCAATGTGAATACACTCATGAAGCCTATCAAACCTGAGGCAATTAGGTGTGTTGCTCATCGCCGCCAGCTCAGATACTCTGTTCCCGGTAGCCAAAGCCATAAGGAATACTGCCCTTTTGTAAAATCTGCAGTCTTTGGTACATACGGGAACGAGAATAACGACGATGCTTTGTCCAGAGACCATGTAGGCCTGAGCTGACGGGGAGGTGGGCGGAGTTTAAAACCTGCCCACATAAATCAATTTCAGATAAATGTTTCTGCATGAACAAATACATTAAATAATTAACAACCAACGCCACCGAGGGCACAGTTTGTTTTGTTCTAAGAATCCAAGACGTAAAAGCTTGCCAATGCGATTGAAACTGTCGCTTTGTTGACTGGGTATATTGATTCGTGAATATCTTGGTCACGTCGCTACCATATGGTGCTAGCCACTTGGCCTCCTGAATGTCCATAATGAACAAGTCCGCGAGGTGTCTAGGTTGCCAATTGTGTTCTAAGTGCAACAACCCGACCGGGAGTGACACTGGGTGCGGGCACCACGTGTTCAAAGGCTGGTACCACACTGCGCCGGCCACAGGGGCGCGATTAGCGAGACTACGCCTCGCTAATCCTGTAGTTTGTTGACTAAGTGGCACATTAGAGACGCGTCTGGCGGCGGAAAATAGATAAATGGAACTCAACCTGTTCTCGTCCGTCATCAGAGCGTCAGGTCCGCCCGCCGGCGTTATCGTCCGGCGGGTGAGGTACAGTGGGAGTTTGCGAGTCTTCTCAGACGCAAACAAATCCACTTGTGGATGGTAATGCTCCGCACACGCAAGAGCGCCCATTCTACTGATGTGCTTTGTCTCTGAGACAGAGCGTCTGCCCAGACGTTTGCTACGCCTGGGAGATAAGATGCGTGAAGATGAATGTCCAGCTTGTTGGCTAGTATAAAAATCTTTTCTGACACGTTTAGCCACTTCCGAGATCTCATTGACCCTTGTTTCTGAATACAGTGAACCACATTCAGATTGTCCATTCTGAAGGCCACCGACTTGCCCCGTAAAGCAGAGCCGTGAGCCTGAAGGACAGATAAGGGGACTAGTAAGTCTTTGACATTGATGTGGAAGATTTCTAAATGGGACCAAAACCTTTGACCCTGATGCCCGAGGTTTGACTAAAAGCCCCAACCTATCGTTCCTGACGCATCCATGTCCACCCATACCGACGGCGGAGGAGAGGTTCATGACATGACTGCGTGCAACATTTCTCTCGTCGCCCAAACCGCTAGGAAGTTGTGTAATAACGTTGGGATAGGCCATACTATCCCCGCCGGTAATAGTGGGAATTTTTTTTTGCCCTCCAAGATTAAACGTTAGACTTACAACCGGCCCAACTTCACAGGTAGCTGAACCCAGTTGAGAGAACCGACTAGAGATTCCCAAAGTCTCTGTGTCGTAGTCAGACTGTGGAGAAACATAAACAGTTTTTGCGAAATCTGTTTCGAGTGTCCACACTCTGACTCAGAGTGAGAGAAGCTGTGTCCTCGACCAGCCCTATCCCCTGAAATACTCGTGGGGGAACAAGGGTTTGACTTTTACTAAGTTGACCTTGAATCCTAGAGATATGAGATGGTTTAACGTAACGTAGACATGAATGATGCGTAACTTTTCTGTTTCTGCCACCACCAGTTAGTCGCCCAGATACCACCAGACCCTGATCCCTTGTTCTAACAAGGGCATCAGGGCTTGCGGGGACCTTGCTTGAATGCTTGTGCCAAATTGAAAACAGTCTTCCAAACTGCTGGTGAAATCAAAGAAGGAATTAGAACTGGAGACAGAACTACTTGGCTTGCAATACGGTCAAGAAGTTTCTTCACTAAGAACATCCTCAGATCCTGCCTTGCTCGAACTGCCTCTAATAAGGCCGTCCGAATATCTCCTAAAGACTTGGATGGAAGTCTGGAGAAGCAAGCGCCGGGAAAGTTCAATGGCTTTCCTGACTTCCGCGGCTTCTATTGCCTGAGAAGAGCGTAACAGAGACTTTATTACTTGCTGGGAACCATATATTGCGAAAACAGTTTAAACGCTTTAACTCTTAACCTAAACTCGCGGTCTAGGTAAGCTGGGGAAGGCGTGCTAATGGCAGCCAAGCAGAGGGGACTCCGCCGGCACCAAAAACCGGAAGAGAGAACCAAGAATGGCGTTCTGGAGGGATTTGGTGGGAAGAATAAGTCATGGTTATAATAACTTGGAATGTCCTTAATATGAACATCCAAAACATTTCCGTAACATTGCTACCCCTGACTCATCAGGCCCGTATAAAAGAGGCATAGCCCCTGTTTTTTGACTGGCGCCTTGTCTAAAGGAGGGGGAGATATGTCTGATATGACTCGCACAGTGGAAGTAGTGAGAGCTGCTGTGCCTGGCACATTGGAAATTGGATCTGACACAAGCGGATGGTTAGGTATTTTAGCTAAAGCAAAGGATGTAGCCAGAGGTCGCACATTCGTCGACATCGCGGGATCTCCCGTATCAAAAGGAGTTTCCGGCGTAGGGCCAAAGAACCTATTAAGTGCATTCAATAGTAGTCCATCAATCTCTTCCGCCGGTACATACCTAGCCGATGACGAACTCCGTGGAGATTCGACAGTACCCTGAGAGTCGCCTAGAAGGTGACTGGACTCTTCAACCTCCATCTCTGAGACCAGAGATCGTTGTTCTTCATCCGTTAAGTCTGGCTTATCATGGGAAGATCCCGCCGAAGCCGGGACCTCCACATGTTGCCATGTTAAAACTGGGATAAAAGATGGTACATCGGCATCCCGGTGGACGTCAGCACTAGTTGAGTCACAAAGGGATGTGTTCTGTCCTGCCAGGACTGTGAGTATCGCCATACACCTTGGCTGTGGCTGTCCCTCGCTTGCGAGCTCGGTATACTCTCTGAAAGAGAGCCCTGTAAAGGTTTATGATAATTAAAAGCTCTCATAGATCATTAACACATTGAAAGCAGAGCTGGTGAGCAAAATCATAAAGTATACTAATGAATTTAATTTATATTTAATTGTATTAAAATAAATTACTATAAATAAACACAATATTATCATAATATAATCATAGAAAATATATATGTTTATTATGAATCAGTTATTAAATTATTTCATTAACAAATAAAATTAAGATAGGGATACCTGAGCTTAACGGCGTTGAACATACAGCAATGAGAGGTTCAAGTGCCGACATGACAGAGACTGGGGGAAAACTACCCCGCCCCCGGGAACTACCTGGTCACCTGGTGCAACACCGGTACTCCGCCCTGGAAAGATAAATTTCCGGGGATTAATGCTCATAGGGTTACACCCAAAAAATGGTACAAAATATGTGCCACAAAACCGCCGGTCAACGAACCGTAGCACTCCACCACTACTTTTCGTTTTCCTTTAGTTTCATATTAAAGATTTCAGGATATCTTGACCTGTCCAGAAGATTTAAGCATATATTCTGAATCCTCATAAAGATGAAGCATATCTTTATTAAAGATGAAGTCTTTCAAGTATCCCTTTACACTTGAAACACTAGTAATATTCCGGCATCTTTTTATCCCATAAAAAGTCTAAGCCTATCTTAATCTCTAATCCGGCTTCTCCCAGAAGCCCTCATAGATCGCCGTCTTGAAGGCCGTGATACCCTATTGTATCAATCAATTGTTTGGCAAATTATCGCGAATTGCAAATCAGTTAATATAACCACCCGAAGGTACAACCGCCGGGTTTTATATGCAATGTCAAACCAATTGTACCTGCCCCAGACCTTTTTGTAAAAAGGTCGCCGGGAGGGAAAGACTAAACAAACAAACAGCATTGTTTCAATGGCTTATTAAAGATTTCAGCATATCTTTTACCTGTCCAAAAGAATTAAGCATAACTTCTGAATCCTCATAAAGATGAAGCATATCTTTATTAAAGATGAAGTCTTTCAAGTATCCCTTTACACTTGAAACACTAGTAAGATTCAGGCATCTTTTTATCCCATAAAAAGTCTAAGCCTATCTTAATCTCTAATCCGGCTTCTCCCAGAAGCCCTCATAGATCGCCGTCTTGAAGGCCGTGATACCCTATTGTATCAATCAATTGTTTGGCAAATTATCGCGAATCGCAAATCCGTTAATATAACCACCCGAAGGTACAACCGCCGGGTTTTATATGCAATGTCAAACCAATTATACCTGCCCCAGACCTCTTTGTAAAAAGGTCGCCGGGAGGGAAAGACCAAACAAACAGACAGCATTGTTTCAATGGCTTTGAAAAGCCGAGAAAAACCATGTCCAACAGGTGTCAGCATGATCACCTAGATAACTGTGTGGAGCCCCCCTCGCCGGGAATAACACAGGAAGCCTGATCCCAGGCTCGACCACAGAAAACGCAGTTTCTGATAAGCCCTCAAGCGACCAAACTCGTCGGGGTAACTTACCTATTTTAGCCATCCTGACTAAAACTTGGTAAACAAAAACGGTGTTCTCGGAGCAACGAGAAAAACGCCGGAAAGGTAACCCACACCAAACGAGACATTACAGGAGGGCGTAATGCATAAAGCAATGAATAACACAGGAAGCCTGATCTCAGGCTCGACCACAGAAAACGCAGTTTCTGATGAGCCCTCAAGCGACCAAACTCGTCGGGGTAACTTACCTATTTTAGCCATCCTGACTAAAACTCGGTAAACAAAAACGGTGTTCTCGGAGCAACGAGAAAAACGCCGGAAAGGTAACCCACACTAAACGAGACATTTTAACACATTTTATACAAAGGGTGTGCGCAAAAATAGGGATACCTGAACAGGAGGGCGTAATGCATAAAGCAAAAACCGGGGCAAAGGTAGCCATGACAGAGACTGGTGGGAAACTTACTCCAGGTTCTGCATAGACCCGCCGGGACCCAGCTCTGGAAAAAAGAAAATTTCCAGGAATTAATGCTCATAAGGTTAACCCAATCATGTTCGCACACAAGTGTTAAATAACCCGCCGGGTAACGAGACGTAATACTCAACGACTACAGCTCGCTACGCGGTGGGGTTTCCTAAGTAAAAGATTTCAGAATATCTTAATTTGTCCAAAAGATTTATGAATACCCTCTGACATAATATATAAAGACCAGCATGGCGTTTATAACTGATTAAGTCTTTCCGGTGGTGTTTGTTTCAAGATTCAATTTTGGAAAAAATAAAAAATAAAAAAGACGCCGGCCCCCGAATCATCTCGTAGATCAAAAACTGGGAAGCCTGACAAATATACGAGATCTAACTTCTGCCGAAGTATCTTTTTAGATCGCCGTATGTTGAAGGCGGCGATACAAAACGTATCCCTCAGTTGTCTGGTTAACTAACTGAATTGTAAATTCGTTATTCCCATCCTTCCAAGGAGCACCCGCCGGGTGTGAATAATAGTTTAAAAAACGTTAACCCCAATTGTGCCCTAAAGCGCCGTATGTTGAAGGAGGCGATACACAATGCATCCCTCAATTGTCTGGTCAACTAAACTGAATTTTGCAAATTCGGTCATCCCACCCTTCCAGGTTGCACCCGCCGGGTGATTTAAAGTTTAAAAGTTAACCCCAATTGTTCCTATCCCCACTTCTTTGTAAAAGATCGCCGGGGAGGAAATACAACAACAGCATAGTTTTATATTGGCTTTGCAAAACCGAAAAAACTACAAACAACACGTGTCCGTATGAACACTGTTAGATGGGTACAGCCAACCCGCCGGGAATCATAAGGAGCCTGAAATAGGCACCCCAGAGACGCAGTCCTGGGGAGCCACAGACACCCACTCGCCGGGGAAACAAGCCTGTTTTAAACCACGCGTGGCCAAAACTCGGCAACCAGCCGGGGTTATCAAGGTGAAACCGAGAAAAACCCGCCGGAAAAAACCCACCCCGTTCAGATACCATCTGAACGCAACACCGGACCGAGGCGTAGCCAAAACACAACTAACGCCGGGCCCAACATAGTCCGTGGAATTAGCCAATACACAACTAACCCAGGACACATAAATAGTCCGTGGAATTAGCCAATACACAACTAAACCAGGACACACATGACACAGTAGTACATATTTAGAAAATAAATCAATAACACTTGTATATGTGGTAAAGCTACGAGAGGCTGGCTAGGCCTAGGCAGACGGATAACAGTAATATGTTGGAATATAAACAAAAAGCACTGAATTATATCACAACAGGAACCACCGCCAACACACCACTGTAGCAAACACTTCCGGCAAAGAGAAGAACTGACTCGGGACCCAGAAAAAACTTCACTAAGTGAAGAAAAATACGCTGGGAACGTCAGCAAAAATACGCTACCTCATCAGAAAGATAAAAGGAAGCAATAACGCGTAATGAAAGCCGCCTGCATCACAAAGCTAGCTAACTGTGAAAAAGTTCACCTGTCCACAACAGGACCATGAGGGTACATCCGAAATAGATGCCCCAAACACACGACCCAAAATACACTGCACTGCGGGCAACTAGCCCAGGACACTCCTGCTACGCATATCCTAACCTTACTCGATACATCCCGGAGTAAACAAATGAGAAAAAACTCACTAGGGACGCAACAAATGCGGAACCCGCGGAGCGTGGGGAGACACGTCCGGGCAGGCTGAGCGCAGAGCAGAGAAGGAAGAATGACGCCTGCAGTAGCGTCTGGTCAAAAGATCCACACAAGTATATCCACGATATGATGGAAAGCTTATTGAATAGTTATTCTTATTTTCTTTTTGTTTTTATTTTTTACGAAGTTTTTTCGTAGTGAGAACCCAATTCATTATGACTGAAGCCATGAGTGAGGTCGCGTGCGCTCATGATGAAGGCTCCTCAAATTTTAAATGCTCTGCGCGGTAGATTCAAACTACGGCGGATGAGTGTTTGAAGAGGGTGCCTTATGTAATAGGCATGTTCGTCAATGATGGGAGGGGCCACTAATAAATATAATACAATAAAATAGAATAAAATAAGTTTAAAAATTAGAATTAATGCTGCAAAAAAGCATTAACTCTAGACTTAAAAATGGAGATATGAGCTGAATTGACTAGCTCATTTGGCAACTTATTCCACAAGTCGACCATGGCCGGCACAAAACACCGTGAAAACTGTGTAGTAGAAAAATTAACACGGCTCATGGCAAGATCATTAAGATTGCTTGTGAATCTAGTTGCCCGGACATAGGGCCCAGGCAGAACCCCATGTAAGGGATGCTGAGGGTTGTTAAAAACTTTAAATAAAAGACTAAGGGCACCCACTTTACGTCGATGACACAGATCAAGAGACAAATGAAATTGAATAAAACTGATAGAATTTAGTGACCTGTCAAGCAACTTGAGATGGCAGTCAGCTGCTGACAACCAGACAGGTGAGCAGTACTGTACTTGAATTGTGGCAAAATAAAAGCATAAAAAAACTTGATAACTGTGGCAAACGTTTTATGACACTTGCGAAGCAGACCAAGTTTTGGGGAAATGGAAGAAGAGAAAGAACGAATATGCTTTTCAAAAGTAAGTTTGGGATCCAGAGTAACTCCTAACAAACGCAGAGTATCCACATTCTCAATTTTCTCGCCAGAAACTTGTAGATAAGGATGGGGAGGATCCAAGGTACGAGATCTGCTGATGATAATGGAGTGTGTTTTACTAGCATTAAGTTTCATACCCCAAAGTTCACACCATGATGTAATTTTGGCTAAATCCCTATTCAGAGCAGTAGCAATTTTGTGTCGATTAATTGGTGATGGAATTGGCGCATATAAAGTTGTATCATCGGCATAGGAGATTAGTTTATTTTCAATCTCTGAACACAGGTCAGCAGTAAAAATAATAAAAAGCAAAGGCCCAAGGACACTGCCTTGTGGAACATCAGAAACAACAGGAACAGAAGGGGAATGACACCCATCAATGACCACAGACTGAGATTTTTTTGTCAAAAAATCTTCAAAGATCCTTAAAGAATTGCCACCAATACCGATGAGCTGTAACTTATACAGAAGTGCTTTATGGTTGACTAAGTCAAAAGCAGAACTAAAGTCAATAGCCACGACACGAGACTCATGTCCCTGGTCCAATGAAGATTGCAAGTCATGGGTGAGTGTCAGAAGCGCATCACATGTACCCAGTCCCTTACGAAAACCAAACTGTGAGTTTGGTATCAAATTATGACTATTACAATAAAAGGAAAGGCGTCTGGACAAAAGCCTCTCACAGAGCTTGGATAGGATAGGCGTAATGGAGATAGGGCGATAGTCATTAGGAGATGATTTCAAAAGCAACCTAAACATCATGGCCAATTTAGGTGCCAAGACCACTGTAACCTTTTTAAAAAAAAGAGAGGGAAAACCCCATCTGGGTCTGTGCCACCATAGGTATCAAGATCCAGCAAGTACCTTTTCAGTTCAGCTGATTTGAATGCCATTGAATTGAGGTTGGGTCTAGGGAAACATGTCAATGGCAAAGACAATTCCTGATTACTCTGCTTATTAATAAAATTATTAAGATAGAATATTGGCCTTCGATAATGGATCAAGAGATGGAGCCATCAGAATCACAAAGAGGAGGCATGGTAGAATCTATTCCAAATAAAGAGGACTTCAAAGCGGACCACCATTTATGAGGCTGTGTAGCTCCTGCCAGAACATCCTGAAGATGGGAGTTATAATCCCTCTCAGTACCATCATAAACTCTCTGCGCAGCTGCCCTTTTAGAAACATAATTTTCCCAATGCAAGGGGGATTGATTACGCCTCCATAGACGATATGCAGCCTGTTTGTCATGAAATGCACGCTTACAGTCATCATTAAACCATGCTTTATCCATGATACGAGACTTAATTGTTTTTGATGGAACTCTTTTGCGAAGGATACCAAGAAGGGAATTGTTGAGAGATGAAATCGGGTCATGAGATCTTAGTATGAGATTCCGCTCAATATTACAAACATCATTACAAACGTTGTCCCAGTTAACCCGGGATTTAAGGTAGACTTTACGTGAGAGAGTAATATCAGGAACAGAAAAATCAAGATTAATTTTACACATGGTGGCATTGTGGTCGGAAGTGCCAACAGGTACAAGAACGGAGGTTTCTACAATGCCAGGAATATCTGTTAGTACTAGATCAAGACAATTTCCAGACATATGAGTAGGTCCTTGGATTAGCTGTTCACAACCAGATAAGTTTGCAAAATCCAAGGCAGCAAGACCATTTCTATTAGTTGAAGAGACCGAGTTCAACCACTCTTGATGATGCGCATTGACATCACCAACAAAAATAAAGGATGATTTGACATTTACAGACTGTATGGAAGCCATGGCTGTTAAGAGGCAGTCATATATGTCATTGTTAACATAAGGATTTCTGTACAGGCTAAAAATGTAATGTTTATGATACTTGCTGGAAACTTTAACTAACTGCATCTCATGGCATTTACAAATATGCTTAGTTAAATGCTGAGCATTATACCCAGATCTAATATACAAGCTCATTTCACGAGCACGAGGAATAGAATCACGCCGAATAAGAACTGGTTTACTGAAGTTAGGTAGAAGTTCAGAATAATCTCTATAACCAGAGACAAGGGTTTCAGAACAAAAGTCAATATCATAATCAACAGATGCCAATGTAAGATCCTTGATGTTCTTATTGAGACCACGAATATTGGAATAAAATACACGACAACTTGCAACAGGTTGTCTGTGAGGACCGGGATTAACTTATATATCACCGGACAAAAGTAGAAACAAAAACAGAAAAAGTTAAAAGCAATCCATACACAAATACATAAAGATGGATATAAACAGGTCGACCCAGACGGAGCCATCACATCAGGGTAAGGTATAAAACAAGCCCCAAAGACACCATATCCAGGGAGGAGCAGTAGTGGTGGATTTTTTTTTTTTTTTTAGAAAAGACGAGAAACAGAAAAAGAATGCAAAATCTCCTGAAAATCCACCAGACTCAAAAGTCTTTCTCATTGGCCTGCTAACCACCGTGGGAAAAAACAGGAGGTTGCAGGAAAGGGAAGGAAAGTTGCTGTATAGCACAAAACAGCAGGGATGGATGAAAACGGACAATGGAAGACCTTGGTGCAGGCTATGGCAGCATCCTAAACATCCATCATGGTAAAATACCATAGGTACCAAAGGTAGAAAAACTTGTCCACCATCTCCAGTGCCTCATTGCCAAAGTTAACACTCTCGAGCCGGTCATTGAATACAAGCTAACCTTTGCATACTATGCATACAATTTTCTCAATTTCGGACTTCTTCCTTGGTAGAAGTCCCTTTATTCTAGTGCAGCGTTTCTTCCCGTGATGTTTCCAGCTGCGGCAGACGCTACACTGTATTGAATTCGCGCTCACCCCTTTTCTGCATACTGCGCATGGATATGCCCCACTTTTTTCTACCTTTCCTAGCCCTAGTCCACTATGTAAAACCTTTGTTTTATATTTATTAACTCTTAACCCTTTAATTGTTATGCCCTCTCTCCATCTTCTGAAATTGGCCTCGGCATCCTGCGCACTATCTGTGATAAGTACTAGGTCAACAGAAGCATGCCCACCTCTAGATACTAAATTGTGGAAGTAAGTGAATAACCAAACTGTAAATAACACCAAGAAGTATATGTTGTCGTGTGTAATGAACCGAGATATATTGATAAAACGACGGTATGAATGAGAAGTGTACATGATAAGATAAAGGAAAGTGTGGCCAGGAAATACTATAGCTTATGATGTGGGAAGGAGATAAGTGAATTAGATACAGTCTTTAATAATAATAAGTGTACACCCATTTGAATCTTTGAACCATAAAAGCCAAACTCTGAATAATTTGGGATATTAATCATTTGGGATATTTTATAGCACTGTCTGATTTCATTTTGGTTTAATACAGATTTAAGTGGTTGTATTCTTGTGGAAATTGAACAACGACTAAGAATCTGCTATGAGCTACAACAAATAGAAGAGGAGAGCAAAGCTAGTGCAAGCATAAAGGAAAACTCCAAGTACTTCTTTTCATATGCTAAACATAAAACTGAAACCACATCAAACATCGGCCCACTAAGTAAAGATGATGGGTCATTCACAGGGGACAAAAAGGAAATGAGTGAACTATTACGTCTACAGTATGAAAAAGCCTTCAGTAAGCCTGATGAAACAAAAGCAATCAGAGACCAAAATTAATTTTTCATGAATAATCCCCCCACGGAAACCCCCCAGATTCTGGACATTAATTTCGGACCAAAAGATATAGCAGAAGCCATCGCCAACATGCCATCCCACTCGGCACCAGGCCCGGACTCGTGGAGTTCAATCCTAATAAAGAAATGTAAGGAAAACCTCTCAAAACCCCTGGCTATAATGTGGAGAAGGAGTCTAGACACTGGAGAAATACCGGATAGTTTGAAAAACGCAATAATTGCCCCTTTGCATAAAGGAGGGAGTAAAGCACTACCAAAAAACTATCGCCCAGTAGCTCTGACTTCCCACATCATTAAAATTTTCGAGCGGGTCCTGCGAGGCAAAATCTCAACATTTATGGAAAAAAATGAACTACAGTACACAGCAGGAAGATCATGTCTCTCGCAACTATTGGAACACTACGACAGAATTCTTAAATCCCTAGAAGAAAAGAAAAACGTGGACGTCATCTACACCGATTTTGCTAAGGCATTTGATAAATGTGATCACGGTATTATTGCACACAAACTTAAAGCAAAAGGGATAACAGGTAAAATCGGAAGGTGGATATACAACTTCCTCGTGAACCGAAAACAATCAGTAGCAGTAAGCCAAGTAACATCTGAGCCTTCAGACATCAAAAGCTCAGCTCCCAAGGAACAGTACTAGCGCCCCTTCTTTTCCTCATTCTAATAAGTGACATAGATGCCTACACAAGACACAGTACAGTATCCTCCTTTGCGGATGACACGAAACTGAGTATGATAGTAAAGACACAGGAAGACACGGGCCGGCTGCAAGAGGACATAAATAAGGTGTTCCAGTGGACCAGGGAAAATAACATGCAGTTTAATGAAGACAAATTTCAATTAATACGATACGGAGATAAGGATTTCGTTAAAGAGAGCACAAGTTACATAACAGAATCCAATCACATAATAGAACGTAAAGACAATGTGAAAGAGCTTGGGGTGATAATGTTTGAAAATATGGGATTCAAAGAACATAACCAGGTCAAAGTTGCAGTTGCGAAACGGCTAACAGGTTGGATTCTACGAACATTTAAAACTCGCGGTGAATTGCCTATGATAACACTTCAAATCCCTGCTGCTACCGCGGCTAGAATACTGTAACGTATTAACATCCCCATACAAATTAGGTGAAATTAATGACTTAGAAAGTGTACAAAGGAACTTCACCTCACATATAAACTCAGTAAAACAGTTACACTATTGGGATCGCTTAAAATCACTAAAACTGTATTCATTGGAACGTAGAAGGGATCGATACTTAAAGGTGGTGGGGCATGCGAAATTAAAATTAATTTATAATGTATTTAAAGAGATGTTTAGATCTCCAGTAATCAACCTGACTACTCCTTTGTCAAAACTAATCTTCAATATTAGAGAACAAATCAAAAATAGATATTGAATTGCGACCCCTTGCAACTAGTACTCACGTGAGGATGTGACGTAGGCCCAGGCAAACATTTGGGAAGTAAACATCAGCAAGTATAGCAAAAATGGTGAATAGGTGTGCTGTTTTCGGGTGTAGCAACATCCCTGGACCAAACATAGCACTACACAAGTTTCCAAGTGATCCATACCATTGTAACAAATGGGTGAAGTTTATACAAAGAACCAGAGTGTGGGAGGCAAAGCCCAAAACAAGCTTAATATGCAATGGACATTTTCGTGATGAATGCTTTGACAATAAAGTGCGGTGGAGTATGGGTATGGCTAGATGCACCCGCTGATTGCCTATACGGACTGAGGTCTTGTCACGCCCAGTGCCAGGTCCGTATATATACGGACTCGCCGAAATAAAATCGTAGCAGCGAAACGACTGCACCTATAGCTTTCATATTTCTACCACATGTACCTTACCCTTCTGGCTTCTTGCTACCACCACCCCAACCCCATCCCCCAATCCACTCGCCGACCATGGGTCGCTGCATCAGGCCTTCACAAAGGAAAAAAAGGAAAATATGTGGCGGCGAAACGACTGCACCAATTGGTTCCATATTTGTGTGACAAGTCCCCTACCCTTCTGTCTTCCCCCCACCACAACCCCAACTTCCTCCCACCATCCACTTCCAACCTATCCGTAGATCATCACATAAAAAAATGAAAATCCGTGGTGGCGAAACTACCTCACCAATCGGCTCCATATTTGTAACATGAGTCAATTACCCTTCTACCTTCCCCCCACCATCCCCCAAACCACCCTCCCACCCATACGTGCTTGCCAATTTCAGGAGTCAGGAGAGTGGATAATATGGGCTAACTTAAGCCTAGCCCAAATTATACAGTCAGCGTCGATGGATATAGGCCTAACCTAGGCTAAAGACATTTATTGGCTGAAATTCAACTACTGTACTAGCAACTAGGCTAACAAAAAAAAAAAAAAACAGTGAGTGGCGCAAACACTGTTGGGAAGGATATGTAGTGACCAGGCGTACGGTCATCATGTTTACATAAGTCGATCGCCGCGGTTAAGTTCCCGGCGATTTTTTCTGTTATGTGCACCCTGTTGGCAATGTATATGATGATGACCATAACTCATGGAGGCGTGAGGGGCGGGCTTTCATTATTGTATCCAAATGCAGTCAAAATAGACGGGGACATGATCGCTAGCGTCCGCCGCGGCTCCGAGTAGTATAAACAAGGCGGGCGGTAATCCCAGCTGCTTCTCCCTCCTCTCCTGCTGCTGGATCTCGTCCTACAGGTTCATACATATAAGCCTGGACACCACCAATATTCATCACTTGAGGTTCTTCGCCATAATCACGGTTATCACCCTCAGTATTGGCAAACGAATCGGAACTACTGTCACTATCCTCCATTTCCACCTGTCAGAAGAGCTAGTTGTGTTGCTGGGCATACGTCATCAGAGCGCTCAAACTACGAATCCAGAAAAGTGTCACCCATATCCTATTTTGTCCATTATATAAATGATTAAGCCATTGTAGCCGAAAATATTGCACCAAAAGCTATAGTGCACACTGCCGGTAATGATTGTGGAGGAAAATAATAGCATGCACACCCACCTTTAATAATATATACTGTACATGGAAATTCACAGAGGGTTTTGTACCAAATCTAAATACACCAATAGCAATGAAATTCAATGATAGGAGACGCTGAGATTGCGATATCCCCAAGATGATAAATAAGGGGGCTATGGGCTCTCTGCGAGAGGGCTGGTTATCACATAGAGGAGCACGTCTCTTCAACAAACTCCTGCGGCGAGTGAGAGACATGAGAGGTGTCTCGTTAGACAGCTTCAAGAGAGCTCTCGATGTCGAACTACAAAAAGTGCCAGATGAGCCCATCTTCACAAGGGTGCGCTCCACCTCTTCGAATAGTCTGCTGCACCAATTCTCAAACAACAACGAAGGGCGGTGCGCTCTTCGGTGCCACTAGCAAGAGTGGCGAACTCCACATAGGTGTACATAGGTGATTGCCAGATGCCTTGATCCACGAGGGGGTGGTAATGAATTAATATCCTCCATCGAGGCAATTAGTTTGATTCTCTAGCTTGTTTTGGATCGCTAATGCCCAACCGCTCAATGTACGGTAGTGTACTATATAGTATAGTGTGTGGAGGTGCATGTGAAGTGTTATCATTCCTTTGGAATGGCGGTGGTTGTGAATGTACTCTTACATGTCAATGTTTGCAGATGACGTAAAAATTATGAGACAAATAACAAATAAAAGTAGTTGTGAGGAGCTGCAAGGGGATTTAGATAAAATATACGAATGGAGCACCAAGTGGAAAATGAAATTTAATATAAGTAAATGTCATGTGTTAAATATGGGAAGAAGTGTGAATAGACCAAATTGGGAGTACAGGATGGGAGATAATAAAATTAGCAAGGCCGAAAAAGAAAAAGATTTAGGGTTGATTATACAAGATAATTTGTCGCCAGAGAAACATATTAACAAGCTCCTTAGCGGAATGTATGCAATGGCCGGGAATATGAAAGTTGCTCTGAACTATTTGGATGAGACCATGGTAGCGAAAATTATGAAGAGTATGATTAGACCAAGATTGGAGTATGCAGCAGTGGTGTGGTCCCCGCATCTAAAGAAGCATATTCACAAGTTAGAAAGAATCCAGAGAGCAGTCACTAGATTGGTTCCAAGTCTCAGAGAACTGCCATATGAAGGGAGGCTAGACAAATTAAATCTACCGAGTCTAAAAGAGAGGAGAGAGAGGGGAGACATGATAATGATGTACAAATGTACCCGGGGGCTGGAGAGGCTGGATAGGGAGGATATATTAATTATGGATACAGGAATAACTAGAGGCCACAGCTACAAAGTAAAAAGACCTACCTGCAAGAACGATATCAGGAAGTTTAGCTTCCCCTATAGATGTATTGACAAATGGAATGGGCTGGAGGAGGAGGTGGTAGGGGCAAGGAACATCCATATTTTCAAGAAAAAATTGGATAAAAAGTAGACTGAGAGACGGGACAACACGAGCTTAGCTCAACTCCTGTAAACTACAATTTGGTAAATACAATTAGGTAAATACTCTGTAGATCAGCTTGATCATGATGATCAGGTGGTAGCATTCACGTTGTAAATGTGACACTGATCTACTGCACCTTTGATGTCTATCACTACTAAGAGGGGATGGGAGGCCACAGGGGTGAATGTCACATAACAACTTGCCCAGTGGGGGATTGATCCCCGGGCCTTCCTCATACAACTTTGGAATGCTACTGCTCACTCCATGCCAGCTTCATAATGTTAGCAAACCCATTAACTTTGAGATAACGTGAAGATGTGTCTTCATCTGAATATATTTCTTAGTGATACGATAGCTGGAATAGAATACAAAAATAGTGATTATAGTTACAAAAAAATACTGTTCTGTACATGGAATGGAAAACACTGTGTACAAACAATTGTGTTCTTCAACCAGATAAATCTAACTAAATAAATGGTATATACAGTATATATACATACAATATATATATATATATATATATATATATATATATATATATATATATATATATATATATTATATCTATCTGTATAATATAATATTTTCGATTGTCTGTCTGTGTGTTCTTCATAGGCGGCTGCAGTTTTTAAGCTAGAGCGTTCATACTTGGTATGAATAGTAAGGGGGTCCCTAGGCAGGTTTTAGTGAAAAAATAGAATTCCCCAGGCTGAAAGGGACGGAGAAAATTGGCGCGTTAAAAAAAAAATGGCCGTTTGGGGCAGGAGGCCTCCGATCAAAAAGGTGTATGGAACGAAAGTTGTTCGCAGCCCCCCAAAATGGGGGTACGGATGAGGTCAGATCCAAAATCGGAGGTCATTTAGCGGCCAAAATCGAGGTTGCCGTTTAATGAGGCACAGGGAGGTCGAGGCCAGTGATTATGGTAGTAGTAGCCTAGTATTGTGATGATGATGGTGATTATGGTAGTAGTAGTGATGGTGATTATGGTGATTACCCGGGCAACGCCGGGTATCTTATATATTATTAAATCAGTTCGTGTATTTACCTATTTGTATTTACCTATTTGTAGTATACAGGAGTTGAGCTTTTTAGGCTCGTATTGTCCCGCTTCCTGAGTTACAATTATCTAACTTTGCCTTAAAAATATGAATGTTTTTGGCACACACCACTTCCTCTTCCAACTAATTCCATTTACTTATACTTCTGTAAGGGAAACTATACTTTCTCACATCTCCTTTACATCTTCCTTTCATTAGCTTATATCTATGCCCCCTAGTTCTACCATTATCTTTCACAATACTGTATAACCCTTCTTGTCCACCTTTTCGAGTCCTCTCACACATTTGTACATCATAATCATATCACCTCTCTCCCTTCTATCCATTAGAGATGGTAAATCTAATTTCTTTAATCTCTCCTCATATGGTAATTCTCTCAGTTCTGTTATCATCCTAGTTGCAGCTCTCTGAACCTTTTCCAGCTTCTTTATATGCTTTTTTAGATGTGGTGCCCACACCACTGCCGCATACTCCAGTCTTGGTCTCACCAATGTTTTTATTATTTTCTCCAGCATCTCCTCGTTTATATAGTTAAAGGCTATTTTTATTCTGTTTAGCAGTCCATATGTTTCTCCCACTATCTTATTAATATGATTCTCAGGTGAAAGATCACTCCTAACAGTTATCCCTAAGTCCTTTTCTTTCTCTGATGGGTTAATAGTGTTTTCTCCTAACTTATATTCCATATGAGGCCTTCTTTTACTTACTCCCATTTCCACTACATGATATTTATTTGTGTTGAATTCCATTTTTCACTTCTTGCTCCATTGATCTATCGTATCCAAATCCCTCTGTAATTCCCTACCACTGTTTTCATCTTCTATACACTTCATGATCTTGGCATCATCTGCAAACATATTCATATATGCATTTATATCCTTTGGCATGTTGTTAATGTATATTTAGAAACATTATGGGAGCCAGCACCGCTCCCTGCGGAACTCCACTTGTGACATCTTTCCATGTAGAAAATTTATCTCTGATAGTAGTCCTCATCTGTCTCCCTGAAAGATAGTCCTCCATCCAATTTAACAAACTACCCTGAATCCCTCCATACAGTACTCTTTTAATTTCCACTTCAGCCTGCTATGCGATACTCTGTCAAAAGCTTTCTTCATGTCAATATATACGCAGTCCACCCATCCATCTCTCTCTTGTAAAATGTCAACCACTCTGTCATAAAAACTGAGTAGATTTGTAACACATGAGGTACCCTCCCTGAATCCAAATTGCCTGTTAGATAGTAGATTATTCTTTTCCAAGTAAATCATCCATCTTTTCTTAATTATTTTCTCACAGATTTTGCACACTATACTAGTAAGTGACACAGGTCGATAATTCAATGGATGTTCCCTGTTCCCACCTTTATAAATCGGTACAATGTTGGCTCTCTTCCAGTCCATTGGTAATTTTCCCACTTCCAGAGTATTTCATTATCTCATATAAGGGCTTCACTAGTTCATCAGCACATTCTTTCAAAATCCATCCCGCTACATTGTCAGGTCCCACTGCTTTTTTCACATCTAGTCCTTTCATTATTTCTACTAGTTCCTTTGGGAGAAAATTAATCTCTCCCAATTTATCACCAATTTCACCTACCGGTACTTCTTCAAAGTTATCACCTTTAGTTGTTGTTGTTTTTCCCCAAGCTGCCTGGCCGAACAGCCCCAAGGCCCCGAGCAAGGCCAAGGCCATAACCGAGCGCCCCCACAGAACCCTCCCTGCCGACCACAATAAAGCCTGGGTGACCGAAGCCACTCCATGGCGGGGAGCTGAGGAGGGTGCAGAAACGCCCGGGAAACCAAAGCCCCACCCAGGGCCCTGTGCCCCTCAGCAATTATGAAGAGAAAGATGAGGGGCAAAGGAAAGATGTGACGCTTTGGCTTCCAATCTTGGTAGATTAGGAGGTCAATCCACGCAAGAGACGCCGTCACTCGAGATCTAGAAAATATATAAGTAAAAGGAACAGTCAGAGTAAGCTATGGGTATGGCAGAGATCGCTCAGTTCTCACTCTGATAGACCAGCCCATCACCAGTTATATACTGAGTGTAGTGTATTGTTCATAATTTCACACATATTCTGGTCGTCATCATAAGTGGTCCCTTCAACCTTCAAACTCACTATTCTGTGTGTCTGTCTGTATTTTCTTAAAGGCGGCCGCAGTTTTGGACCTAGGGAGCTGAAACTTTGCATGTGGGTGTCAATTGACCTGGGTCAGGTCATAGAGGGGGTGAGGGCACGATCGGAGGTCGTTTCGAGGCCGAAATTGAAAAAAAAAAAAAAAAAAAAAAAGGCCGTTTGGGGCAGAAGGAGGCCTTCGATCAAAAAGGTGTATGGAACGAAAGTTGTTCGCAGCTTCCCTAATTGGGGGTACGGATGAGGTCAGATCCAAAATCGGAGGTCAGTTAGCGGCCGAAATCGAGGTCGCCGTTTAATGAGGCACAGGGAGGTCGAGGCCGGTGATTATGGTAGTACAGTAGTAGTATTGTGATGATTTTGGTAGTAGTGATTGATGATGGTGATTATGGTAGTAGAATTTAAACCCGGGTAACGCCGGGTACCCCTTCTAGTTATAATTATATTTTCATTCTAGCACAACAAGATGACAAGTTTCATTATAGCAATCATTTTGTCAATGCAATGAGAAAGCAAATATACAATTACCTGTACAGTTGCATTTTTTTTTCTTTCTATATACAGCACATACATACATAAAATTTTATGACTGAGTGTTCCACACATACGTGCAGTTTCAGTCTCTTGTCCTAATGGCGGCATTCCTGGCAACCCTGTTAAGGGCTGCTTCACTATCACTATGTGTATGAATGAGACAAAAGGCAGGTTGCCTGTAACGAGTGTCTCCCCCAAAACCAAAAGAGTGACTGAGCCAACAACCAATTCAGAAAATTATGATGTTACAGTGAGGTCCCCGCTTGGATCTTCTGATCACTGTCTGATACAGGCCACCTGTCTATCACCTACCACACCTTCCCACTCTGAACCTGTTTTGGTGACTAAATGGCATTATGATAGGGCAGACTGGGAGGGTCTTCAAGGTTTCTTTATTGATATTCCCTGGACCTCTTTCTTTTCTAATGATGCACACTCCACCTTGAGCCACATACAAGATTTTGTAAAAATTGGAATGGAAACTTTTATTCCTCATCAAAAGTACAGTAAAAGATCTAATTCACCTAAATGGTTTGACCATAATTGTGCTAGAGTAACTGAACAAAAAGCAATAGCCTACAATGCATACACAAGATCAAAAACACATGAAGCCTTTAATTACTTTAGAAACATCAGAAATCATGCCAAAACTGTATTAAACCTAACTAAATCAAACTTTCTCCACAAGCAGGCAAATAAACTTCTAAATAATCCAAATGATAACAAAATATTTTGGTCTACTCTTAACTCATTTAAATCCAACTTCACTACTGCTTCATCCATTCCACCATTAAAATCTCCGACTGGCAATCTTGTAAGTGACCCACGAGGTAAAGCTAACCTTCTTGCGGATATTTTCTCCACCAACTCAACCTTAGATGAAATAAATCAAGATGTCCCTGTACTTAATTTTAATTCGCCTGAAATTCCCTCACTTAAGATCCACACCAGACATGTCAAAACTATTTTGCAGAATCTCTCAGTAGATAAGGCTCCTGGTCCAGATGAAATTCCTCCAATAGTACTTAAGAATTGCTCCTTGGTGCTCGCTCCTGTATTGGCAAAATTTTTCCGTCTGTGTACTCATACCTCATGTTTCCCAGTACCCTGGAAAGAAGCAAACATCCATCCAGTTCCTAAAAAAGGTGCCTCTTCAGATCCATCAAACTACAGACCAATAGCTATAACTTCCACTCTTGGTAAAGTCTTTGAAATTATATTAAATAATCACATAATTAAGCATCTTGAGAATAATAAATTAATCAGTGATAGGCAATATGGTTTTAGACGATGTCGATCAACTGCAGACATGCTTTGCCTTCTTACGCATCAAATCAACCAAGCTACAGACCAACGTGGTGAAACACATACAATAGCATTGGATATATCAAAGGCATTTGATAGAGTCTGGCATCAATCCTTATTGTCGAAGATGTCACACTACGGCCTTGCATCATTAGTTCCACTAATTTCTTCTTATCTTCATAACAGAAAAATATGTGTAATGGTAGATGGCCTTTATTCTCAATTTCACTCAATAAATGCTGGTGTTCCCCAGGGATCAGTTTTGGCCCCAATTCTGTTCCTCATTCATATCAATGATCTCATATCTACCACTCATAATCCAATACATTCCTACGCAGATGACTCAACACTCCACAGTTCCTTCACATTTACCAATTCTTTCACCCAACCCGATCTTACAAATTCAAAAATAAACACTGCAATTTCTCTGAACCAGGACCTTTCTAGAATTAATGGATGGGGACAAAAGAATCTAGTTTCCTTTAATGCACAGAAAACCAAGTACATTCAATTTTCTAACCGACAGAATCTCACTGACTCCCTTATATTTTTTAATGATGTAAATATTCCCACTTCCCCTAGTATTGACATTCTCGGTGTAACATTAACTACTAACTTGAGCTGGACACATTATGTTAGAAGCATTGCTAAGAATGCCTCTAAAAAACTGGGACTCCTGTACAGAGTTCGAGAATTCTTCACTGACGAGCAGTTGGCCGTAATATATAAAAGTCATGTGCGTTCTCAGATGGATTACTGTTCACCTCTGTGGGGTGGAAGTGGAGTGGTTGCATTGAGGCAGTTGGACAAAATTCAAAATAAAGCTATTAGATTAATCAATAACCCTGCAATCACACAGGACCTTCCTACATTATCCATACGAAGAAACGTTGCATCCCTTGCATTATTCTACAGATATTTTCTCAGCAATTGTTCCGAGGAACTTGCTTCAATTGTGCCGCCTCTCCACATCTTTCCCCGTAGAACTAGGGCAGCTGAGAGCGCCCATGAATTTACACTTTCTCCTCCACAATGCAGAACTTCTGCATATCAGAATTCATTTATCCCCAGAGCTACTACTCTTTGGAATTCACTTCCCTCGAATTGCTTTCCACAAACTTACAATTTACAAATGTTTAAATCCAGTTGTTACAAACATTTTATGAATGGAGGATGCCTTTAGGCACATGGACCTTTTTGTTTTATCTGTGTTTTTCCTTCCTCCGTTCATTGTCTCTTAAAAAAAAAAAAAAAAAAAAAAAAAAAAAAATCAAGGAATGTTAGGTTCAAAATGCCTGGAAACAGTGTAAGTCATAGGATGATGGAAAGATTGATTGAGGTAGAGAGTTCCAGAGTTCACATATTGAGTAGAAGAAAGACTGCGAAAATTTGCCAATTCTTGGGTTGGAGAGCTGGACAGAATAGGAGTGGGACTGTGTTGAAGGCGGGTGCCTCGCACTCGCCGCAAGAGGGGGCATGCAATGAGATACCTGTGAAGAACACTGATTGTTGTAATAGCGATAAAAGAGTGAAAGATATGCAACACTGCGGCGTGTAGAAAGAGATTGTAGGGAACTAGTAAGAGGAGGTGAGTTGATGAGACAAAATGCTTTAAATTCTACTCGTTCGAGAAGTGCAGTATGAGTGGAGCTTCCCCACGCTTGCGAACAATACTCAATACTGTACAGGGGCGCACTGTGCCCCGATACAGAGCAAGAAGCTATGCGGGGGTGAAGAACACACAGAGACGGTTGAGCACACCTAACTTTGGGAAGCTTTTTTAGCAAGAGTGGTAATATGATCGTTCCATGAAAGGTCAGATGAAAAAGATATACCTAGAATGTTCAGAGAAGATGAAGGGTTGAGTTATTTGTTGTTGAAGAATAGTTGATAGTCTTGCAGAAGATTGTGATAGAGAGATAGAGGGAGAAATTGGGTCTTGGAGGCATTGAAAGTAAACAGATTTTCTCTGCCCCAATTAGAAATAATTGATAGATCAGAAGATAGGCATTCTACATTACTTGTACTGAAAAACATGACTTTACGTTAAACAATAAAGCAATAATTTGTTGTGATTATTTCAATTTTGTCTGTTTGCAACTTAATAATGAAGTACAGTACTGTACTGTATAATAATATCTATATGTGATTTTGTCCTCTAATTATAAATAGTATAATAATCAAACTACTACAAGTGAGGAGTGTGTGTACTATACTGTACAGTACATTGAAAATTATATACCAGTAATTATACTGAAGGAGGAACTCAAAATGCTTTTTACTTCCTCTGCTATGTCAGTCTATTGTTAGCCAGAAGGTTAAAAGGCATAATTGTAATGAATAAATTAATCTCAACTATATAGGAAAAAATATATGTTGACTACAGTAATGAAGATACATATTAAGTACACAATGTACTGTACTGTACTTGTTGTTGTTGTTGTTGTTGTTGTTGTTGTTGTTGTTGTTGTTGTTGTTGTTGTTGTTCTTGTTCCTGTTCCCCAGGCTGCCTGGCCAAACAGCCCCAAGGAAGGCCAAGGCCATAACCGAACGCCCCAACAGAACCCTCCCTGCCTACCACAATAAAGTCTGGGTGACCGAAGCCACTCCATGGCGGGAAGCTGAGGAGGGTGCGAAAATGCCCGGGAAACCAAAGCCCCACCCAGGGCCCTGTGCCCCTCAACAATTATGAAGAGAAAGTTGAGGAGCAAAGGAAAAATGTGACACTTTGGCTTCCAATCTGCCCACTTCTAGGTTGGCAGATTGGGATGACCTCCACGGAAGAGATCTAGAAAATATATAAGTAAAAGGAACAGTCAGATTAGGCTATGGGTATGGCAGAGATCGCTCAACTCTCACTCTGATAGACCAGCCCATCACCACTACTGTACTTGTTAAATAAAATGCTTAGTGATAAAGCAGAACAGTAATCACTTTTGAACATAATTATACAGAGTAATATGAATTTCGTTAGTGATTGCTATAATGAAACTTGTCATCTTGTGATGGTAGAATCTAGTTGAAGAAAATCATTGTTTGTATTTTGATGTTATGGTCTAGCCTACACAGTATTCTCCATTCCATGTACTATACATACCGGTACATACATACATAAAATTTTAAGGCTGAGTGTTCCACACATAAGTGCAGTTTCAGTCTTTTGTCCTATTGGCGGCGTTCCAGGCAACCCTGTTAAGGGCTGCTTCACTAGTCAAGTTCTTGGATTTGAGATCGGCACGTATAGTCTTCCTCGGTCCACCCCTTGGTGCAGCTCCCTCCACAATCACAGACCTGCATTTTTTCACCCAATTTTGTTCATCCATTCTCTCCACATGTCCATACCATCCCAGTCTACTTGTACGCATCACCTCGCTAATACTCTTTATACCTAAACGTCTCCTCAGCTCAACATTTGTTATTCTATCCTGTAGCCTGGCCCCACACATCCATCTCACCATTCTCATCTCATTACGCTCCATTCTGTTGACATCCTCTACTTTAACGGCCCATGTTTCTGAGGCATACGTCATTGCACTTCTAACACATGAGGCATACACCTTTCCCTTCAGGGGGAGAGGCATTCTTTTCATGGTCAGGATTGGCATCAGTTCTCTGAACTTCCCCCAGCCACACCTAATTCTAGTAACAGTGGCAGCCTCGGCCCCACCACCGGCAGAGATGGTATCTCCTAGGTAACAAAACTTGTTCACCAGCTCCAAAAACTCATTTCCAAAATTCACAGCCACAGGATCATCACCTAACGCAAGCTCGCCTTTGCACACTACGCACTCAAATTTCTCTATTTCTGACTTATCTTTTGGCAGGGGTCCCTTTATTCTACTACAGTTCTTACTCCCATGGTGTACCCAACATCGACAGATGCTACATTGAATTGAGTTAGCACCCACTCCCTTTCCACACACTGCACATGGGTAACCACCGCTCTTTTCCACATTGCCTCGTCTCAATCTACAATGGATAACCTTGGTTTTGTTAATATTGACTCTTAAACCCTTGCTCGCCATGCCCTCTCTCCACTCTCTGAATTTGGCCTCAGCATCTTGCACACTGTCAGCTATTAGGACTAAATCGTCTGCATAAAACACTTCCAACGGGAGTCCGCCTCTAAAAACTCTAGACAGTGCCTCCATGACCATAATAAAGAGGAGGGGGCTTAACACTGAACCCTGATGGACTCCAACACGGACTGCGAACTCATCACTCAGTACACCCTTCACCCTCACCGCACTTCGCGAATCCTCATACATCTGTACAGTATTAAAATGGGAGAGTGTATCTGTAAGGTTGTATAGAGAGTCTTCGAAGGATATGTTGGTGAATTTGAACCCCTTCCCATGTTAAAGATCACAATCCGATTGCATCTCTTCTGTTTTAATGTTCTGGGGTTTTGTGGTTGGTTACTGAGTGAGTAAAGAAAATGTTGGTTTAGAGATCATAAGCTAAGTGAAATTGTTTGGGAGTAGTATTGATAAGGTATAGACATTATTGTTTGACTGAAGTGTTAAAGAACCTGCCCTATCTCTTCTCTCTTCTCTCTTCTACTTTTTTTCTGTGGCTTGGGTTGGGTAGAGGTTGAGTAAAGGATATGTGTGTGTAAGGTTAGACTAAGGTGAAAGTGAAGCCATGTAGTGCACCTGCTGAGTCAACCTGTACTAATGGACCTAACCACCTCACAACACACTCACAATAATTTACCCTGTCATCGATACACCTACCTGTTAGTTGTTATTATCTTATGACAATTATTTAATGTTCTTATTATGTTAAGTTTCTTAAAATCTTGGGATTTTATTTTTTTTATTGCCGTACTTGATATGTCTTTACAACTGCATTCCAGTTAAAGTGTAAATGTTTGATGAACTACGGATGATTGACTTTATAGCCAGGTTATGCCATTTTTTTAACAGTCCACCTTTTTGATAAGATTTTACCACTGTTTTCATTGTCAGTTCCATTCTTCCTATTTAACTACCATCTTTACTTTATGTACTAGCCTTATGATGGCAATAGCTCAGTATGCTAGTATAATACTTCATCACCATTATCAATTAGGGTTCTAGGCCTGGTCATTAGCTCACCTGGGGTATGTTAAGTAACTTCCTTGCAAGCTAATTTTCCACATGGCATTTGGCAAAAGACTAGAGAGCTTCATTCCTATCTGAGGGACACTACTGTATGGTAGCTTTTCAAAGTCTAAGCAGTAATTTTACCCTTTAGAACACTTTATTTGGCTGTCACTCTTTTGACTCTGGGGGAGACACTTGTTACAGGCAACATGCCTTTTGTCTCCTTCATACACATAGACAAAAAATGTATGTACAGTATAATTATATCATATACATTTATATACCAAACACATTAATTATGGAAGTCGTAATCTACATTGTTAAAAAATAAGTAGGCATTAAAATGTCATCTTTCAGAATACAGTACAGTATTATATACCTGGTACCATATGTTATTGTCTTAGCCCATTTAGCCCCAGGGACAAACCTTTCTCGCCGGTTATTCTCGCCCATATATATATATATACCGGTATATATATATATATATATATATATATATATATATATATATATATATATATATATATATATATATATATATATACAGTATATATATATATATATATATACAGTATATATACTGTATACAGTGCAATTATATACCTCTGAATACACTTGTAGGGAACTCAAATTTGCACACATGGTACCTTCGGGTGTAAGGCGAATAAACAATAGTGGGCAGCTCACAAAAACCACCCCAGGCCACCCCATTTTATGTAATATTAAAAAAAAAAAAAAAAAAAAATGTAATATTTGTGTTTGTTATAGTAACTTTGATAATAATAATTATAATATTAATAATAATAATACTGTAATGATAATAATAATTTGAAAAAATACCTGGGACTGGGTGTTGTAGCAAGTTACCTTTAGGATGGAGCTCAGTGGGTTAATAAACATCAATACTAAGACTCCCAACTAATTTTATTACTGTATTGTTTTGTTTCAGTGTCTTGTGGGTGAGAGCAGTACAGCACCTGAGTTTTTTATGGAGACAGGTGGACAATCATGGGTAAAGTCGGCCAACGTAGTAACAGCAGCGCTGGCACCAGTAGCGCCGTTCATGGCTCTGCTCGACGCAGGCTAATCAAGGGTACGCTATATATTATATTTATTTTTTTGAGGGTTCAGGAATATTGTAGTGTTTTTTTTATGATCTTAAGTTAAGAATCAGAAACAGTATTTTATTGCTGCTGTACTAAGGTGTTGGTACATTTGTAAATTATCTTACTGACTTCATTAAAATTAAGTCTGTAATTTAAACAAAATTCATACAGTAATACCATCATATGCAGTACTGTATATTGAATTGCTTACTTGTTGAAATGTTTTGTAATAATTCCAAGAAATACACTGGCTCTCATACACATGCTTCATTTTAGACCTGTTCTACTGTAGTGTAATTATCCAGAGCTGTCTTTAATGGTTAGGAGTAATAGTAACTGAACCATGTAAACAAGCTGTTCAGGAATCTGTGGATCCCCAGTGTGTTCAAATGAGTTGTGAACAAGACAGTGAGTGTTGAGTAGAGCAGGCCAGTACAGTAGTCTGGCCTTATAAGTTTTTAGGATTCTGTGTCGCTGTAATTCTCCAAAGCTTTCATTAATGGTTAGGAGGCATATTAACTGAACCATGTAAACTAACTGTCCAGGATTCTGCGGGTCCCTAGTGACTTCAAGTGGGGGATCAAGGAAGCCCCGTGGGTCATCTGGTAAACTGGCTCCACCCCCACCTCTGCCACCCCCACAGTCCCTGGTCTTGGACGAAGACTCGGGATTTGGTGGAGACCAGTCGTTAGATGCTGAGCCAGCGCTGAACTACTCCCCGGCACTGTCACCCCCTGTGCTCTCATCATCCTCGGTACTCTCATCATCAACGGCACACTCATCATCAACGGCACACTCATCCTCCGCGGCACTGTCATCCTCTGTACCACACCCCATATCACTGTCACTCACCGGGTTGCCGGCGGTCTCCAAGTCATCTCATTTATCATCACTGTCATCATCGGCGGCGCTCTCCCAGCTGTCACTGTCGACGCCGCTCTCACTAGGGTCGTCGGGCAGCCTGGCTAACCTCTCGTCGATTCTACCTTCCCTCGCCATGGTGCCACAAGCGGTTAGTTCATACACCCTTAAGTCTTTATCCTCTCTCTTTCTATATTTTCTCACAGTCTGCCATCTTTATCCTCACACTCAAGATTATCTCCTAATACTGCTTCTATATTATTGGCTCACTGCTGCTTAACTCTCACTGCAGCACAGAGGTGGCTAAATTTGAAGCAAAATGTCAAGATAATGCATGCACTGCTCTACTAAACTAGAGGTTCTGAATCAGCATTAATATATTGCTTCTACTATTTACCCAACATTCAGAGAAATTAACATTACCGGTAACAAAAGTCTAGTGAGGGAGGCACGATGTTGGTTTAACATTTAGACATCATAACTGTACCATTCCCTACAATTATCAGTATATACTGCATAATTTAACATTCATGTACAGTAGAACCCCTCCCATCCGGTGCTCTCAGATCCGGAAACCCAAGAGATCCAGACCGGCATTTCGATCCAGACTCATGTTTCAGCCAACCAGACTTGTCTGGATGGCTTGGGAAAAATATAAGTCAATCCGGAAACGAACGAGACGAATACAAGCTTCCACACATATTATTTACATCCAGTGTTAGATATCCAGACTTGTATGTCAGCCATCCGGATTTGTCTGGATGGCTGAAACATAGTCTGGTTGTTTAAGTTAGATATCTGGACTCATGTTTCAGCCATCCAGATTTGTCTGGATGGCTGAATATACAGTATGTCTGGACTTTTGGCAGATCCAGACAGGGTTCTCCCCCAATTAGTCTGGATGGGCGAGGTTTTACTGTATAATAACAGCATTCAAAAGACTACAACCAATATTTAATCAATACAGTATACATTTAGATGTATATTTTTAGTACCATATAGCTACCACTCAGAACTTGACAATTATTTGTGATTTATTGCAATATATCTAAGGGTTTTTGTTTTTTTCTTAAGAACCCCATTTCAGTCCAATTGGGATGAAATAGTAATGTTATCAATATACCGTACATGTAGTGTGAAACTATTTGGTATAAAGGTTTAGTTAAATTAGTGTGATGAGTGAGTAGGTTGGTTAGGAGTACATTAGACGATAGTGAGTGTGATGTTAGTGTTTGTGGTGAGGTGGGTGAGACTGAGGATGGGTGAGGTGGGACCACTGTGGCCCTCACCCTAGCCTGACACCTGTCCTGTGTGGGTTGTGTTGCAGAAACTGTTGCTAGTCAGTTTGTTGCAAGGTGGTGGTGGTGGTGGGAGCAGCCCCCCACAACCCCCCACACCCACAACCCCACAGTGCGGTAGTCCTGGTCACACTGGGAGCTCCAAAAGTGTCCCCGGACCAAGTGAAGAGGACCAGGACCCCCCTGGCATCTCCTCCACCACTGACCTCCAGGCCAGTCCCGTCTCTCCCTCTACTGTTACCTCGGGGCAACCCAAGGTAGGCAACCTATACCAACACCTCCCGTAGTCCCCACCCTATACAATATTGTTATTTTTACTTTATCCTTTTGAATACCAGCTCACAATTTTACATTACATTTGGGCTATCAAGCCTATCATTAAATAATTTTGTTCAATTTACTGTAAGAAGAAATTGTAGGTGCAAAATTATTAATGGATTTGTTTATACCCCATTAATACTCAGAGATCCTTGATACATTGAATGGGCTTGTTTAATGTTCTCCAGAATAGAATAAAATTATGCACACGCTTCCCACACCCAAACATCAAACCAGATTCAACACCATGATTTTGTTATTATAATACAGCAGAAACCCATCACCTACTGTATATTCTCACAATTTTATTTAGATGTTCATTATTGGTCCTGATATGGGTTAGACCACCAGCATGACACGACCCACCCAGCCTTGTTCCTGCTTTCCTTAGTTCTTATCCTGGCCTAATGTAACCACAATCCTACCCTGCCTTACCCTTGTATTAAGAGAAGTCTCGGCATGCCTTGCCCTCATGTCACAAATTTGTTTGCTGCTTGACTTTTTCACAGTAATTAACCCAAAAGATTATAAGTATTAACTTCTCTTGATTGAGTGCTATATACAGTAGTACAGTACTGTACTTTGCTATTATTATTATATAGTACCATACTTCCATTCTATGGTATTCTTAATAATATTTGATGGCACTACCATACTTCCATTCTATGGTATTCTTGATAATATTTGATGGCACAAGATTAATATTTTAAATAATACGTTATGACTACTGGAATAATGTCATGAGAAATGCATTAGGTAATGATAATGAAATGGTAACAGAAGTTATTCTTATGGACTAGTAGTATTGTTTTAAGAAAAGCAATGGTGTACAATACTGAAGCACAAAGGTTGAATAATAAGTTGGTCAACAGTGTGTGGATAAACTGGTGCCTGGCGTGTGTCCCAAGAATGAACCAGGCATCATGGATATGGGAGGAGAGGAGGCCCAGGAACTGCCTACTTCCTCTACTGTGTCAGCTATATCATCCTCTATACCGCCGCTCATATCATTCAGGGACGTCTCACTGCTCTCTTCTTTACACACATTCAAGTAAGTTGTTTGTATGTGTGATTTATTTTATTTTATTTTATTTTTATTTGGGGGGGGGGGGGGCTGACGCTGACTCAAGACAGAGTAAGTTACATTCAAGCATTTTAAAAACAAAATAGTAAAACTCCTCACGAACAAATTAATCAGGGAAGACCCAGTCCAGAAGTACATAACTTTATGGAGTGCAAAACTCTTCAGTCTTTCAAGATTTACCTGGGTCTTTCGGACTTTAAAAAAAATAGGGTGATTCTCCAAACCATATGTTGGGTGTCCAGATATCTATCTAAGTCATAGGTACAGTTACCAAGACATAAACCCAGGACAAATGCTGTGGAAAGCAGACTATTCGAACACTACAGTATAACAGGTTAATGCATAGTAGTACATACATGCATACACACATGCATACACACATGCATACACACAAGTTTAAAGACCGCTTCATCCACAGAGAGCATCGATTTAGTCTCTTTACTGTAGTACAGTACAATCAAGACTTGCCACAGCACAGCTCTATCATGGCATCACAGTATTAAGTAGAATAAATGTTTTAACCCATATCAATCATTATTACAAAATGGTGAACTTAGAAATGGATATTCAAGCTATATACAGTATACACAAGTTGTTATTGTTGTTCCCCAAGCTGCCTGGCCGAACAGCCCCAAGGCCCCGATCAAGGCCAAGGCCATAACCGAGCGCCCCCACAGAACCCTTCCTGCCGACCACAATAAAGCCTGGGTGACCGAAGCCACTCCATGGCGGGGAGCTGAGGAGGGTGCAGAAACGCCCGGGAAACCAAAGCCCCACCCAGGGCCCTGTGCCCCTCAGCAATTATGAAGAGAAAGTTGAGGGGCAAAGGAAAAATGTGGCGCTCTGGCTTCCAATCTTAGTAGATTGGGAGGTCAATCCACGGAAGAGACGCCGTCACTTGAGATCTAGAAAATATATAAGTAAAAGGAACAGTCAGAGTAAGTATACACAAGTGAGAGCAGTTAGTTTTGTTCTCATTCATAGCACTTGTCCCAGGTTGTTGACTTGGAACCTGTACCTTTGGTAAAGTCTGGAAGCCTAGAGTTTCCGGATCCCAGGGTCTGAAAGAGAGGAGTTTTGCTTATTTCTGTACAGTAAACCTTCCAATAGCGCATTAATTTATCAAGTGTGTACACTCAACCCTCAGCTATCACTCCTAATTGGTGCAGCTATAGCCGCGCGGTAGCTGTAACCGCGATAGCCATACTGATGAACTAATGGGAATACTGTAATTCTAATTGGTGCCTGGGTGCCGAATTTGACAACTATTTTTCGTATTTTGCTATTTTTACCTAATAATTTCCACTGAACACTAACATAACATAATAATAATTATAAGAAACATTATAAAAGTAAATATAAGAACATATTACACCATCACATTTACCTTTTTAGGTGTGTTGAGGGATTTAGGTGGGTTGGGTTCCGAGGCTAGGGGTGGCGAATTATTGGCCACTCCTACGTTGCTCTATCTCGTTCGGTATCCCTTCAACATCAAATCCTTCAAATTCTGAAGTGTCATCATCCACTGTATCCAATTCAAGTGCCGTAAGTAAAGGCTGTTCATCGATTTGTTGCCGTGGTCGAGGCTCACCGGAGGGGCCCGGTCGAGGCTCACCGGAGGGGTCCGGTTGAGGGTGGTCGGAGGGGCCTGGTTGAGGGTGGTCGGAGGGGCCTGGCCGACCACGAAAGAAGTCTGTGATCTGGCGTTGCTGGAGAGAGTTGATATGGGCGTGGTACCTATCCTCATAACCTGCCAAGACCTGATTAAGTAAGGATGTCCTTGTTTCACTGTTCACGTTTGAATCTTGCTCAATAATATGCCGCATCTGTCCACCTAACTCTATGAGGAGTTTTATGTTGCTCATGGGAATGCCGTCCATTTGTGTTTCAACATTCTCTTCATCTTCTGCACTATCCTCCTGTCCTTCTTCGTCCTCCTGGAGTAGGTCTTCTGCTATAACATTTGCTGGCCTCAACATTTCCCTGATATCCTCGCCAGTTGTCTCTGCAAAACCACGGCCAGCGATCCCTCTTGCCTCCTCTGCTGCTGCCTCTAACTCTGCATCCACTGACTGCAGCTCACCTGCCACTATTACCTGCCTGTCCTCTGGTAGACCCTCCAAAATGTTGCGCCATGCATGGTTGATTGTAGCCGGGGTTACATTCTTCCAGTAATCTACCACCAAGTCTTTTGCCTTTTTGACATTGTAATTCTTCCAATACCGAATCACTTTTTTTTTCAGATTCGGTATTTGCTTCAGCTTCCTCGTCCTCTCCTTCATCCTCACTATCCACCAACTGCTGAATAAGTTGATTGTCTTGTGTTGCCTGCCGCATCTGACGAAACTGCCGTCGAGAATATGCAGCCTTCACTACCGCAATCACCTCCTGGTCGAGGGGCTGGATTAGAGAGGTTGTGTTGGGAGGCAAGAATTCCGCTTTCACGTTAGGGTTCTCCGTCCTCATAAGGGGTGAATGGCCAGGGGCATTATCCAGCAGGAGTAGAATGTTAAATCTAACGTTCTTGGCCTTGCAGTACTCCTTAACTTCCGCGACGAATGCTTCCTTAAACCAGTCCAGGGAGAGCATGGCAGACATGTATCCTTTCTTGGAAGATAGCCAGTGGACATTTAGGTTGTTCATATCATGCCCCTTGTAAGCCCTAGGCCTCTTGGCGCGATGAATGATGGTAGGTTTCAAGCAGCAGGTACCTGAAGCATTCATGGCGAAGAGCAGGGTGAAGCGTTCTTTTATCGCCTTTCTACCCCTAATTTTGGCTGACTTGTTGGTGATAAATGTACGTTTGGGCATTGTCTTCCAATAGAAGTTAGTTTCGTCCATGTTAAATATATGGTCTGGAGTGTATTGTCCCGCTTCTATGATGTTTTTCAGGGCCTCTGGATATGCACGAGCGGCAGGCCTGTCCCCACTAGCCGCCTCACCCGATACTTTAACACTCTTAATTGTATGGCGGCTCATGAACTTGCTAACCCACCCTTTGGAAGCCTGAAATGCTTGGGGGTTATCCACACCAAGCTTACGAGCCACACTTTGATAAATCTCCTTGGCTGTGACCGTAATCTCACGTGTGTCCACGGGCAAGTTCCGCTTTGCCTGCTTATTCAAGTATCGCCCCAACACTTGTTCCGTCTTAAGTAGCACTTTATTAGAACTTCGAAAGGCATTCGATGCAGCAATTGATGGGGCAAGTTTCATGTGACTCTTTATGTTTTCTCGCTTTTGATAAATCCCCCTCACTGTCGATTCATTCACTCCAAACTTCTTTGCCACACTCCTTTTTGTTTCACCCTTGCCTATTAAGTCCACAATTTCCTGTTTCTGAGCATACGTAAGGTTCTTTCTCTTCTTAATGTCTCGATTTGGTGCGGTCACATTACGCTGAGCGAAGGTAGGGGGATTCAGTGGCCGTTGGGGTGGGTTAGTAGCCATTGTTCACAGGTATAAAAACACTTCACAGCTTTCACCAGACAACAATGGGGGTACAAGTAAGACTGAGAAATTGTAAGTATGGCGGGAGGGTAGGAGGATGGGTGGCGGCCAATCACAGCGCTTGCTTCCCATGAGTCACGCCCAATCAGGGAGCGAGTATCGTAAACGTATGCTTGCCGCCCGCCTGGGAATTCCCAAGCCCGGGAATTTCCAATTTTGTTGTATTTTTGGCCACATTTGGTGCGTGATAGCCAGCTCATAGGCGTGAAAGCCATGGTCTGACAGCTTTTGGGGAGCAGGCGATAGCTGTGGAACGCGATAGCTAAGTGCGTGATAGCTGAGGGTTGAGTGTATATCAGTAAATACAGTATGAATATGGTTTCTATTACCGGTACTTTAATTTGATAAAATATATGTTTTACATATATTTTAGTTGACCATTATATAATCTAACAGGGGCAACAGCAGTAACAACAGTTCTTTGTTGTGTGTGGATGGTGGTGGAGGGAAGTTGCGCAGTGGTGGTGGTGGTAAGGGTGGTAACAGACCTGGTGTACCCCCCAGCCCACCACTTCTCACCTCCCAGCTCTCACCACGCTCATCTGATGGCTCTGTTGAGTTGCGACTGGAGAGACAACCGGAAGAGCAGCACAGGGCTCGATACCAGACTGAGGGATCGCGGGGTGCTGTTAAGGACCGTTCTGGTGCTGGACATCCCACTGTTAAGGTTCGTAATTTATGATTTTACCAGAGTTTCCTTATACAATCTTGTGATAGAACTTTTGTTTCTACAGTAAGATAATGCATCTCAAATGCAATAAGGACCGAAAACAACAGGTGAGATTCGTATAAGCAAAGTAAACTTCTAATAGGGAAAAATAGAATAGGGGCCGGTGAGTCAGCAAGTATCCTACACCAAAGCTGACAATGACCACACAAGTGACAATGACAAGGTACACTCAGCCACCCTGATCCCCAACAAAGTTCATACAAGCACTCACCAACATATCAAACTACAGTTATTCACACAACACAAAATCAGACATCTGTAAGCATGGTGTCATCATTACATTCCCCAAACCCAACAAAGACCCCACGCTGTCCTCACACCGCCCTATCACACTCTTTTGCACCCCCTCCAAAGTCTCAGAACGCCTCATACTACAACTGACCACACACACTCTACCCCTAGCTCCAACCCAACATGGCTTCAAGCCACCACACTCCACAAACACTCCTTACAAACCTTACACATAGAGCTTTTGATGGCATCAACTCAGCCAGACCACCACACAGATCACTACTTGCCACACTCGACATTAGTAAAGCCTTCGATGCCATCCCCCGCCACAACCTACCTAACAAAATCTACAACACAAACATGCACAGCAATACAAAACAGTGGCTGGCCATCTACCTAGCAGGCAGATGTGCACACGTATCATTTGCCGGTCAGTCATCTAACATCAGAAACTTCACAAACGGAGTCCTGCAATGATCCGTACTGTTGTCTGCACTCTCCAATCTATACATGCATGATATAGTTTGAATCTGCGTGCAAATGAAGTGGCTGAGATTTGTGAGAGGAGGCGAGTGGACGTCTGCTGTGCCCAGGAAACACTCTGGAAAGGGCCTTGGGTACAGTGGATTGTTGGAAGAAAGAAAAGATATAGGATCTACTGGATGGGGTTGGAGACTGATAAAGCGAAAGGAGGAGTGGGTGTTCTGGTGGCTGAAGAGCTGGTGGAAAGTGTGCTTCAGATTACGAGAGTTAGTGAAAGGCTGATTGTTTTGAAGTTGAAAGTTGATGAAAGAATTCTGAATGTGATATCTGAATATGCCTCACAGGCTGGTCTACAGAAAGAGATAAAAGAGGACTTCTGGAATGACACCGTCAGTGTCATTTCAGGCCTCTCGGAGAATGAAATAACAATCGTGGGAGGGGACCTAACTGGTCACGTGGGAGCATCTGCAGATGGATATGAGGGGGAACATGGAGGAAATGGTTACGAAAGGAGGAATCTGGAAGGCGAATATATACTGGAGTCTTGCGTTGCACTCAACATGGTTGTGTGTAACACGAAGATCAAGAAAAGACAGAGTCATCTGATCACATATAACTCTGGGGTCTCCAGTAGCCAGATAAATTACTTCTTGGTTAACAGGAAAGACTGGAAACTGGTTCGGGATGTCAAGGTCATCCCGAGCGAAGAATGTATCCCCCAGCATAAGCTACTTGTGTGCGATATGAGCTTATACAGAGATCCTAAGTGCAAGAAGGTATACATGCCAAAAAGGAAAGTGTGGCTGCTGAAGAACAAGGAAGTTAGGGATAGGTTTCATAGTGAACTGGAGGAAATTAATAGAAATAAGGAAGCTAGGCCTAACGATGTAAATAGTCAATGGAATTTTCTTAAGCATAGCCTTATCGCTGCCACTGACAAAGTCTGGGAAAACAAAGGGTCACCCCAGGGATAAGACCTTCTGGTGGTGGAACGATGAGGTAGAACATGCTGTGAAAGAGAAAAGGAGATGCTTCAAAGCATGGAAGAAGGGAGGCAGCAAGAAGGAAATACCAGGCAGCTAAACGAACTGCCAAAAGAGTTATTTACAATGCTAAAAAAGGCATTAAGGACCTGGTCCTCGAACAAGTGTATAACACTGACACTCCCAATGGGATCTTCAACCTAGCTAGGCGAGTTAAAAATTACAATAGGGATATTATAGGTGAACAGTGTGTTAGAAACGATAATGGGAAGATTGTGTATGCAGAAAATGAAATCAGAGAAGCATGGAAGGCACACTATGAATGATAATGCTAAATGTAGAGTTTGAATGGGATAAAGAACAGCTTAGTATCGAAAAACCAATATCTGGACCCCCTCCTTTGATAGCACCATCTGTAGTGAGCGACGCAATCAATAAAAGTAAGAACGGTAAAGCTCCAGGGTGCTCTGACATTGTCGCTGAGATGATAAAAGCCTCAGGGGAGACTGGTGTCAACTTAGTCACCGAGTTGATAAACACCATTATTAAAGATGAGAAAATCCCAGAGGATTGGCACAAAAGTGTAATAGTAAATATATACAAAGGAAAATGGGATGCGCTAGATAGAGGTAATTATAGGGGTCTGAAAATGTTTGACCAAATCATGAAGGTCTGTGAGAGAGTCTTTGAGGGTTTGATCAGGCAAAGCATCTCCATTGATGATATGCAGTTTGGTTTTATGCCATGACGTGGTACAACCGATGCTATCTTCATAGTCAGGCAGATACAGGAAAGATACTTACTAAAAGGCAGGGATCTTTACTTTGTGTTTGTAGACCTGGAGAAGGCCTTTGACAGGGTGCCTAGAGATATTGTGCTGTGGGCTATGAGGAAACTTGGTGTGGAAGAGTGGCTGGTGCGTGTAATAATGAAGATGTATGAGGATTCGCGAAGTGCGGTGAGGGTGAAAGGTGTACCGAGTGATGAGTTCGCAGTCCGTGTTGGAGTTCATCTGGGTTCAGTGTTAAGCCCCCCTCCTCTTTATTATGGTCCTGGAGGCACTGTAAGGCAGACTCCTGTTGGAACTGTTTTATGCAGACATTTAGTCCTAATAGCTGACAATATGCAAGATGCTGAGGCCAAATTCAGAAGATGCAGAGAGGGTATGGCGAGCAAGGGTTTAAGAGTCAACATTAACAAAACCAAGGTTATGCATTGTAGATTGAGATGAGGCAATGTGGAAAAGAGCGGTGCATACCCATGTGCAGTGTGTGGAAAGGGTGTGGGCGTTAACGAGATTCAATGTAGCATCTGTCGACGCTGGGTGCACCATGGGAGTAAGCGCTGTAGTAGAATAAAGGGACCCCTGCCGAAGGATAAGTCAGAAATCGAGAAATTTGAGTGCGTGGTGTGCAAAGGCGAGCTTGTGTTAAGTGATGATCCTGTGGCTGTGAATTTTGGAAATGAGTCATTGGAGCTGGTGGACAAGTTTTGTTACGTAGGAGATAACATCTCTGCCGGTGGTGGGGCCGAAGCTGCCACTGTCGCTAGAATTAGATGTGGCTGGGGGAAGTTCAAAGAACTGTTGCCAATTCTGACCATGAAAAGAATGCCTCTCCCCCTGAAGGGAAAGGTGTATGCCTCATGTGTTAGAAGTGCAATGACGTATGCCTCAGAAACATGGGCCGTTAAAGTAGAGGATGTCAACAGAATGGAACATTATAGGTTTGACTCCTGTAAGGAGATAAAGAAAACCTAATATTTAGTAGTGGCCCCGTAATCATTGACGAACATTCCTATTACATAAGGCATCCTCTTCAATACTAATCCGCCGTAGTTTGAATCTACCGCGCAGAGCATTTAAAATCTGAGGAGCCTTCATCATGAGTGCACGCGACCTCACTCATGGCTTCAGTCATTATGAATTGGGTTCTCACTACGAAAAAACTTCGTAAAAAATAAAAACAAAAAGAAAATAAGAATAACTATCCAATAAGCTTCCCATCATATCGTGGATGTACTTGTGTGGATCTTTGACCAGACGCTGATTCAGGCGTCATTCTTCCTTCACTGACATATCAAGTAAACCAAAATCCTTAATACATCAACGAATGGGAAGGGGATGGTCGGGAGGGCCCCAGTCGTCAATGATTACGGGGCCACTACTAAATATTAGGTTTTCTTTATCTCCTTACAGGAGTCAAACCTATAATTTATTAGTGGCCCCTCCATCATTGACGAACATGCCTGATTTCTAAGACTGGAGGGGGACATTCGTAATCATATCATAACTCTAGAAAAGCAGATAATCAAACAACCACATAGTATTCTTACTTTGAAAATATATTTAAATATGGCACAGCCCATATCAATACAAAAAAGGGGTTCAAACAGGTGCGTGCTTCAAAGAAGCCTGCTTGATAAAAAAGGGTAACTCTGGAGATTCTGTGAACAGATCTGTAGTTACGAAGGCACCCCACTCAACGAGTGGTGACAAAAATAACAATTATAAGTTTACATGTGCACATAATAAACCCCATAATATTCGTGGAAATGTTTTGCAAACGATCTCCACTGTTTAAAACTAAATTGCTTTCACAGCTAAAACTACTATAACAACACTGTTGTTTGTACTAACGTTGTACTAGCATAATTTCTCGCCCTGAATAGAACAGAGAAATTTTCATATCACATTATCCATAATTTGTATCACAGCTCTTACATTCCGGCAGGGTCTAGGGTGTCCTATGTTACACTGACTGCACCCCCCCCCCCCCTTTTTTCCATGAAAGTAAACAAAAGTGACTGAAGGGCCACCTAGACCCTCTGCCTTAAAGCTATACATGGTAAGGAAAGTTTGTCTAGAGCAACTGACAAGTATCTAGTCAAAAACGTATGATTAGACGCCCACAACTGTGTGGACGAAATATCTTCTACTGAAAAGTTCTTCAAGAAACGTAAAGAGGCTGCCCATTTGCGTCTACCACAATGCCGGGATTACTCTCTTTAATGACTTCGACCAGAAGAGAAGCTAATCTCCGTTTCAGTAAGCGTTTACCCGTACTCCCTACCCATAAAGCACCTTGGGGGTTTAGAGGAGCTACTCTCAAATATTTGGTTAGAGCTTGCACTGGACATAGATTATGGTGCACCTTTCCCCTTTTTAACGCCGGCACAGTGAACTCAGAAAACACTGTGTGCACTGTGCTCATTCTTGGCTACAAATCCCGGGGAAGGGGCAATGTGAATACATTCATTAAGTCTACCAAACCGAAGGCAATTAGGTGTGTTGCTCATCGCCGCCAGCTCAGACACTCTGTTCCCGGTGGCCAAAGCCAAAAGGAATACAGCCTTTTTTAGGAGTAATGCAAAATCTGCAGTATTTTGGTACAGACGAGAGTGAAGTAAAGACAATGCCTTGTCCAGAGACCAAGTAGGCATGAGCTGACGGGGAGGTGGGCGGAGTTTAACACATGCTCTCATAAAACCTGTTTCCTCCGCTACCAGTATGGAGAGACCTGTAAGGTCTAAAAAGGGCACTCTAATCGCAGTTAAGTGATTCTTTAACGTTACCACAGATGAACGTTTCTGCTCAAACAGATAATTCAAATAATTAAAAACTAACGCCACTGAGGGCACAGTCTGTTCTGTTATAATGATCCAAGAAGTAAAGGCTCGCCAATGTGATTGATACTGTCGCTTCGTAGACTGAGTATATTGATTGATTAATTTATTGGTCACATCTCTACCATATGGTGCTAGCCACTTGGCCTCTTGAATGTCCATATTAATGCAAAAGTCAGCGAGGTCGCTAGGTTGCCAATCGTGTCTAAGTGGAAATACTCGACCGGGAGCGACACCGGGTGCGAGCACCACGTCTTCAATTGCTGGTACCATAACTGCGCCGGCCACAGGGGCGCGATTAGTGAGACTAAGCCTCGATAATCTCGTAGTTTGTTCACTACGTGGCACATTAGTGACGCGTCTGGCGGCGGAAACAGATAGATGGAGCTCCATCTGTTCCAGTCTGTCACTAGGGCGTCTGGCCCCCCTGCCGGCATTTCCGTCCGGCGGGTGAGGTATAGAGGGAGTTTGTGAGTCTCCTCGGACGCAAACAGATCCACTTGTGGATGGTAGAGCTCTGCAATCATTAGGTTGAAAATGGGTTGCTTGAGCTCCCATTCTACTGTCGTGCTCTGTCGCCGGGGCAGAGCGTCTGCCCAGACGTTTGCTACGCCTGGGAGATAAGATGCGTGAAGATAAATGTCTAGCCTGTTGGCTAGAGTAAAAATCTCTTCCGACACGTTTAGCAACTTCCTTGACCTCGTTGACCCCTGTTTCTGAATACAGTGAACTGCATTCAGATTGTCCATTCTGAAGGCCACCGACTTGCCCCGTAAAGTAGAGCCGTGAGCCTGAAGGAAATACAAGGGGACTAGTAATTCTTTGACATTGATGTGGGAAATTTCTAAGTGGGACCAAAGCCGCTGACCCTGGTGCCCCTGGTTTGACTGAAATCCCCAACCTATCGTGCCTGACGCATCCGTGTCTACCCATACCGTTGGCGGAGCAGAGGTCCATGACATTACTGAGTGCAGCGTTTCCCTCTTCGCCCAGACCGCTAGTAAGGTGTGGATTAATTTTGGGATGGGCCATAATTTTCCCGCCGGTAAGAGTGGGAAATATTTGTTGCCTTCCAATATTAACCGTTTTACTTTCAACCGGCCCAACATTACAGTTAGTTGAATCCAGTTGAGAGAGCCGACCAGAGACTCCCAGATCCTCCGTGTCGTAGTCAGACTGTGAAGAAACCTGAACAGTTTCCTGCGAAACCTGTTGCGATTGTCCACACTCTGACTCAGAGTGAGAGCAGCTGTGTCCCAAACCAGCCCTATCCACTGAATTACTCGTGAGGGGACAAGGTTTGACTTTACCAGATTTACCTTGAACCCTAGAGTTTTGACATGATTTGAAATTATGTTGACATGTTTGATGCATAATTGCTGTGTCTCTGCCACCACCAGCCAGTCGTCTAGGTACCACAAAACTCTGATTCCTTGCTTTAACAACGGCATCAGGGCTTGCCGGACTAATTTCGTGAATAGTCGAGGTGCCAGGTTCAAACCGAATGGCATCCTCTGAAAGACAAAATTTTGGTGCCTGATCCGTAAGGCCAGAAACCTTTGAAATCTTTTGTTGACTGATACGTGCCAATAAGCGTCTGTCAGGTCTAGGGAACACATCCAACCTCCCGGCGGAAGTGTTAGCCTGATTTGGTGTACTGTTAACATTCGGAATGACTCGTTGTGAATGTGAAGGTTCAGATAAGACAGGTCTACGACCGGTCTCATCTGAACACTGTCCGTTTTGGGAACCAAAAATAGCTTGGACGTGAATACAGGGTAATTTGGGGGGACCAGGATGATGAGATTCTTGGCAATCATTTCCTGGACCAGTGACTCCACCTCTAAAGAAACAAAATTCGCCGTTGTCGGCTGACGTAAGCGAGGTCGCCGGAGCCACTGCCAAGTGATGCCTTTGCGTGCCACCATCCGTGCCCAAGTGTTGAACGGCCATGCTTTGTGACACGTTCGGAACGACCCAGTTAGCAGACAAGGGTTCGCCGGCTGTACTACCCTCGGATCCACCGGCCTTAAGACTGGCACCGGGAGTGAGAGAGACCTTAGTTTTTTTATGGTGGTGGAGTTGGCGGTGGTGGACGCTTCGCCGGCTGGCTGGCATTGGCAGAAGACGGGCCCTGACCTGGCTTATTATAGCCGCGTCCTCTCTGACCTGAAAACCTACCCTGTCTATGCCTGTACTGACCTTTAGGGGAGGAGGACTTAGGTGGAAGAAAGGGCTTAGATCCCCCCGGCTGAGCCTTAGCGACTGGCCTGGGTTTGGGGAAGTTAAAGGCAGGTTTCTTAGAAGGGGTGGGACTGTGTTTAACGGCCTGAGCCATATTAAAAACCGTTCGCCACACTTCAGGGGACATTAAAGAGGGAGTGAGCACTGGTGACATGACCACCTGATTCGCAATGCGATCAGGCAGTTTTCGGACTAAGGACATTCTGAGATCTTGTCTCGCTCGTACCTCCTCAAGCACGACAGTGCGTATGTCACCTAATGATTGGATTGACGACTGAAGAAGCAGTCGCCGGGACAATTCAACCGATCGTCTGGCATCCGCGTCTGCGATTGCCTGAGTGGACCGGAGCAAAGACTTTGCTACCTGTTGAGACACTATGTATTGAGAGAACAGGCGAAAAGCTTTCCCCCGTAGCCTAAATTCATGGTCTAGGTGAGTTGGGGTAGGGGTAGTGAAAGGGTCTTTTAGCTCACAAAGATTAATTTTAGGGGCAGCTAAGAAAGCAAACAAAGCTGAAGGGACTCCGCCGGCAGAACACACCGGCATGGAGAACCAAGAATGAGTATCTTGAGGGATCTGGTGGGAAGTTTTGGAAGTAAATGTGGTCGCAAAGTTTTGAGCCTCTGTCTCCCATTCCAACCAAGGTCCTGGACCCAACTGCCCCACCTTCAAGACTGGATTAGCTGCTGCGTCTGTGACGGTTTGCAAATCGAGTTCTGGAGTAAGAGCTGACTGTGTCTCAATTTATTAGTGGCCCCTCCATCATTGACGAACATGCCTATTACATAAGGCATCCTCTTCAAACACTAATCCGCCGTAGTTTTGAATCTACCGCGCAGAGCATTTAAAAACTGAGGAGCCTTCATCATGAGCGCACGCGACCTCACTCATGGCTTCAGTCATTATGAATTGGGTTCTCACTACGAAAAAACTTCGTAAAAAATAAAAACAAAAAGAAAATAAGAATAACTATCTAATAAGCTTTCCATCATATCGTGGATGTACTTGTGTGGATCTCTGACCAGACGCTGATTCAGGCGTCATTCCTCCTTCTCTGCTCTGCGCTCAGCCTGCCCGGACGTACCTCCCCACGCTCCACTAGTTCCGCATTCGTTGCGTCCCTAGTGAGTTTTTTCTCATTTGTTTACTCCAGGATGTATCGAGTAAGGTTAGGATAGGCGTAGCAGGAGTGTCCTGGGCTGGTTGCCCGCAGTGCAGTGTATTTTGGGTCGAGTGTATGGGGCATCTATTTCGGATGTACCCTCGTGGTCCCGTTGTGGACATGTGAACTTTTTCACAGTTGAGTTAGTTTGTGATGCAGGCGGCTTTCACTACGCGTTATTTATTGCTGCCTTTTATCTTTCTGATGAGGTAAGCTTTGTTTTCTGACGTTCCCAGCGTATTTTTCTTCACTTGGTGAAGTTTTTTCTGGGTCCCGAGTCAGTCTTCCCTTTGTCGGAAGTATTTGCTACGGTGGTGTGTTGGCGGTGGTTCCTGTTGTGATATTTCCAGTGTTTGTGTATATTTCAACATTTATTATGCCGTCTACCTAGGCCTAGCCAGCCGCTCGTAGCTTTGCCACATGTACTAGTGTTATTGTTTATTATTTATAAATATGCCCTACTGTGTCATGTCTATCTATCTATCTATTGCCTGACGCCGTGATCCCCGAAGGGGTGGCCACGAACGAACCGCCCCCATGCACCTCTGTCCCCAGTCAGTCGACGCCCCTCCCCCCAACCAGCACCGCCTTCGTTCATGTAGTTCCTCACTCCATCCTTCCACCTCATATTCGGTCTACCTCTCCCCCTCTGTCCCTCCACCTCGCTCTCGTACACCTCTCTTCTCTTCATGCTTCGCTTTCCATACGTTCCATATGGCCGAACCATCTCAAGTTGTTCCTTTTCACACTTTCCAGCACATCTACCTCCACACCACACCTCCTTCTTACTTCCTCATTAGTCTGTCTATCCCTCCATGTAACTCCGCACGCACTCCTTAAGTAATTCATTTCCACTGCTCTCACTCTTGGTCTGAGTCTCTCAACCAACGTCCATGCTTCGCTTCCGTAAGTCAGTGTCGGGATTACCACACTGTCATGCAAGGACTTCTTCACTTCCATACTGACCACCCTATTTCTTGTTACTGCTTTTAGCGTTCCTACAACCCTCTTCCCCTGTTGTACCCTCTCCCGCACCTCTTCATCCATAGTCCCATCTTTACTCAACACACTGCCCAGATACTTAAAAGAGTTGACGATCTCCATAGCCTGACCGTTCAGCTTCACCTCACACTCTGTGACTTCACCCCTTTCGTTTCGGGTTTTAGTTGTGTATTGGCTAATTCCTCGGACTATAATTGTTTCCTGGTTTAGTTGTGTATTGGCTAATTCCACGGATTATTGAGTGACCTTGGGTTAGTCGTGCGTGGCTCTCCTCGTGTCTCTTGTCTGTTCAGGGTGGGTTTCCTTCCGGCGGGTTTTTTCTCGGTTTCACCATGAAAAAATCCCGGCCGAGAGCCGTGTTGGGCCACACGTGGTTGTTAACACTGGCTTGTTTCCCCGGCGTTGGGGTGTCTGTGGCTCTCCAGGACTGCGTCTCTGTGGGTGCCTGGTTTCAGGCCTCCTTTGATTCCCGGCGGGATGGCTGTACCCATCTATAAAACGTTGTTCATGCGGACATACGTTATGTAGTTTTTCTACCCGGTTTTACAAAAACCACATGAAAAACCTAGCTGTTGTTTTAGGCTTTCCTCCCCGGCGATCTTTTACAAAGAAGTGGGGACAGGAACTTATGGGGTTAACGTTTGGACATCTCACCCGGCGGGTGTACCTGGGTAGGGTGGGATGAACGACTTATGTCTTTCAGTTAGTTAACCAATCCATTTTAAGTGATACTATGTGTATCGCCGCCTTTACACTTACGGCGATTGAAGGTTCAATTAGGTTAATATCGATTCTTCACACCCGGTGGGTGCTCCTAGGTGGAGGAACTAAGGAATTTACAAAATTCGATTTCGATTTAACCACTTAATTTAGTGATACAATTAGGTATCGCCGCCTTCAAACTTACGGCGATCTTTTGTGACAATTCGTTAGACATCAGATCTCGTATCATCCTGCCCTGTGCTATTCTACTAAAATATTTCAAGGGCCGGCGTCTTTATGGGGGGTTGCTTTGTTACAAAATTGAATCTTGACACAGTCACCACCACCAAGAGACTATAAGCGCCATGCTGGACCGTTATATTATATCAGAGGGTATTCTTCACTTTCTTTAACAAAAGATTTGTTTAGATATTCTGAACCCCGCCGCGTAGCGAGCTGTGTTCGTTGTGTCATTACATCTCGTTACCCGGCGGGTTATTAACACTTGTGTGCGAACATGTTGGGTTAACCTTATGAGCATTAATTCCTGGAAATTTTCTTTTTTTCCAGAGCTGAGCTCCGGCGGACCAATACAGACCCGGCGGTAGTTTTCTCCCACCAGTCTCTGTCATGGCTACCGTGGCCCCAGTTTTTGCTTTGTGCACTACCCCTGCTTGTGCTGGTATCCCTATTTTTGCGCATACCCTTTGCATAAGGTGTGTTAAATGTCTAGACCGTTCAAGGGGTCTCTGGGTTATGCGTAATTGTTCTTTTTGCTCCCAATTAGCTGTAAAGGTCCTTTGTGATAATGATAAGACCGCGGCGGTAGCGTTGAGAGAGGTCAGGCAACAGATGTCAGCCTACACTACCATTGTTGCGCATAAATCACTTCAATGTGACAACGTCCCACTTTGGGATAGATTGCTCTCCGAACACCCTCCCCCTAAACGTTCCTCTAGAGTCACGAGTATTAAGCCGGCGGAGACTGGTCAGGGTTCTGTATCTTCTGCTGCTACGCCTAAACGCCCAAGAGAGCCTACACCCCCGGTATCCGCCTCCTCGTCTCGGGCGAGATCTCGGTCTAGGTCTCCTCTTAGACACCAGTCATCTAGTCGTGCCTCTTCACCGGCGAGTAAGAAGAGTAGGACGGAAGGTTCCACCAGTGGTCACGGCGAGGAATCCTCCAGATCTAAGAATAGTTCGCGGTCACACCGTAGCCATAAATCCTCCAAAAAGGATTCACATAAACGGAAGTCCTCTCGACATTCACCAACTTCTAGTGCATCTCATCGTACCTCTACCCCAGACAGAGTTTGTGTTAAGGCCCAAGAGTCCAGTGCAGCGCCTGTCCCAAAAGAGGATTTGCCACTTAATATTTTAACCCTGGAATTGGAAAGTTCAGGGGGTTCAGTAATTGAGAATGTTTCAGACTCTCAAGAGAGCGTAGGCCAGGGCCTCGGTGTTTGGCGGTTTGCTCAACCAGGGTCTGACCACCCACGTCCGACTCAAACGAGTCACACAGTAGCCGATGTCCACAGGGACGCGGCGATCCCATCCTCTATCCCAGACTTATCTTGGCAACAAGGTACCCCTGCCTCGGCGGGGTCTTCTCAGGAGGATCAGGAGGAGAAAGACGAAGTTTCAATAATTTCGGAGATGGAAGGACAAGGGTCAGGCTCAGGCTTGGACACTAATGATTCACCTGTAAGTTCTTCATCAAACCAGTTTGTTACGGCACAAGAAATTAATGGGCTGCTTACTCATGCTTTATCTAAATTTTTTGGCCAACAACAGGAAAACCCCACAATGGACTTGGGGGCTCCCACGACAAGTTCTACGGTACGGCCTCTGATGACTTCGATTGATTTATCTAAGATCCCTAACCCTCCCACTCTGTTAACCTCAGGGATCACTAGGCCTGCTACGGCGGCATTGACAACTTCAAATGTCAGGGTCATAACGGATGTCAATCCACCCCCTCTAGACAAAGCGCCTCTTAGAAAGGTAGCTATGCCCTTACTTTATGGGCCAGACGAGTCATGGGTTCTTTTGAACCCCTCTAAACAAGAGCTTGCCCAACCTACCTTGTCAGGGGAACTCCCGGTACCGCGTGAGTGGGTCATCCAGGGCAATAAGTCAAAGAAATTAAGGGCCGTGGATACTTTGGGTAATGTTCTGGACGTAAACATCAAGGCTATACCTAGTTATTATCACCAAGATTATTTTGTGTATGCTTCTAAGCCTGCTTTACCCCCTGCCTCAGCTTCAAAACTATTTTCAGACTGGTCTAAGCTGGATGGGTTTAATGATATTAAGACTCTGTCAGCTCTCACTCCTGAACTAGATTTACAGACCGTCACAGACGACGCAGCTAATCCAGTTTTGAAGGTGGGACAGTTGGGACCAGGACCTTGGGTAGATTGGGAGGTAGAGGCTCAAAACTTTGCAACCACTTTCACTTCTAAATCTTCCCACCAGATCCCTCAAGATACTCATTCATGGTTCTCCATGCCGGTGGGTTCTGCCGGCGGAGTCCCGTCAGCTTTGTTTTCATTTCTAGCTGCCCCTAAGATTAATCTTTGTGAGCTGAAGGACCCGTTCACTACCCCTACCCCTACTCACCTAGACAGAGAATTTAGGCTACGGGGAAAAGCTTTTCGCCTGTTCTCGCAGTACATAGTATCTCAGCAGGTGGCTAAGTCTTTACTACGGTCCACTCAGGCAATCGCAGATGCGGATGCTCGAAGATCGGTTGAGTTATCCCGGCGACTGATTCTTCAGTCGTCAATCCAATCCTTGGATGACATACGCACCGCCTTGCTTGAGGCGGTACGAGCACGACAAGATCTTAGGATGTCGTTAGTTCGCAAGCTACCTGATCGCATTGCTAATCAGGTGGTTATGTCACCAGTGCTTACTCCCTCTTTAATGACCCCTGAAGTGTGGCGAACGGTGTTCAATATGGCACAGGCCGTTAAGCACAGTCCCACCCCTTCTAAGAAACCTGCATTTAACTTCCCCAAACCCAGGCCTACTACTAAAGCTCAGCCAGGGGGATCTAAACCTTTTCTTCCGCCTAAGTCCTCCCACTCCCCCCAGGGTCAGTACAGGCATAGACAGAGTAGGTTTTCAGGTCAGAGAGGACGCGGCCAGAATAAACCAGGTCAGGGCCAGTCTTCGGCCAACACCAGCCAGCCGGCAAAGCGTCCAGCACCACCAACCCCACCATCAAAAAACTAAAGTCTCTCTCACTCCCGGTGCCTACCTTAAGGCCGGAGGAACCGAGGGTAGTACAGCCGGCGAACCCTTGTCTGCTAACTTGGTCGTTCCGAACGTGTCACCAAGCATGGCCGTTAAACACTTGGGCACGGATGGTGGCACGCAAAGGCATCCGGCGACCTCGATTACGTCAGCCGACAACGGCAAATTTTGTTTCTTTAGAGGTGGAGTCACTAGCCCAGGAAATGATTGCCAAGAATGTCATCATCCCGGTCCCACCAAATTACCCTGTATTCACGTCCAAACTATTTTTGGTTCCCAAAAGGGACAGTGTTCAGATGAGGCCGGTCGTAGACCTGTCTTATCTGAATCTTCACATTCACAACGAATCTTTCAGAATGTTAACAGTACACCAAATCAGGCTAACACTTCCACCGGGAGGTTGGATGTGTTCACTAGACCTGACAGACGCCTATTGGCACGTATCGGTCAACAAAAGATTTCAAAGGTTTTTGGCCTTACGGATCAGGCACCAAAATTTTGTTTTTCAGAGGATGCCGTTCGGCTTGAACCTAGCACCTCGATTATTCACAAAACTAGTCCGGCAAGCCCTGATGCCATTGTTAAAACAGGGGATCAGAGTGTTGTGGTATCTAGACGACTGGCTGGTGGTGGCAGAGACACAACAATTATGCATAAAACATGCCAATATCATTTTAAATCATGTCAAAACTCTAGGCTTCAAGGTAAATCTGGTAAAGTCAAACCTTGTTCCCTCACGAGTAATTCAGTGGATAGGGCTGGTCTGGGACACCGCCGCTCTCACTCTGAGTCAGAGTGTGGACAATCGCAACAGGTTTCGCAGGAAACTGTTCAGGTTTCTTCACAGTCTGACTACGACGCGAAGGGTCTGGGAGTCTCTGGTCGGCTCTCTCAACTGGATTCAACTAACTGTCAAGTTGGGCCGGTTGAAAGTAAAACGATTAATATTGGAAGGCAACAAATATTTCCCGCTCTTACCGGCGGGAAAATTATGGCCCATCCCGAAATTAATCCACACCTTACTAGCGATCTGGGCGAAGAGGGAAACATTGCACTCAATAATGTCATGGACCTCTCCTCCACCAACGGTATGGGTAGACACGGATGCGTCAGGCACAATAGGGTGGGGATTTCAGTCAAATCAGGGGCACCAGGGTCAGGGGCTTTGGTCCCACTTAGAAATCTCTCACATCAATGTCAAAGAATTACTAGTCCCCTTGTATTTCCTTCAGGCTCACGGCCCGGCGTTACGGGGCAAGTCGGTGGCCTTCAGAATGGACAATCTGAATGCAGTCCACTGTATTCAGAAACAAGGGTCAACGAGGTCAAGGAAGTTGCTAAACGTGTCGAAAGAGATTTTTGCTCTAGCCAACAGTCTAGATATTTATCTTCACGCATCTTATCTCCCAGGCGTAGCGAACGTCTGGGCAGACGCTCTGTCCCGGAGACAGAGCACGACAGTAGAATGGGAGCTCAAGCAACCCATTTTCAACCTAATGATTGCAGAGCTCTCCCATCCACAAGTGGATCTTTTTGCGTCCGAGGAGACTCACAAACTCCCTCTATACCTCACCCGCCGGGCGAAAACGCCGGCAGGGGGGCCAGACGCCCTAGTGACAGACTGGAACAGATGGAGCTCCATCTATCTGTTTCCACCGCCAGATGCGTCACTAATGTGCCACGTAGTGAACAAACTACGAGATTATCGAGGCTTAGTCTCGCTAATCGCGCCCCTGTGGCCGGCGCAGTTGTGGTACCAGCAATTGAAAATGTGGTGCCCGGACCCGGTATCGCTCCCGGTCGGGTATTTCCACTTAGACACGATTGGCAACCTAGCGACCTCGCTGACTTTTGCATTATGGACATTCAGGAGGCCAAGTGGCTAGCACCATACGGTAGAGATGTGACCAATAAATTACTCAATCAATATACTCAGTCTACAAAACGACAGTATCAATCACATTGGCAAGCCTTTACTTCTTGGATCGTTAGAACAGAACAAACTGTACCCTCAGTGGCATTAGTTTTTAATTATTTGAATTATCTGTTTGAGCAGAAACGTTTATCTGTGGTAACATTAAAAAATCACTTAACTGCGATTAGAGTGCCCTTTTTAGACCTTACGGGTCTTTCCATACCGGTAGCGGAGGAAACAGGTTTTATGAGAGCATGTTTTAAACTCCGCCCACCTCCCCGTCAGCTCATGCCTACTTGGTCTCTGGACAAAGCTTTATTTATTAGTGGCCCCTCCATCATTGACGAAGATGCCTATTACATAAGGCATCCTCTTCAAACACTAATCCGACGTAGTTTGAATCTACCGCGCAGAGCATTTAAAAAACTGAGGAGCCTTCATCATGAGCGCACGCGACCTCACTCATGGCTTCAGTCATTATGAATTGGGTTCTCACTACGAAAAAACTTCGTAAAAAATAAAAAGAAAAAGAAAAATAAGAATAACTATCTAATAAGCTTTCCATCATATCGTGGATGTACTTGTGTGGATCTTTGACCAGACGCTACTGCAGGCGTCATTCTTCCTTCTCTGCTCTGCGCTCAGCCTGCCCGGACCTGTCTCCCCACGCTCCGCGGGTTCCGCATTTGTTGCGTCCCTAGTGAGTTTTTTCTCATTTGTTTACTCCGGGATGTATCGAGTAAGGTTAGGATATGCGTAGCAGGAGTGTCCTGGGCTGGTTGCCCGCAGTGCAGTGTATTTTGGGTCGTATGTTTGGGGCATCTATTTCGGATGTACCCTCGTGGTCCTGTTGTGGACAGGTGAATTTTTTTCACAGTTAAGCTAGCTTTGTGATGCAGGCGGCTTTCATTACGCGTTATTGCTTCCTTTTATCTTTCTGATGAGGTAGCGTATTTTTGCTGTCGTTCCCAGCGTATTTTTCTTCACTTAGTGAAGTTTTTTCTGGGTCCCGAGTCAGTTCTTCCCTTTGCCGGAAGTGTTTGCTACAGTGGTGTGTTGGCGGTGGTTCCTGTTGTGATATAATTCAGTGCTTTTTGTTTATTTTCCGACATGTTACTGTTATCCGTCTGCCTAGCCAGCCTCTCGTAGCTTTTTCACATATACAAGTGTTATTGATTTATTTTCTAAATATGTACTACTGTGTCATGTGTATCCTGGTTTAGTTGTGTATTGACTAATTCCACGGACTATTTATGTGTCCTGGGTTAGTTGTGTTTTGGCTAATTCCACGGACTATGTTGGGCCCGGCGTTAGTTGTGTTTTAGCTACGCCTCGGTCCGGTGTTGCGTTCAGATGGTATCTGGACGGGGTGGGTCTTTTCCGGCGGGTTTTTCTCGGTTTCACCTTGATAACCCCGGCTGGTTGCCAAGTTTTGGCCACGCGTGGTTTAAAACAGGCTTGTTTCCCCGGCGGGTGTGTGTCTGTGGCTCCCCAGGACTGCATCTCTGGGGTGCCTGTTTCAGGCTCCTTCTGATTCCCGGCGGGTTGGCTGTACCCATCTAACAGTGTTCATACGGACACGTGTTGTTTGTATTTTTTTCGGTTTTGCAAAGCCAATATAAAACTATGCTGTAGTTGTATTTCCTCCCCGGCGATCTGTTTTAAAGAAGTGGGGATGGGAACAATTGGGGTTAACTTTTAAACTTTAATTCACCCGGTGGGTGCAACCTGGAAGGGTGGGATGACCGAATTTGCAAAATTCAGTTTAGTTGACCAGTCAATTGAGGGATGCTTTGTGTATCGCCTCCTTCAACATACGGCGCTTTAGGGCACAATTGGGGTTAACGTTTTTTAAACTATTATTCACACCCGGCGGGTGTTTCTTGCACGGATGAGAATAACAAATTTACAATTCAGTTAGTTAACCAGACATTTGAGGGATACGTTTTGTATCGCCGCCTTCAACATACGGCGATCTAAAAAGATACTTCGGCAGAAGTTAGATCTCGTATGTTTGTCAGGCTTCCCAGTTTTTTATCTACGAGATAATTTGGGGGCCGGCGTCTTTTTTAGTTTTTTTTTTCCAATATTTAATATGGAAACAAACACCACCGGAAAGACTTAATCACTTATAAACGCCATGATGGTCTTTATATATTATGTCAGAGGGTATTCATAAATCTTTTGGACAAATTAAGATATTCTGAAATCTTTTACTTAGGAAACCCCACCGCGTAGCGAGCTGTGGTCGTTGAGTATTACGTCTCGTTACCCGGCGGGTTATTTAACACCTGTGTGCGAACATGAGTGGGTTAACCTTATGAGCATTAATTCCTGGAAATTTTAAATTTTCCAGAGCTGGGTCCCGGCGGGTCTATGCAGAACCTGGAGTAGTTTCCCTCCAGTCTCTGTCATGGCTACCTTTGCCCCGGTTTTTGCTGTATGCATTACGCCCTCCTGTTCAGGTATCCCTATTTTTGCGCACACCCTTTGTATAAAATGTGTTAAAATGTCTCGTTTGGTGGGGGTTACCTTTCCGGCGTTTTTCTCGTTGCTCCGAGAACACCGTTTTTGTTTACCGAGTTTTAGTCAGGATGGCTAAAATAGGTAAGTTACCCCGACGAGTTTGGTCGCTTGAGGGCTCATCAGAAACTGCGTTTTCTGTGGTCGAGCCTGGGATCAGGCTTCCTGTGTTATTCATTGCTTTATGCATTACGCCCTCCTGTTATGTCTCGTTTGGTGTGGGTTACCTTTCCGGCGTTTTTTCTCGTTGCTCCGAGAACACCGTTTTTGGTTACCGAGTTTTAGTCAGGATGGCTAAAATAGGTAAGTTACCCCGACGAGTTTGGTCGCTTGAGGGCTCATCAGAAACTGCGTTTTCTGTGGTCAAGCCTGGGATCAGGCTTCCTGTGTTATTCCCGGTGAGGGGGGCTCCACACAGTTATTTTGTTTGGTCTTTCCCTCCCGGCGACCTTTTTTACAAAGAGGTCTGGGGCAGGTATACGTGGTTTGACATTGCATATAAAACCCGGCGGTTGTACCTTCGGGTGGTTATATTAACGAATTTGCGATTCGCGATAATTTGCCAAACAAATTGATTGATACAATAGGGTATCACGGCCGTCAAGACGGCGATCTATGAGGGCTTCTGGCAGAAGCCGGATTAGAGATTAAGATAGGCTTAGACTTTTTATGGGATAAAAAGATGCCTGAATCTTACTAGTGTTTCAAGTGTAAAGGGATACTTGAAGGACTTCATCTTTAATAAAGATATGTTTCATCTTTATGAGGATTCAGAAGTTATGCTTAATTCTTTCGAACAGGTAAAAGATATGCTGAAATCCTTAATAAACAATTGGAACAATGTTGTTTGTTTGTTTAGTCTTTCTCTCCCGGCGACCTTTTTACAAAAAAGGTCTGGGGCAGGTACAATTGGTTTGACATTGCATATAAAACCCGGCGGTTATACCTTCGGGTGGTTATATTAACTGATTAGCAATTCGCGATCATTTGCCAAACAATTGATTGATACAATAGGGTATCACGGCCTTCAAGTCGGCGATCTATGAGGGCTTCTGGGAGAAGCCGGATTAGAGATTAGGATAGGCTTAGACTTTTTATGGGATAAAAAGATGCCGGAATCTTACTAATGTTTCATGTGTAAAGGATACTTGAAAGACTTCATCTTTAATAAAGATATACTTCATCTTTATGAGGATTCAAAAGATATGCTTAAAATCTTCTGGACAGGTAAATATATCCTGAAATCTTTAATATGAAACTAAAGGAAAACGAAAAGTAGTGGTGGAGTGCTACGGTTCGTTGACCGGCGGTCTTGTGACACATATTTTGTACCATTTTTTGGGTGTAACCCTATGAGCATTAATCCCCGGAAAATTCTCTTTCCAGGGCGGAGTACCGGTGTTGCACCAGGTGACCAGGTAGTTCCCGGGGGCGGGGTAGTTTTCCCCCAGTCTCTGCCATGTCGGCACTTGAACCTCTCATTGCTGTATGTTCAACGCCGTTAAGATCAGGTATCCCTATATATTATTTTCATTTGTTAATGAAATAATTTAATCACTGAATAATAATAACCATATATATTTTCTATGATTATATTAGGATAATATTATGTTTATTTATAGTAATTTATTTTAATACAATTAAATATAAATTAAATTAATTAGTATACTTTATGATTTTGCTCACCAGCTCTGCTTTCAATGTGTTAATGAGCTATGGGAGCTTTTAATTATCATAAACCTTTACAGGGCTCTCTTTTAGAGAGTATACCGAGCTCGCAAGCGAGGGACAGCCACAGCCAAGGTGTATGGCGATACTCACAGTCCTGGCAGGACAGAACACATCCCTTTGTGACTCAACTAGTGCTGACGTCCACGGGATGCCGATGTACCATCTTCTACCCCAGTTTTAACATGGCAACATGTGGAGGTCCCGGCTTCGGCGGGATCTTCCCATGATAAGCCAGACTTAACGGATGAAGAACAACGATCTCTGGTCTCAGAGATGGAGGTTGAAGAGTCCAGTCACCTTCTAGGCGACTCTCAGGGTACTGTCGAATCTCCACGGAGTTCGTCATCGGCTAGGTATGTACCGGCGGAAGAGATTGATGGACTACTATTGAGTGCACTTAATAGGTTCTTTGGCCCTACGCCGGAAACTCCTTCTGATACGGGAGATCCCGCGATGTCGACGAATGTGCGACCTCTGGCTACATCCTTTGCTTTAGCGAAAATACCTTGCCATCCGCTTGTGTCAGGCCCAATTTCCAATGTGCCAGGCACAACAGCTCTCACTACTTCCACTGTGCGAGTCATATCAGACATATCTCCCCCTCCTTTAGACAAGGCGCCAGTCAAAAAACAGGAGCTATGCCTCTTTTTACGGGCCTGATGAGTCAGGGGTAGCAATGTTACGGAAATGTTTTGGATGTTCATATTACGGACATTCCAAGTTATTATAACCATGACTTATTCTTACCACCAAATCCCTCCAGAACGCCATTCTTGGTTCTCTCTTCCGGTTTTTGGTGCCGGCGGAGTCCCCTCTGCTTGGCTGCCATTAGCACGCCTTCCCCAGCTTACCTAGACCGCGAGTTTAGGTTAAGAGGAAAAGCGTTTAAACTGTTTTCGCAATATATGGTTCCCAGCAAGTAACAAAGTCTCTGTTACGCTCTTCTCAGGCAATAGAAGCCGCGGAAGTCAGGAAAGCCATTGAACTTTCCCGGCGCTTGCTTCTCCAGACTTCCATCCAAGTCTTTAGGAGATATTCGGACGGCCTTATTAGAGGCAGTTCGAGCAAGGCAGGATCTGAGGATGTTCTTAGTGAAGAAACTTCTTGACCGTATTGCAAGCCAAGTAGTTCTGTCTCCAGTTCTAATTCCTTCTTTGATTTCACCAGCAGTTTGGAAGACTGTTTTCAATTTGGCACAAGCATTCAAGCAAGGTCCCCGCAAGCCCTGATGCCCTTGTTAGAACAAGGGATCAGGGTCTGGTGGTATCTGGGCGACTAACTGGTGGTGGCAGAAACAGAAAAGTTACGCATCAGTCATGTCTACGTTACGTTAAACCATCTCATATCTCTAGGATTCAAGGTCAACTTAGTAAAGGTCAAACCCTTGTTCCCCCATGAGTATTTCAGGGGATAGGGCTGGTCGAGGACACAGCTTCTCTCACTCTGAGTCAGAGTGTGGACACTCGAAACAGATTTCGCAAAAACTGTTTATGTTTCTCCACAGTCTGAATACGACACAGAAACTTTGGGAATCTCTAGTCGGTTCTCTCAACGGGGTTCAGCTAACTGTGAAGTTGGGCCGGTTGAAAGTCTAACGTTTAATCTTGGAGGGCAACACATTTTTCCCACTATTACCGGCGGGGATAGTATGGCCTATCCCAACGTTATTACACAACTTACTAGCGGTTTGGGCGACGAGAGAAAGGTTGCACGCAGTCATGTCATGAACCTCTCCTCCGCCGTCGGTTTGGGTGGACATGGATGCGTCAGGCACGATAGGTTGGGGCTTGTAGTCAAACCTCGGGCATCAGGGTCAAAGGTTTTGGTCCCATTTAGAAATCTTCCACATCAATGTCAAAGACTTTCTAGTCCCCTTATCTGTCCTTCAGGCTCACGGCTCTGCTTTACGGGGCTAGTCGGTGGCCTTCAGAATGGACAATCTGAATGTGGTTCACTGTATTCAGAAACAAGGGTCAATAAGATCTCGGAAGTGGCTAAACGTGTCAGAAAAGATTTTTATACTAGCCAACAGGCTGAACATTCATCTTCACGTATCTTATCTCCCAGGCGTTGCAAACGTCTGGGCAGACGCTCTGTCTCAGAGACAAAGCACTTCAGTGGAATGGGCGCTCTTGCGTGTGCGGAGCATGACCATCCACGAGTGGATTTGTTTGCGTCTGAGAAGACTTGCAAACTCCCACTGTACCTCACCCGCCGGACGATAACGCCGGCGGACGGACCTGACGCTCTGATGACGGACGAGAACAGGTTGAGTTCCTTTTATCTATTTTCCGCCGCCAGACGCGTCTCTAATGTGCCACGTAGTCAACAAACTACAGGATTAGCGAGGCGTAGTCTCGCTAATCGCGCCCCTGTGGCCGGTGCAGTTTGGTACCAGCATTTGTACACGTGGTGCCCGCACCCAGTGTCACTCCCGGTCGGGTTGTTCCACTTAGAACACAATTGGCAACCTAGAAACCTCGCGGACTTGTTCATTATGGACATTCAGGAGGCCAAGTGGCTAGCACCATATGGTAGCGACGTGACCAAGATATTCACGAATCAATATACCCAGTCTACAAAGCGACAGTTTCAATCGCATTGGCAAGCTTTTATGTCTTGGATTCTTAGAACAAACCAAACTGTGCCCTCGGTGGCGTTGGTTGTTAATTATTTAATGTATCTGTTCATGCAGAAACATTTATCTGAAATTGATTTATGAGGGCAGGTTTTAAACTCCGCCCACCTCTCCGTCAGCTCAGGCCTACATGGTCTCTGGACAAAGCATCGTAGTTATTCTCGTTCCCGTATGTACCAAAGACTGCAGATTTTACAAAAGGGCAGTATTCCTTATGGCTTTGGCTACCGGGAACAGAGTATCTGAGCTGGCGGCGATGAGCAACACACCTATTTGCTTCAGGTTTGATAGGCTTCATGAGTGTATTCACATTGCACCTTCCCCAGGATTCTTAGCCAAGAATGAGCACAGTGAACACGTGTTTTCAGAGTTCACGGTGCCGGCGTTAAAAAAAGGGGAAAGGTGCACCATCTTTTTTGCCCAGTGCAAGCTCTAACCAAATATTTAAGAGTGGCACCTCTAAATCACCAGGGTGCTTTATGGGTCGCAAGTCCGGGTGAACGCTTGATGGAGCGTACACTGGCTTCTCTCTTGGTCAAGGACTTTAAAGAGAAGAATCCCGGCGTTGTGGGTAAGACCCACGATTTACGCAAGGGGACAGCCTCTTTACGTTTCCTTAATAATCTTTCGGTGGAAGTTATTAAGTCCACACAGTTGTGGGCCTCTAATCAGGAGTTTTTTGACGCGATGCCTTTCAGTAGCTCTGGACAAACCTTCCTTGCCATGTATAGCTTTACGGCAGAGGGTCTAGGTGGCCCTTTTAGTCACGTTTTGTTTAATTTCAAGAAAAAGGGGGGGGAGGGTGCAGTCAGTGTGACATAGGACACCCTAGACCCCTCCGGAGTATGTGTTCGGAACATACGAGCTGGGATACTGTTTGTAGGCATTGTTTTATAAAATGTCTCTGTAGTATTTATTTCAGGAAATTGTGCTAAAGGCCAATAGTAGTGTTACAACAATTCTTGTTGTAAGTAGCTGTGGCTGTGAAGCAATAGATTTTTGAGAAATCTCGGTAGTTGCAACTACGACTTTTACTTTTGAAGTAATTACTTCTCCATAAGTACACGAGTTCAGTACGTCTATGAATGTACAAGAATTCATTTATGTTTGGTTATATTTTTAGGAATATATCCACTAGTTAATGGGGTTTATATGTGCACATGTAAACTTCTAAGTTTTTAGTTTTCACCACTTACTTTAAGTGGGGTGCCTTCTTAACTAGCAGATCTGTGTACAGAGTCTCAGAGTTAACCCTTTTTCAAGCAGGCTTCTTTGAAGCACGCTCCTGCTTGTACCCCTTTTTGAAGATTTAGGCTGTATAAAGTTTATGCACCCGAATATCTCTTTTTTACAAGAGTAAGAATACTATGTGGTTGTTTGATTATCTGCTGTTCTAAAGTTATGATATGATTACGAATGTCCCCCTCCAGTCTTAGAAATCAGGCATGTTCGTCAATGATGGAGGGGCCACTAATAAATTATAGGTTTGACTCCTGTAAGGAGATAAAGAAAACCTAATATTTAGTAGTGGCCCCGTAATCATTGACGACTGGGGCCCTCCCGACCATCCCCTTCCCATTCGTTGATGTATTCAGGATTTTGGTTTACTTGATATGTCAGTGAAGGAAGAATGACGCCTGCAGTAGCGTCTGGTCAAAGATCCACACAAGTACATCCACGATATGATGGAAAGCTTATTAGATAGTTATTCTTATTTTTCTTTTTCTTTTTATTTTTTACGAAGTTTTTTCGTAGTGAGAACCCAATTCATAATGACTGAAGCCATGAGTGAGGTCGCGTGCGCTCATGATGAAGGCTCCTCAGTTTTTTAAATGCTCTGCGCGGTAGATTCAAACTACGGCGGATTAGTGTTTGAAGAGGATGCCTTATGTAATAGGCATGTTCGTCAATGATTACGGGGCCACTACTAAATATTAGGTTTTCTTTATCTCCTTACAGGAGTCAAACCTATAGTCTTTGCTTCACTCTCGTCTGTACCAAAATACTGCAGACTTTGCATTACTCTTAAAAAAGGCGGTTTTCCTTTTGGCTTTGGCCACCGGAAACAGTGTCTGAGCTGGCGGCGATGAGCAACACACCTAATTGTCTTAGGTTTGGTAGACTTAATGAATGTATTTCCATTGCACCCTCCCCAGGTTTTGTAGCCAAGAATGAGCATAGTGCACACATGTTTTCTGAGTTCACGGTGCCGGCGTTAAAAAGGGGAAAGGTGCATCATAATCTATGTCCAGTGCAAGCTCTAACCAAATATTTGAGAGTAGCTCCTCGAAACCCCCAAGGTGCTTTATGGGTAGCAAGTACGGGTAAACGTTTACTTAAACGGCGATTAGCCTCTCTTCTGGTAGAAGTCATTAAAGAAAGTAATCCCGGCGTTGTGGGTCGGGCCCACGATTTACGCAAATGGGCAGCCTCTTTACGTTTCCTGAAATTTTTTTCAGTCGAAGATATCGCGTCCACGCAGTTGTGGGCGTCTAATCATACGTTTCTGTCTAGATACTTGTCAGTTGCTCTAGACAAACCTTCCTTACCATGTATAGCTTTAAGGCAGAGGGTCTAGGTGGCCCTGCAGTCACTTTTGTTTACTTTCACGGGAAAGGGGGGGGGGTGCAGTCAGTTGACATAGGACACCCTAGACTCCGCCGAAGTATGAGAGCTGTGATACAATTTAAGGTTAAAATGTAATATGAAAATTTCTCAGCGAGAAATTGTGCTAGTACAATGTTAAGTACAAAACAACGGTGTTGTTATAGTAGTTTTAGCTGCGAAAGCAATTTAATATTAGAACAATGGAGTTCCTTTGCAATTTATCTCCAAGTTTATTTTGGGGTTTATTATGTGCACATATAAACTTATAACTTGTTATTTTTTGTCACCACTCGTTGAGTGGGGTGCCTTTGTAACTACAGATCTGTGTTCAGAATCTTCAGGGTTACCCATTTTTTGTCAGGCAGGCTTCTTTGAAGCACGCACCTGCCTGAACCCCTTTTTCTTGTATATTTTCGGCCTACGCCGTTGTTAAATATATTTTCAAAAGTAAGAATACTATCTATCTATCTATCTATCTATTGCCTGACGCCGTGATCCCCGAAGGGGTGGCCACGAACGAACCGCCCCCATGCACCTCTGTCCCCAGTCAGTCGACGCCCCTCCCCCCAACCAGCACTGCCTTCGTTCATGTAGTTCCTCACTCCATCCTTCCACCTCATATTCGGTCTACCTCTCCCCCTCTGTCCCTCCACCTCGCTCTCGTACACCCTCTTAGTCATTCTCTCGCTTTCCATACGTTCCATATGGCCGAACCATCTCAAGTTGTTCCTTTTCACACTTTCCAGCACATCTACCTCCACACCACACCTCCTTCTTACTTCCTCATTAGTCTGTCTATCCCTCCATGTAACTCCGCACGCACTCCTTAAGTAATTCATTTCCACTGCTCTCACTCTTGTCTGAGTCTCAACCAACGTCCATGCTTCGCTTCCGTAAGTCAGTGTCGGGATTACCACACTGTCATACAAGGACTTCTTCACTTCCATACTGACCACCCTATTTCTTGTTACTGCTTTTAGCGTTCCTACAACCCTCTTCCCCTGTTGTACCCTCTCCCGCACCTCTTCATCCATAGTCCCATCTTTACTCAACACACTGCCCAGATACTTAAAAGAGTTGACGATCTCCATAGCCTGACCGTTCAGCTTCACCTCACACTCTGTGACTTCACCCCTTTCGAAGACCATAACCTTGCTCTTCCCCGTATTTACCTTCAAATTCCGTTTTTCGCACACTGTTCCAAACTCATTTACCAGACCCTGCAACTCCCATTCATTATCACTCATCAGAACTGTATCATCCGCAAACAGCAGTATAGGTAGCTTCCACTCAATTCCCTCCCTTTTCAGCGATACACCAACATCCACTGCTCTTAATAGTATTTCTTTCATAACTCCATCCATATATACAGTAAACAACCACGGGGACATCACACACCCCTGTTTCAAACCAACATTCAGGTCAAAAGAATACTATGTGGTTGTTTTTATTATCTGCTTTTCTAGAGTTATGATATGATTACGAATGTCCCCCTCCAGTCTTAGAAATCAGGCATGTTCGTCAATGATGGAGGGGCCACTAATAAATTATAGGTTTGACTCCTGTAAGGAGATAAAGAAAACCTAATATTTAGTAGTGGCCCCGTAATCATTGACGACTGGGGCCCTCCCGACCGTCCCCTTCCCATTCGTTGATGTATTGAGGATTTTGGTTTACTTGATATGTCAGTGAAGGAGGAATGACGCCTGAATCAGCGTCTGGTCAGAGATCCACACAAGTACATCCACGATATGATGGAAAGCGAATTAGATAGTTATTCTTATTTTCTTTTTGTTTTTATTTTTTACGAAGTTTTTTCGTAGTGAGAACCCAATTCATAATGTCAGTACTGAAGCCATGAGTGAGGTCGCGTGCGCTCATGATGAAGGCTCCTCAGTTTTTAAATGCTCTGCGCGGTAGATTCAAAACTACGGCGGATTAGTGTTTGAAGAGGATGCCTTATGTAATAGGCATGTTCGTCAATGATTACGGGGCCACTACTAAATATTAGGTTTTCTTTATCTCCTTACAGGAGTCAAACCTATAATGTCATTAAACCCATCATGCTTAGACCAGTCAGAAAACAATCTTGAAGCTGAGGCATGGGGTAAAGCAGGCTTAGCAGTATAAACAAAATAGTCCTGGTGATAATAACTAGGTATAGCCTTGATGTTGACATCTAGCACATTCCGCACAGTATCTATCGTATAAATACGATAGAATATGACTCTTTTGTGATCTTGTATGTCTCTGTGACGTCACGATCTCTCCTACAGCACGACGTAGGACGAGTAGATCGTATATTATAAGATTGTAAATAAGTTAAGTTATAAAGGGCCTAATATGCTATTAAGTAATATTGCCATGGTCTTATGTAGTATATATGAATTTATCATATATATTAATATAATTTATCGTATAGAGCAACCTAAATGCGGTACGATAATTTGGGCTCCTGGCGGTTTGCCAAGGCAGCAAGGTGTGCTTTTGAGGTACGCCAGAGCCTTCACGAACACCAACCAGTTAACATCTAATTTTCCGCCCTCAGTTGATCGTGCTTTTGTGCCTGTAATCACAATACACATACAGCAATACACACAACTACACCATCACGACGCTCTCATCGACATCATGACTGACTGATAGATAAGCATATTATTCATGTCCATTCCCATGTAATCATTTATTCTTTCTTTAACTTGACTCGTGTCTTGGGACCGAAGTCTCGTTCCCCATTGTCCACCGCCATATTGGGTAAAACGTTCTCCCTTGCCTCATTGCCACGTGGAACTATTGGTGAGTTAATTCCTGGCTAATATTAACCCTTATAACCTTACCCTATAATTATATACATTTATTATGTGAGACCTTTGGATATAAATTAGCTTGTTTCAGATTGAATTCAATTTAGATATAGAGTATTCATTTAGATTGATTTTATTTGATTCATTATAGCTTAGTAACATTTAACTTCCATTGATAGTTTGCCACATTGGTGCCCAGACCCGGGACCTAGCTACCAGTAAGGGATCTTAGGCAATGAGCAAGGGATTAACCCAGGGATGCAGGAGCAAGGACCCCGGAGGGGTAGGGCTTGGCTATCTTCCTGTACCTCAGGCGCCGGTACCTCAGCGAATAGCCATAGTGGGACATTCTTATGCCACTAGGCTAAGGGCAGCTGACGGAGGTACTGAGTCGTATCGGGCGTCAGAGGGGGAAAGAACTTTCCGGCTGACCTACTTCGGGGTACCGGGAGCAACCGTTGACACCCTGAAAGCCTCCCCCCAGTGGGGGCAAGTGGTACGGTTTAGGCCACATATGATCTTTTTGTTTATAGGCGGCAATGATATACGCCCCGGTACAGTGCCCCGCGAGTTAGCTGACGCAATTAAAGAGGTGGCGCTGGATCTGGAGCGTGAGTCCGGAGGAAGCTGCAAGATCGTGGCAATTGAGAGCCGGACGAAAGTCCGAGGGTTCTCAGCTGCGGAATTTCAGGCTATAAAAAATTCTGTTAACCGCGCCCTGAGGTGTCGGTTAATAGAAACGAAGCACCGCTTTGTTTCCATCACACTCAGCATCCGAGACCTCGACCAGGATGGTGTCCACCTCGACTTAGACACCAATCAAGTCCTATATAACAAAATTGTAGGGCTAACGAAGCGTTGGCTAGAGAGGGACGCCGGGGTTGTGTCATTGCGCCTGCCTAAGTCCTGCTTCCCACCCATCGTCTTTCCCCAGTAATGTTCTTTTCAGTTTCAGACTTCCTGTGACATATGACCTGACCTAAAAAAAATTCTTGTTCAATATGATCCATTAGTAGGTATTGCTATATAGTGTACTATTTTTTCTCCATAACATAGAAGTCCGCCGGTTGGCGTCTCTTAAGTAGCCTATTATTTGGCCGTTGTTTTTGTAACGTGATATTTAGATACATAGCCTATAGGCTCGCAAGCAAAATGGATAAAAACGGTAAAGAGACACCGTCTAGTGGGGTGCTGAACAAAGCCCCTAAAAATCAAAGGGCGGGACTTCGGGGAGTAATGAATAGGCTAATAGTGGACGTCAACACTTTCATCACTACTGCTGAACTAGAGGAATTGGAGGCTAGATTAGAAAACGTCCAGGTTACCCACGGTCGTATTACGGCTCTGAGTGAGGTGATTGTGGCTGCCATGACAGAGGAGGAAGAGATTGTTACAGAGTGTGATAATCGCGCCCTCTATGACGAATCTGTCTTTAGAGCGAAGTACCTATTACAGCGTGCAATTGCGAGTAAGAAGGGAGGCGATAATGAGGCCCATAGAAGGGCTGACCCAAAACATACTGTACACCTCCCAAAGCTCAATCTTCCTACATTTGGGGGCAAGTTAACCGAGTGGTTAGCTTTCTGGGACGTATTTCGATCTACGGTTCATGAATCCTCTTTGGATAATGTCCGCAAGTTTCACTATCTGAAGGGACAAATGGAAGGAGAGGCCTTACATTTAATAGAGGGTTTTGCAGTAGTAGGTGGTAGTTATCTTGAAGCGGTACACTTATTAGAGTCCACATACGGGGATAGAGAGCAGTTGAAGATGGCCCATGTCGTTGCCTTGTTGGGGCTCGCAGAACCACAGTATAAGGTTGATGAGTTGACAAACTTCAGGGCAAATATGGAGTGCCATACTCGATCGCTAGATACCCTAGGGCTTACCACGCAGGAAATGATAGTCATTATCTTGCGTCAGAAGCTTCCTATGGCAATACTTGATAAGGTAAGATCATTTGAGCTGGGGGAATTCAAAACTCAGTTCAGTAAGGAGATCAATAATCTACAGTTGAACAAAGGGAGAATGTATGAGTCGGGAGGGAGTGAGAATGTGGAGAAGAGGGGAACAGTAAGCATGACAGTGGGGACTAAAGTAAAGAAAGAGGGTGTGTATAAGAAACCTGCTCAGATTCTATGTAAGCTATGTAACAACAAACATAAATGGAGTTTCTGCGTAAAATACCCAACAAATGAGACAAAACTAGCACAGGCGAAAAGATTGAAGCTATGTGTAGGTTGTCTAAGTAAAGAACATGGTAAGCAGGGACAATGTACTGCTACATACTTAAGGCCCTGTCGCCACTGCAAAGGACATCACTTTGATAAGTTGTGTCCTACAGCAGATAAAGTCAAAGACGTCAAAAATGAGGGTACTACAACTGTGGCACTAGGTAGCACGCAAGACACCACTATATTGCCCACAATACAGATTCCCATGGAAGGTAATGACATTAACAAAGTTTGTCGGGTACTTCTAGATCAAGGATCTCAACGTTCCTTTATAAAGAGGTCCGTACTAGTGGGATTGAAGCACCGAATCGTAGGGGCTGAGACTCTTCGATTACAGGGCTTCACAGGGGTTACTGATAAACAAGACTATGAGATAGCGGAGATTTCATATTTCTATCGTAAAAACCGGTACTTTATGACTTGTATCGTAGTAGACACCCTACCAGAATATGTATCTGTGGGTGTGAAGAAGGTGGAACACGCATTACGTAGCAAAGGGGTTAACTTGTCAGATCCCATGGGAAATCAGAGTGAGGTGCATGTTCTACTTGGTGTGGATCATTATTATGAAGTAGTATACCCTGGATTTAAAAAGATGTGTGGTGTAATTTTAATCCCCACTAAATTTGGATACTGCATGAGCGGAAAGGTGCATACTACACAGTCAAAGGTCCTGGTCGACACGGTCTCGATATATAGAGTCAATGTAACCGCGGCAGAGGAGTTGGGAAGGGAGGATTCCCAACCTAGTGACCCTAAGATGGCTGCCGAGTTCGACCTGGAACGACTGTGGAGATTGGATCACATAGGCATTAATCCTATGGAGACTGATTATGACTCGGAAGTTGCGCTACAAAGGTTTGACGAGTCTGTGTGCTACTGTGCCTCAGACAAGCAATATAAAGTTAGTTTACCTTGGAAGAACAGTGAGATAAGCCTGCCTACCAACTATGGTTTGGCATTAGGTCGCTTGCGCGCATTGCAGCGGAAATTGTCTAACGAACCGAGCACGCGCCAGGCGTATGACGATGTATTTCGGAGTTATGAGGATAGGGGTTTTATTGAGAGAGTCGATGTCAAGGAACCGTGTAAGAAGGGTAGGGTTCACTATCTGGCCCATCATGGGGTAAAGAAAGACAGCGTCACCACACCAATACGGGTGGTGTATGACTGTTCTGCCCACCAAGGTCAACAACCCAGTCTGAATGACTGCCTGTTGACAGGTCCGTCCATGGTGTCGGACCTGTCCCAACATCTATTGCGGTTTAGGCTGGGAAAGTACGCCTATACCAGTGACATCGAGAAAGCATTCTTGATGGTCAAGCTAAAGGAGGAAGATAGAGATGTTACCCGCTTTCTTTGGTTCGGCGACATTAGCGACTCTGAAAGTCCCATCATAATATACCGTTTTCGGGTTGTACTCTTTGGGGCCACTTGCTCGCAGTTTTTGTTAAATGCCACAATCAGAAAACATCTAGCTGACACTCATGAGGACACAAGTAAACTATCTCGCGGATTATACATTGACAATTTGCAGGGTACTAGCGATAGTCAAGATGATTTGTTGTATGCATACTGGCAAGCACGCAGATTGTTTGCGGATGCACATCTATTTCTCCGCGAGTGGGTTACTAATAGTGAAGATCTTCAGAGTTTAATACAGGTGGATGGTACGGCATCTCTTAACCAGGAAAAGTCCAGAAATTTGGGGATGATCTGGCAACCTAAACATCACATACTAACTTTTCAAACAAGGTCTTTTGCTCAGCAGACAGGAGCGCACACAAAAAGAAGTCTGTTGAGCAAAGTTGCGCAATTTTTTGATCCTTTGGGTCTAGCATTACCTGTTACCATAAGAGCTAGGATTCTAATGCAGGAAGTTTGGAGACGTAAAATAGGATGGGATGACAGTTTGCCCGAGGACCTGAATGACCAAGGGACATTGTTGTTGAATGAATATGCCATCCTATGTACTAAACCTATACCTCGTAAAGTGGCGGCGTTCGGTGACGTTACGTTACACACGTTTTGCGATGCTAGCGCCACGGCATACGGGGTAGCCATATATGTTGTTACTTCATTTGGGGCACATTTAGTTACAGCCCGGGCCAAAGTAGCCCCGGTTAAAAAGGTAACTATCCCTAAAATGGAATTGACTGCCATGCTGCTATTAGCACGTCTGGTGCAACATGTACGCGCAGCATACGAGAGCGAATTAAATATTGAAATCGTTCACGTATGGTGCGATAGTCAGGTCGCACTCAACTGGATACATAGCAAGAAGTCTCTGCCAGTTTATGTGCGGAATAGGGTAGATGAGATTAGAGCCCTTTTGCCAGACGTTGCTTATCATTATGTAAATACAAAGGAAAACCCTAGTGATCTCATAACTAGGGGTATAACGGCTAGCCAGTTAATGAAGTCCGAATTGTGGTGGCATGGGCCAAAGTGGCTGCTCCATGAAAGTGAATGGACGATATGGCATGCTGTTGGTGAGGGACTTCTGCCACTGGAAACAGTGGCAGTTACAGCCCAACCAAATGAGCCACCGGGTCCTATCATAAAGTGGGCAAGATTCGGTGACTATAATAAACTAGTCAGAGTTGTAGCTTGGGTGTTGCGATATGTATCCAATCTCAAGCTTAAAGTAACGGGCCAACTCTGCAACAGGGGTCACAACATTGATGCTCGTGAATTTAAAGCAGCTGAAGTAACTTTGATCAAATGGGTTCAAGTAGAAACCTTTTCCAATGAATTAGATTCCTTGAAAAGCTCGAATAAGACATTAATGCCTAATATAGTGCGTCAACTAAGGTTGCACCTAGACAATGGCCTCATCAGGTGTGAGGGTCGCCTGAAGTGGTCGGGTGTACCAGACGGCACAAACCGACCTATACTTATGCCAACAAGACATCACGTTACTGATCTATTGATCATACGTGCACATAGGGAAGTAAAACACTACGGGGTATGTCATATTATATCAAATTTACGTCTCGCATGGTGGATACCCAGAGTTCGACAAGTAGCTCGACGCGTAGTGAGAAAGTGTGTAATATGCCAGAGACTAAAGGGTAAACCATATGCAACTGGACCAGCTCCACCTCTACCTGAATGCCGTGTAAAGCACGTAGAACCTTTCCAAGCGGTAGGATTAGATTACACAGGGGCATTGAAGACGAGGGAGCATGAGAAGGTTTATATATTATTGTTTACCTGTGCGACGTCTCGAGCGGTACACCTAGAACTATGTGATAATATGTCTAGCGAAGAGTTTATGCTGGCGTTTAGACGGTTTTGTGCCCGTCGTTCATTCCCTCAACTCATTCTTAGCGACAATGCTCCCACTTATGTCCAAGCATCAAAATATCTAAAGGATATGAGTAGTGATCCTACTATCATCACTTTTTTGGGAGAGAAGAAGTGCGAATGGAGGTTCATTCCAGTTAAGGCACCTTGGTTTGGTGGCATGTGGGAACGGTGTGTCGGCATAGTAAAGTCAGGACTAAGAGCGGTTGTAGGACGTGCTCTATTAAAGAAGAGTGAGTTGACGACAGTCCTCACAGAGATAGAGGCAGTCGTGAATGATCGCCCGCTTACATATGTGTACACCGACCTGCAAGAACCACTACCATTAACGCCAGCTCACTTGCTATATGGAAAACCATTGACTGCGTTTCCATCTGATTTTCAGTCCATAGTAGAGTTAGAGGATCCCTCGTTGTACTCTGCGGTAGCGGTGTCTAGGAGATACCAGTATATATCCAGGATAATCGAGGATTTTAGGAAACGGTGGATTAGTGAATATCTGCTAGCATTGAGGGAAAGGAGTGTTACTCCCTCTGGTAGACCAACGGCCCCTACAGTTGGTGACGTTGTTTTAATTAAAGAAGATAGTCCTCGTTTATACTGGAAATTAGGCCGCGTATTGGAGGTATACAAGGGGGCAGACTCTGTAGAGCGGGTGGCGCTATTAAAGACAGCCACTGGAACTACTGTTCGTCCTATCGCACGTTTGTACGCTTTGGAGCTAGATTCCGCATTGCAATCTGAGGCTCCACCTGTTATTGCTGGGTCCGAGGATTCTCGAAGGAACGACTCACCTCATACTGATGGTGATCATTCTCGGACCGGGACGCGTCCCAGACGCGCTGCTGCTGACGCTGTCGACTTGTGGCGTCAGAAGATAGCCTCTGGGCAACTTTAGGTTTAAGGTGGGGTTCAGGTCTTTTTTGTGGGGGGAGTGTATCGTATAAATACGATAGAATATGACTCTTTTGTGATCTTGTATGTCTCTGTGACGTCACGATCTCTCCTACAGCACGACGTAGGACGAGTAGATCGTATATTATAAGATTGTAAATAAGTTAAGTTATAAAGGGCCTAATATGCTATTAAGTAATATTGCCATGGTCTTATGTAGTATATATGAATTTATCATATATATTAATATAATTTATCGTATAGAGCAACCTAAATGCGGTACGATAATTTGGGCTCCTGGCGGTTTGCCAAGGCAGCAAGGTGTGCTTTTGAGGTACGCCAGAGCCTTCACGAACACCAACCAGTTAACATCTAATTTTCCGCCCTCAGTTGATCGTGCTTTTGTGCCTGTAATCACAATACACATACAGCAATACACACAACTACACCATCACGACGCTCTCATCGACATCATGACTGACTGATAGATAAGCATATTATTCATGTCCATTCCCATGTAATCATTTATTCTTTCTTTAACTTGACTCGTGTCTTGGGACCGAAGTCTCGTTCCCCATTGTCCACCGCCATATTGGGTAAAACGTTCTCCCTTGCCTCATTGCCACGTGGAACTATTGGTGAGTTAATTCCTGGCTAATATTAACCCTTATAACCTTACCCTATAATTATATACATTTATTATGTGAGACCTTTGGATATAAATTAGCTTGTTTCAGATTGAATTCAATTTAGATATAGAGTATTCATTTAGATTGATTTTATTTGATTCATTATAGCTTAGTAACATTTAACTTCCATTGATAGTTTGCCACAGTATCTAAGGCCCTTAATTTCTTAGATTTATTGCCCTGGATGACCCACTCACGCGGCACTGGGAGCTCCCCTGACAAGGTAGGTTGGGCGAGCTCTGGTTTTGTGGGGGTCAAAAGGACCCATGACTCGTCTGGTCCGTAAAGCAAGGGCATAGCTACCTTTTTGAGAGGCGCTCTGTCTAGAGGGGGCGGATTGACATCCGTTATAACCCTTACATTCGAAGTGGTCAATGCCGCCGTAGCAGGCCTAGTAACCACCGATGGTAACATAGACGGGGGGTGAGGGATCTGAGTCAAAGCAATAGAAGTCATCAGAGGCCATACCGTAGAGCTTGTCGTGGGAGCTCCCAAGTCCACTGTGGGAGTTTCCTGCTGTTGGCCAAAAAATTTAGATAAAGCATTAACAAGTAGCCCATCAATTTCCTGTGCAGTGACAAATTGATTTGATGATGTACTCACTGGCGAATCATTAAGATCTTGTGCGGCATCTAAGCCTGAACCTGACTCTTGCCCTTCCATATCCGATATAATCGAAACCTCGTCTTTGTCATCCTGTTCCTCCTGAGAAGATCCCGCCGAAGCTGGGGTACCATCTTGTTGCCAAGATAAGTCAGGAATAGAGGATGGGATCGCCGCGTCCCGGTGGACGTCAGCCACTGTGTGAATAGTTTGAGCCGGAAGTGGGTGGTCAGGCCCCGGACGAGAATATCGCCAAACACCGAGGCCTTGGCCTATACTCCCGTGGGAGTCTGAAACACTCTCAACCACTGAGCTCCCTGAACTCTCCAAATCCAGGGTTAAAATGTTAATGGGTAAATCATCTTTAGGTACAGGCACTACACTCTGGACCCTTGAGACAGAACACAAACTCTGTCTGGGGTAGAGGTATGACGAGAAGCACTAGAAACTGGTGAGTGTCGGGAGGCCTTTCTATCATGGGAATCCTTTTTTGAAGATTTATGGCTGCGGTGTGACCGTGAACTACTCTTCGATTTGGAGGATTTATCGCCGTGACCACTGGTGGAACTTTCTGTCTTACTCCTCTTACTCGCTGGTGAAGAGGCAAGACTGGGTGGCTGGTGTCTAAGGGGTGACCTAGACCTCGATCTCGCCCGAGACGAGGAGGCTGCCGCCGGGGGTGTAGGCTCACGGTGACGTTTCGAAGTAGCAGGGGCAGGAGATGACACAGAACCCTGTCCAGTCTCCGCCGGCTTATGACTAGTTACTCGAGAGGAACGTTTATTAGGGGGAGGGTGCTCAAGAAGAAGCCTATCCCAAAGAGGGACGTTGTCACATTGAAGTGACTTATGAGCCACAATCGTAGTATACGCTGACATTTGTTGCCGAACTTCACGTAAGGCGACCGCTGCGGTCTTATCATTATCTTGGAGGACTTTGACACTTAGTTGGGAGCAAAAGGAACAGTTGCGCATCACCCACAGACCCCTTGAACGGTCTAGACATTTAACACACTTGATACAAAGAGTGTGCGCAAAAAGAGGGATACTGGCACAGGTTGGATTAATGCATAAAGCAAAAACTGGGGCAAAGGTAGCCATGACAGAGACTGGTGGGAACTTACTGCAGGTTCTGTATTGGTCCGTCGGGGCCCAGCCCTGGAAAAAGGAAAATTTCCAGGAATTAATGCTCATAAGGTTAACCCAAAATGATCGCATACAAGTGTTCATAACCCGCCGGATAACGAGACGTAATCTCACAATGATTACAGCTCGTTACGCGGCGGGGTTCTATAAAGATTTCCAAATATCTAGACATGCCTTAAGAAAGTTTACGAATACCCTCTGACATAATATAAAAGACCAGCATGGCGTTTATAAAGTCTTTCTGGTGGTGACTGTTACAAGATTCAATTTTGAAAAACAACCCCCCACAAAGACGCCGGCCCCTGAATTATCCAGCAGATTAACACAGGGCAGGCTGATACGAGACCTGACTTCTAATGAATTGTCACATAGATCGCCGTATGGTGAAGGCGGCGATACATAGCCGTATCTCTCAATTAATTGGGTAACTAGCTTGAATTGTAAATTCCGTCTTTCCCCCTCCCAGGAGCACCCGCCGGGTGTGGTCAACTTATGAAAAAATACGTTAACCCTAATTGATACGTTAACCCTAATTGAGCCTTCGATCGCCGTATGAGTGAGGGCGGCGATACATATAGTATCACTAAAATGGACCGGTTAACTAAACTGAATTACCAATTCGTTCATCCCACCTTACCAAGGTACACCCGCCGGGTGAGATCTGATGTCTTAAACGTTAACCCCATAAGTTCCTATCCCCACTTCTTTGTAAAAGATCGCCGGGGAGGAAAGCCCACAACAACAGCTAGGGTTTTTCCTTTGGTTTGTAAAACCGGGTAGAAAAACTACATAACATATGTCCGCATGAACAATGTTAGATGGGTACAGCCAATCTGCCGGGAATCATAGGGAGCCTGAAACAGGCACCAACACAGAGACGCAGTCCTGGAGAGCCACAGACACCAACTCGCCGGGGACACCAGCCTGTTTTGAAACCACGCGTGGCCAAACACGGCTCACGGCCGGAGTTTTCATGGTGTAACCGAGAAAACCCCGCCGGAAAGTAACCCACCCCGTTCAGACACCATCTGAACGCACATAGGACCCGAGAGATAGCCAAAGCACGACTAACCTAGGGACCACAAATATAATCCGTGGAATTAGCCAATACACAACTAATCCAGGAAACAAACATAGTCCGTTGAATTAGCCAATACACAACTAAACCCGGATACACATAACACAGTAGGACATATTTATAAAATAAATCAATAACACTTGTACATGTGGCAAAGCTACGAGCGGCTGGCTAGGCCAAAGGAGACGGCACAAGAAATGTTGAAATATAAACAAAAACACTGGGAATATAACAACAGGAACCACCGCCAACACACCACTGTAGTAAATACTTCCGACCAAGGGAAGACTGACTCGGGACCCAGAAAAAACTTCACTAAGTGAAGAAAAATACGCTGGGAACGTCAGCAAAGCAACGCTACCTCATCAGAAAGATAAAAGGCAGCAGAAATAATCGCGTAATGAAAGCCGCCTGCATCACAAGCTAACTCAACTGTGAAAAAAAAAAAAAAAATTCACCTGTCCACAACAGGACCACGAGGGTACATCCGAAATAGATGCCCCAAACACACGACCCAAAATACACTGCACTGCGGGCAACCAGCCCAGGACACTCCTGCTACGCATATCCTAACCTTACTCGATACATGTTACTGTCGATCTTCAAGTCTGCCGTCTCTGCCAGCAACAAGAGAATTTGACAGTGATATTAGATGAAGCCTACAACAAGATCAACGTCCTCACCATGAAGCTGGAATCACTCCAAGAGTTTGTAACACTCAACGTTGGAGTACCACAAACTTCAATTGTCACCGCAACTCCAGCAGCCACCAACGCCCCAACGTCAACTGCCAACAATTCAACGCCTGCAGTAGCCATTTCATCTGATGGTTCCGATACTCAAGAAACAAATTGTAACTCTCTTCCCCCTCAAGACAACTTCCGTGTTGTGAGGAACAACGTTTGCCCCAAGACCAGGAAACCCATACCGATTACCGAGTGTCAAAACCGCTTCCAGATACTCGCAGACTCAGATGACGAAGCGGAAATAGAAGAAGTCCGGCTCGTGGGAGACTCGATGATACGTGGTCAGCTCACAGAGTTTTGCGCCAGAGCACCTAAGACCAGGAAGCGTTTTTGTATCCCTGGTGGTGGTGTGGACGACGTAGTTGCTGCAGTTGACGAAGTATCTAAGCTGGCCCCTGCTAATACAATGTACGTATCCACGTTGGGTCCAACGATGTACAGCGAACCCGGTCGGAAGATTTGCTTTTAAAGTACCAGCAGCTGATCAAGTCGTTTAAGGAGAAGTCATCAAGGATCATCGTCTCAGGAATCATCCCCCGGCTTGGTGTAGAGAGCCGATTTTACAACATAGCCACCAGCACAAATCGTTGTCTAGCAAACCTCTGCAGGAAGGAAAATGTGGGATTCGTCGACACCTGGGACAATTTCTACTATGATGACTATTTGTTTTCGGACGATGGAGTTCATCTGAACCAGGTGGGAGCAGCACGTTTTGGGCGTCTTCTCAACGATGCAGTGAAGGATTTTCGGAGAAGAAATCGACTCGGCACAGGACAACCAGGAAGGAGGACCGAAGACAGCGAGGGCGGCAACCTGCGAAGGAATTAAATGCTAATCTGTCAAGAACCGCGAATTTGGATAAAGCTCCACCAACACGACCCAAATTCAAAACCGCCAGGGATAACGACCGAGGACCGATGTCAGCCATGAATGTAAATGTAGATCCGATCAGAACCAAAAATTTGATTAAAGAACGTTCTGCGAGTTCTAAAACCGCAACTTTAAAGGTTTTCTATGCAAACGCTCGTAGCATACGCAATAAATTTTCAGATTTAGAGGAACTAGTGTTTACTGAAAATTATGATGTGATTGGTATAACAGAATCTTGGCTCAATACAGTAGATAGAGACTTTTTAGCAGAGTATTCACTTCCCGGTTATGTAATGTTTGAGAAAAGCCGAATAAATAAAAATGGAGGTGGCGTTTTATTTTATATCAAAGAAAGTCTTAACCCGACCCTCTTGTCAAAACCTCAAATTGTGAACGTCGACACATCTTTTGTGCTAATAAAGAATAATAAAGGTACAAAAATAATACTTGCATTAATATACAGACCTCCAGCTCAATCAGTGCAAACTGACAGAGAAATTTATGAACAAATTGCAGATGTAAGTAACTCACAAGATACCGTATTTTTTGGCGACTTTAATTTACCTGTGACCAAGTGGGGCGATACTCTTACTTCACACTCCGGACATGACTTGTATACGAACTTGCAAGAGAGTTCGCTTTATCAATTTGTTCGAACACCGACCCGTGGTAATAACGTTCTTGACATTGTACTTGCAACAAAAGAAGAATTAATAGAGAATTTGATTGTTGGTGATGAATTCAGTAACAGCGACCATCGTACGATAACTTTCACTTTAAACTTTACTAGTAACGAACCAAATAGTAGCATCGAAAAAGTCCCTAATTTCAAGAAAGCAAACTTTCATAAACTTAGAGCTATGTTTAAAGAAACTGACTGGAGCTTTTTAATTAACAATAACGACATAAATACATCTTGGAAGTTATTCAAAACCACTTACCTAAAAGCAGTGCAAGACTGCATACCATCGAAAATACGGCGTCCAGGCCATAATAATAAGCCCAAATGGTGGAATAAAGATATTTCAAACTGCCTGCTTGCTAAAAAATTTGCTAATGATAGATTAAAATCCTCACAAAATGACGAAGAACGGGTGAAATTTGTACAGCTACGACGCAAAGCCAAAAAGTTAATTAAGCAAAGTAAAAAGACCCTAGAGTTACATATTGCGAATCAAAGTAAAACAAACCCGAAAGAATTCTATAGTTATATCAGAAAGAAAAAAGTAGTTACTTCAACTGTTGGACCGTTAGTCGATGAAAATGGAGAATACACCAAAGACGAAGTACAAATGAGTAATGCCCTCAATACCTTCTTTGCATCAGTTTTTACAACAGAAGACCTCAGTGATATCCCTACACCATCGCCGATTCAGATTGATAATTCAGATGTTCTAAGCAATATCACCGTTACAGAGAGAGAAGTATTGCAAGGATTTATTGAATAGTAATGTCAGTGGTTTGGAGAGCTCATCCTTAGCTTACTTTAGAACTCTAGGCGAGATTGTATCAGGTCCAGGCGTTTTATTTACCTTGAGTTTATCTAAACAATTTCTGGAACTATGCCTGATCAGTGGAAGCTAGCCAACGTAACACCGATATTCAAAAAAGGCAGCAAATCCCTACCCAGTAACTATCGTCCAATTAGCTTAACCCTCTCACCACGGATGGGCTCTTAAACACCCATAAAAAAGCATATACCAGGTACCCGGAAGGACTCTTGAACACCCCTGTAGTTGAAAGCCTGTGAGCTCCGTGTGCGAGGCGTCGGTCCGACGCATGTAAACAACAGCCGGCTGGACCGACGCCCCGCATCTCCGGCCACAAGAAGGAGAGCGTCGCTTGTTCGTGTGTGCCTGTATGTTGTTGTTAAGTATCGAAAAGTGGTGTAAAGTGGCTGTTTTGGCCATAAAGTTATCTCCAATGAAATCATCATCACAGCTCAACCAGTTGACTTAGAGAGCTCTACTTAATGCCATTCTACAGGTAAATAACACAGCTACGCTTGGGGATGCGCGGGAATGCGGGAATAAGTCTGATTAACGAATATACGGTAGCCTAGCCTAGACGTTTTTCGGCCAAAACACCCGGGTTTCGAGGAATATATATATAATACATAGCCGGTGCTGGAGGGTTAACCTCAGTTGTATGTAAAATGCTAGAAACGGTCATAAGAGACAGACTCGTAAATCACTTAGAGGAAAATAACATACTTAAAGATACTCAACACGGCTTTCGTAAAAAACGTTCCTGTTTAACAAACCTCTTAGACTTCTTCCACGATATCCTCAACCTCTACGATGAGAGTAAAGCTGTAGATATTATATACCTTGATTTTCAAAAGGCCTTTGACAAAGTTCCCCACAAACGTTTGCAGCTAAAACTAAAAGCGCATGGAATACAAGACGGTGTGTTGAAATGGATAGAAAATTGGCTCAGCGACAGAAAGCAAAGAGTAGTCATAAACGGTAAGGTATTTAAATGGACCAATGTAAGTAGCGGGGTACCCCAGGGATCGGTACTAGGACCAATTCTCTTTCTAATTTACATCAACGACATAGATGAGGGTCTCGCCTGTACAATCTCAAAATTTGCTGACGATACAAAAATTGCAAATAGCGTACTCTCAAAAGATCAAGTTGACGATATGCAACACAATCTAGATAAATTGTCACATTGGGCCCAAATTTGGCAAATTAGTTTCAATGCGGATAAATGTAAAGTACTACATATCGGATACCTAAATGAGAAAGCAAACTATTCGATGAATGGCACTCAGCTTAAGAATGTAAACAGAGAAACCGATCTGGGAGTAACAATATCGAGTAACCTAAAACCGAGTCAACAATGTTCAGAAGTTGTTAAGAAGGCAAACAAAATAATTGGCTTTATAGGCAGATCATTTGAGCATAAATCCAAAGACGTAATCCTAACCCTTTACAATTCCTTAGTCCGCCCTCTTCTGGAATACTGCGTTCAATGCTGGTGCCCTTATTACCAAAAAGACATAAACAAGCTAGAACGAGTTCAACGTAGAGTACCAAAATGATACCTAGCCTAAAGAACAAACCATACGAAGAGCGTCTTAGAGAATTAAATCTGTTTCCTTTAACCCAGCGTAGATTAAGAGGTGACTTAATTCAAGTGTTCAAAATCATCAAAGGCATCGACAATATGAACTGTAGTAAGTACTTCACTATCGACCAATCTAATTACACGCGGGGAAACGGTTGCAAAATTATTGGTAAATCTTTCAACTCACACGAATCTAAGAATTTCTTCTTCAATCGAGTTGTCAACTTGTGGAATGGGCTTCCCCGAGACGTTATAGACTGCAGCACCGTTGATTCATTTAAATTCCGCATAGACAAATATCTCGCATCAAACCCGCGACTGACTGCGTTTGTAAATGAATAACTTTATTTTATCCTCCCCTCAGTTACTAACCCATATGTCCCCTACTAACTTCCTAGTCCTGCCACGTTAGTGGCAGGGCAGTAGTTCCCTTTCCAATGTTCCCTTACCCACTCTAAACCACTGTTTGGACACTTGATCCTCAGTGTTTTGGAGGACAAGCAGCCTAGAAGGGTCACTAGACCTGTTGTTGCTTGATTTCCTTTGTACTCCTTTGTACATCCCGGAGTAAACAAATGAGAAAAAACTCACTAGGGACGCAGCAAATGCGGAACCAGCGGAGCGTGGGGAGACACGTCCGGGCCGGCTGAGCGCAGAGCAGAGAAGGAAGAATGACGCCTGAATCAGCGTCTGGTCAAAGATCCACACAAGTACATCCACGATATGATGGGAAGCTTATTGGATAGTTATTCTTATTTTCTTTTTGTTTTTATTTTTTACGAAGTTTTTTCGTACAGTAGTGAGAACCCAATTCATAATGACTGAAGCCATGAGTGAGGTCGCGTGCGCTCATGATGAAGGCTCCTCAGATTTTAAATGCTCTGCGCGGTAGATTCAAACTACGGCGGATTAGTGTTTGAAGAGGATGCCTTATGTAATAGGCATGTTCGTCAATGATGGAGGGGCCACTAATAAATAATGAGATGAGAATGGTGAGATGGATGTGTGGGGCCAGGCTGCAGGATAGAATAACAAATGTTGAGCTGAGGAGACGTTTAGGTATAAAGAGTATTAGCGAGGTGATGCGTACAAGTAGACTGGGATGGTATGGACATGTGGAGAGAATGGATGAACAAAATTGGGTGAAAAAATGCAGGTCTGTGATTGTGGAGGGAGCTACTCCAAGGGGTGGACCAAGGAAGACCTGGGATCGGACTATACGTGCCGATCTCAAACCCCAAAACTTGACAAGTGAAGCAGCCCTTAACAGGGTTGCCTGGAATGCCACCATTAGGACAAGAGACTGAAACTGCACTCATCAGTCTTAAAATGTTATGTATGTATGTATACCCACACCCCACGCACCCCAAATACCGTAAATATAGCTTCCTACACAGACGACATAACACTCACATGCACACACCAAGACCCAGGTAGAGCAACACTTCTCCTTCAACCCTATCTGAACACACTACATGACTGGTGCACTACAAACAGATTCAAATTAGCCCCAGCCAAATCCACTGCAACCCTCCTCATAAGCTGGACAGCCGACTACAAAAACACCCCACACCTCACCATAAACAACACACCCCTAACACACACATAAAATCCTAGGAGTAACTTGTGATACTCTAATGACAATCAAACAACATATCACAAACATAAAAAATAATCTGACACCCAAACTTAACGCCCTCAGGTCACTTGCCCTCCCTTTTTTTTTTCCTAGACACCGTGATTCCCGAGAAGGGATGGTGTTTGTCACGAATCACTAGGTCAAGTTTGACATCTACCAATAATATTTCTATCCGATCCGCCGACCCTTTGATCAGTAGCCTATGCTCTACTGACTATGCCACAGTATACAAACAATACATAAGATCAGTGATGGAATAAGCAAGCCCTGCCTGGGCTTCTAACCTAGCTGAAATTCATCACAAGACCTTGCAGACTATTCAAAACAAAGCCCTAAAAATCATCACAGGCTGCACAGCTACTACACCTACAGATCACCTACACCAAGAAACCAAAGTCTTCAAAGTCAAAGACCTCCTGGATATGAAGGGACTCAATTCTTGGCTGCAGCCTCCATATACCAACACCACCCACTACAGTACATGGCAGCACACCTACAGACACCAAGGAATATCAAAACACCCAGTGCACAGTATCACACACAAATACTGCTATCTCTCCCTCCCTACCCTCCCCAAACCAGCTTCCAGAAGCACATCCAATACTTATATCTCACACCGTTCCATCCAATCACTCATGGACAACACACAGCTGCAGGCACGACCTACCGAAATCCATCCTTCTTTATCCTCCCTTCTTCGCAAGGACAGAGTCCACCTGACCAGGCTGAGATGTGGGCACCATCCAGCTCTTCTGAGCTATCAGAAGAGACTGGATTTCACCTGCCCATGATGCAACACGTCACCCCGTACTATTAAACACATCATAGAAGACTGCTTTCTACACAATCACTTATGCCAACATCATAATCTACACTCCTTGAGAGCCATGTGGGAAAGCCCGATTGTGGCCATGGCCTTCCTTAGGGACTCGGGGCTTTCAACCAGGCAGCTTAGGAAACGACAACAACTTAATGGGGATTTAAGTGGAATAGAGAGCAGGTTAGTAATGAAAAGCAAATCCCCCCCCCCCTCTCCCCCTGGAAGGGGGGGGGGGGGGTCCGTCTTCCGGCAAAAGATAAATCCAATTCAACTTATATGCAAAGGCGGTTCCGAGGCCGGAAGTAAGCCTGAAAGAACTCAAGACTCCTCGGTTCACATCTAGCGGACCCGAGGTCGGAAAGGAGTGACGTCATCGATCAAGTGACATTGGTTTGAATGAACATCCAGACAGTGAAATGTTTAAATGGGAACTGCGCTTTAAACAGGCTCACTCCTTAACAGCCACAATCAAAGCGACCACATTCCTTAACCCAATGGCTGCGGGAGATGTTCTGTAACGCTATGGCAATTTAAAGCAATTTATAGGCTCTTAACCCCTCAGACCCGGTAGGGCTCTGAGGCACCCATAATAAACTAGGGCCAGGAACACGGAAGGGCTGTGAGGCACCGGCAGCTTGAAAGCCTGTAAGCTTGTTTTGAAAGCCGTCCATCCGACGCATGTAAACAACAGCCGGTTGGACCGACGCCGCGCATCTCCGACCACAGGAAGGAGAGGCGTCGCTTGTTCTTGTGTGCCTGTATGTTATTGTTTAGTATTGAAAAGTGGCTGATATCGCCACAAAGTTCTCTCCACGGAAATCGTCATCATAACTGAACCAGTTGACTTAGAGAGCTCTACTCAACGCCATTCTACAGGTACGAAACACATCTACGCTTGGGGATGCGCGGGAATGTGGAACCAGTCAAAATAACAAAGATACGGTAGCCTAGGCGTAGACATTTTTTGGTCAAAACCCCCGGGTTTCGGGTAATATTTATAGAATGCGTAGCCGGTCCCAGAGGGTTAAAGCCTGTGGAGACCAGTGTTAGTGAGCGGGAGCGTGGCAGGCTCCCCTCCGCTCTCCAGCACGGCAGCCGGGGCACTGAGACTCTTGCCTCATATCTCGCAAGACAATGCATTGAAAGGTAAATGTAGCGCGACATTGCTCATAATTAGCGAATACAGTATTTGCCGATGTCCATGGTAGCGCTGCGGATGAGCCCCACGCGCTACGAAGCTCGTTCTGGTGTCATTTTGAAGCTATTTTCTTCTAGTTTACCTTAACCCATCAGACCCGGTTGGGCTCTGAGGCTCCGGGTGCTTGCGTATGTGCTTTCGAATGGCGCGCGTACATTTTTGTTGTTGTTGGGTGGTAGACAGCGCCACCAGACGTGAACTACGCCACGGCATCAGTCTCTACCTCGACGCCATCATGGATAGTACGCCAAAAAGTTATTCCCCTGTGTCCGATACCGTGCTCCCTCTGACGCCCGCCCAGGCTCGTCGTGTTTTATGCAGACGCCTCCGCCTAAATGTGTTATCTCCAGGAGGTATCGAGGAGACATTGAGAATGTTTGAGCTTGCTGAAGGAGACCATAATGTTGATGATGAAGACAGTGATAAATCGTCTAATTATAAGTCGAGTGATTATGGCGATGACAGTGACAATGGTACTTAATTCAGGGGATTTGTGAGTGAACATGAGAGTGATGAAGGTGATGTAACAGCTTTCGCGGAAGCTGTTTTAGCGGAAGAAAGTGAAGTGGGGAAAGTGAGCGAGTAGGAGAGTTCAAGGTCAATCTCCAAGTTTCACTTGAGTGACACGATTCCAAGCCCTTCGCCAGCTAAATCGCCTTTCAAGCTACGCTTTTATAAGAAGCAAGTACTTGAAAAGGCGGCCGCGGCAGCCAGGGAAGAAACCAAAAGACTTGGTGAGGATGAGGCTGTGAGTGAGGGTGAGCGTGGTGACTCATCTCGCCTGCCATTGTCTCCCTTATCTACCCAAGCCACCCAAGATGCCCCGGGCACCCGCCATTGTTCCCCACCACCCCTACCACTGCCAAGGGTTGAGGACCCCCCACTTTCGGCCTATTTGCCTCCTGGGTCCCCCGACAGGAGACATACTGCTGCCGAAAAGGGGAAAGGCAGGAAATATGTGAAAAAAGGACAGCAAACTAGGCGGGCTTTGTTCGAGGTTCCCACAGTGTCCACCCTTGCCGGCCCCAGCCATAGACCCCCGCAACTTTCCCCACGGTCCTCCCCACCTCTCCTGCCTTCAACATGTGTTCCTGAAGAAGTATTTGAGCTCGCATCACCAATACCTGTGCCTAGTGACAGTGAAACATTGCTTTCTGCCACTCGTCGCAGGCAAAGGAGCCCAGAACCTCGGGCGGACATAGCCTCACCTGCCACTCCTTCCCCACCTCGACCCCCACCCGCACGGCGCCCACGCATCACTCCTTCCCCGCCAGATTATGCGGAGGGCACTGACTAGGAAGTGCACCTCACAGATGACTCTGGCCATGACTATATAGGTCCACCGTCAGGGCAAGATGACTACTCTGACGACGACTACATGGACGACCCTCAACCCATCCGCTCCGCCCGGGGGCGTCGTGCTGTGGCCCGCCCTGGGGCGCGCGCCTCCCGAGTTGGCCGTGGGCGTGCTGGGCCACCACCTGGAGCTTCTCGTGGGCGTCGCCAAGACCCATTCTACATTTTTCAGTGGGAAGACCTGGCTGACGGGGAAGATTACAACCCTGATGTGCCACCTTTTGATGAGGTACAGGAGGGTTCAGGAATTACCCCCAATTTTCCCGCAGGCCCCAATGCTTCACCACATGAGCTTTTTGAGGCCTTTTTTGATGAGGTTACCGGATTGGTCATCAAGGAGATCAACAAGCAGCACCAATTCCAGGTCAACATGTTTGACAAGGTGACCAAGGGCCACATGAGGCAGTGGACCGAAGTGACTCATCACAAGTTCATGGTGTTCCTGGCACTCACCATGCTAATGCCTCATGTCAGGAAGCATAGGTTGGCTGACTATTGGTTCACCAATGATCTCATATCCAGCCCTGCCTTCGGGAAATATATGTCTCGCGACCGGTACCTTGACATCCTCACAGCGCTCCATCTTGTCACCAACACCGACGTCCACTGCCCAGACAAGCTGTGGAAGATTAGGACGTTGTACGAGATGATGCGAAAACGCTTCTCCTCCTACTTCAAGCCCTTCCGCAAGGTCGTCATTGACGAGTCTCTTGTGCTGTTCCGGGGAAAGCTCAGCTTCCGGCAGTACATCCCCTCAAAGAGACATCGCTTTGGCATAAAATTCTTTGTGCTGTGCGACTGCCGAACTGGCTATGTCCTGGACTTCCTGGTCTACAGCGGGAAGGAAGGGGACGTGCTTGTGGACTTAGTACTGTAGTGTTAACAGTTCTCTGAACTTTCCCCAGCCTCATCTTATACTGGCGATAGTGGTGGCCTCAGTCCCACCACCGGCAGAGATGGTATCTCCAAAGTAACAAAATTTGTTCACCATCTCCAGTGCCTCATTGCCATTTTTAACACTCTCGAGCCGTTCATTGAACACAAGCTCACCTTTGCATATTATGCATACGAATTTCTCAATTTTGGACTTCTTCCTCGGTAGAGGTCCCTTTATTGTAGTGCAGCGCTTCTTCCCGTAATGTACCCAGCAGCGGCAGATGCTACACTGTATTGAGTTCGCGCCCACCCCTCTACTGTATTTACCTAATTTACCTAATTGTAGTTTACAGGAGTTGAGCTAAGCTTGTGTTGTCCCGTCTCTCGAGTCTACTTTTTATCCAATTTTTTCTTGAAAATATGGATGTTCCTTGCCCCTACCACCTCCTCCTCCAGCCCATTCCATTTGTCAATACATCTATAGGGGAAGCTAAACTTCCTGATATCGTTCTTGCAGGTAGGTCTTTTTACTTTGTAGCTGTGGCCTCTAGTTATTCCTGTATCCATAATTAACATATCCTCCCTATCTGCACATGGGTATAATAATAATAATAATAATAATAATAATATTTATTCAGTTAGCATTTTACAATGTTGGTACCACATAATATGTTACAAATATGACATGTACCAAGTTTGCATAATTCCAACTAAGGATAGCCCAATAAGGCCGTTAGGCGTATTTCCATTGGAGTCCTTGTGGGATTAGGTTAGCTGGGGAAAAAGGGGAGGATAAAATAAGTAGATACTTTGGAGAAAGTATTTCTAGGGGGTTATATTAAGATACCTTACATTCTATAGTTGGACTGGTCAAAATATTTCAGTAATAATTTCAGTTTGTTTTGCCTATCTCTTATGTCGTATTTAGTAGTAGACATAAGCTTGGTGCTCCCTTCTCGCAGCTGTCCGGTTCAGGTGCTCCTTCAAGCTACGTCTGAAGGAATACAGTGTTCTCTTTTCATGGACTGACTGGGGTACGTTGTTCCAGTCTTTGATTGCAGTGAAGAAGAATGTTAGCTTACGCTGTCCTAGGATTCTTGGGACCGTAAAATTATACATCCTATTCCTTGTGTTGTGTCCAATCCTCTCATATGCACCACTCTTTCTAACTGTGATGGAATTGAAAGTATAATATCCCACCAACATTATTATAATGTAAAACTTGCAATATAAACAAACCAAAACTTTAGACAAACACAGTAAAAAGACAAAACTTATCAAAATCGCTTTGTGGCAACAACGCTTAAGCAAAATAATAATTTATAAATAAAAAACACAATCCACCACATAGGTGTACATTACTACATGAGCAAGTTTATCTGTTTCCCAAGCAAACTAATCACACATATAACAACGCACTATCGTCATGTTCAAGGAATTAGTCAATTTGGGAAGTCCGGGACGTTCTGGTAAATTTTTACTAAATTCTGTATGAATAAAGAAGCTACAATTAATATTTTTAAATTTATTATTTCACTAAATTTGCAATTTGACAAGATATCAACAATAATAGAAAATACAAACAGCACTCACTAACGATAGTGCTATCGAGTAGGTACCTGTAAGTATAGCATGCCTCAAGTGACCCCTACCAATTACTACCCTACAAATAACCTACATTTATTGTACAAATAAACTAAGGAAATCGCAAAAGCAAGCAATTGATACTATCGACAATGAATAGATACAATATAATAGACGTGCCGTTTTGCCAAAATCAAAACGGCATACCCAACTCTGCGATGGGTTACCATCATCACTACTAATACCATCATCAATCACAATCACCACCATCACTAAAACTGCCACAATAATCACAACTACTGTCATCATCACTACTACAATTACAATCATCACTACTACTCTCACCATCATCACTACTACTGTCACCATTGTCACTACCATCTTAATCACTACTATCATCATTGATACTATACCTATCAACCATCATTACTACTATCATCACCACCATCTTACAATCATCATTACTACAGTTAACATCATCACTATTACTATAACCATCATCATTACCACTGTCACAAGTATTACCATCATGTATCCTACTATCATCTCGGGGGGAGCAACTCTCACCGAGGCCACTGATGGATGGCCGAAACAACTCCAGGTAGGTAGACCATCATCACTACTACTGCCATCATCACCATTACTATGAACTCTGCTTACACAGAGTTGATAAAGAAAAATAATTGCAAAATATGAAGAAGCAATAACAGATTTAAACAAAGAGTACTCTTTTAACAAGAACAATTAATTAAAAAAAAATATTAATAAAGTAGACGTGCCGTTTTGCCCAAAATCAAAACGGCATACCCAACTCTGCGATGGGTGACCATCATCACTACTAATACCATCATCAATCACAATCATCACTACTACTGCCATCATCACTACAACTGCCACAATCATCACAACTACTGTCATCATCACCATTACTGTACTATGATCATCATCACTACTACAATTACAATCATCGCTACTACTCTCACCATCATCACTACTACTGTAACCATTTTCACTACCATCTTAATCACTACTATCATCATTGATACTACAACTATCAACCATCATTATTACTATCATCACCACCATCTTACAATCATCATTACTACTGTTAACATCATCAGTACTACTATAACTATCATCATTACTACTGTCTACTGTCACAAGTATTACCGTCATCATTACTACTGTCACAAGTATTACCATCATTTATCCTACTGTCACCGTCATCACTACTACTACCATCATCACCATTACTATGATCTTCATCATCACAACTATTGTCATCATCACTACAACTTTCACCATCCTCACTACAACTTTCACCATCCTCACTACTACTCACCATTATCACTAATACTCACACCATCATCACTAATACTCACACCATCATCACTACTGTCATTATTATCACTACAACTATCATCATTACTTGTCACCATCATCACTAATATTATGACCATCATTACTACTAGTACTGTCACCATCATATCTACTACTGTCATCATCATCACTACTGTCATCATCAATACAACTACAACCATCATCACTACTATTATCACCATCATCACTACTATCACCATCAATCCAAATATTACTACCATCACTTCTAATGCCAACTAAACTAACTTAACCTAGAAAATGCGTAGCGAGATGTTTTCGCCCCCAGAATGCCATCATTGCTGGGGGGTGGGGGGTAAAACCATATTTTGGACCTAAAATCATAACTATTGCATAAATTCATAAAATCTTTTTTGACTGACGTTCGCATTCACGCAACAAATGTTCTTGTGAAATTTGGTGAAAATTCGTCCAACTGTCTAGGAGGAGTTTCAGGACAGACGGACGACAACGACGACAAGAACACATTTTTTTCCGGTGGTACCCACTATACGGGGGGGGGGCGATACCAAACTCTGTTTACGCAGAGTTGTTAATAAAGTAGACGTGCCGTTTTGCCAAAATCAAAACGGCATACCCAACTCTGCGATGGGTTACCATCATCACTACTAATACCATCATCAATCACAATCATCACTACTACTGCCATCACCACAACTGCCACAATCATCACGACTACTGTCATCATCACCATTACTATGATCATCATCACTACTACAATTACAATCATCACTACTACTCTTACCATCATCACTACTACTGTCACCATTGTCACTACCATCTTAATCACTACTATCATCATTGATACTACAACTATCAACCATCATTACTACTATCATCACCACCATCTTACAATCATCATTACTACTGTTAACATCATCACTACTACTATAACCATCATCATTACTACGATCACAAGTATTACCATCATGTATCCTACTGTCACCATCATCACCATTACTATGATCATCATCACAACTATTGCCATCATCACTTCAACTTTCACCATCATCACTATTACTCCCCATCATCACTAATACTCACACCATCGTCACTACCATCATCACTACTGTCATTATTATCACTACAACTATCATCATTACTTATCACCATCATCACTACTATTATGACCATTATCACTACTACTAGTATTGTCACCATTATATATACTACTGTCACCATCATATCTACAACTGTCATCATCACTACTGTCATCATCATCACTACTGTCATCATCATCAATAGAAATACAACCATATCACTACTATTATCACCATCATAACTACTATCACTATCAGTCCCACTATTACTACCATCACTTCTAATGCCAACTAAACTAACTTAACATAGCAAATGCGGAGCGAGATGTTTTCGCCCCCAGAACGAATGCGTTCTTAGTGTGCCACTAATAACGTTATCATTGTGGGGGGGGGGGTTAAAACCATAGTTTGGACCTAAAATCATAACTATTGCATATATTCAAAAAATCTTTTTTTGGCTGTCGTTCGCATTCACGCAACAAATGTTCGTCGCAGAGTTGATAAAGTAGACGTGCCGTTTTGCCCAAAATCAAAACGGCATACCCAACTCTGCGAAGTGTTACCATCATCACTACTACTATCATCATCACTACAACTGTCACCATCATCACTAGTACTATCATGTGTTCTTATAACTGCTGCTCTTTAAAGAAGAATATTGATTTAGTCAGAAACTTAGCATCTTCTGGCTATGATTTTATCTTTTTACAGGAAACGTTTTTAACTGACGACAAACTAGCAATTTTAGATTTTGTAGATGAGGAGTATGATAGCATTGCTGTGGGGGCTACCTATTCTTATAAATCATTGGTAAGTAATGCCGGCAGACCTGAGGGAGGAATGGCCATTTTGTGGAGAAAGGACCTACAAAGAGAGTTCAATAAAGTAATATTGGAAACAAAAATATGGTCCTTAACCCGGGAACTGCAGGAAGACTCTTAAGAGTTCCCCCGGCGGACTGCGGGAAGACTCTTAAGAGTCAGAGAAAAAATAAAATAAACTTTAAACATCGAAAAAAAAAAAAAAAAAAAAAAATTTTGCCCCTGGGCCATGCAAAATATCACTCTTCTACCTCCCCTCCTTCCCCACTTTCCTCCCCTCCTTCAGTTATCACCTATTTTCCCTGTTATTCCCTTATTCTGAGGTACAGTAAACTTCCGTTAATCCGAAGGGCAGCGGACCGGCCCTCGTTCGGATTAGTGGATTTTTCGGATTATCGGACTTTACCCCTATGAACCTGTGTATGACGAAAACATTGAGGCATTAGGCCACCCAAATGACACAATGGTGCACACACACATATCATATGTTCATGAAATCACTTCAAAAGTTTACCATTGTCATTGTAGCCTATTACCTACTTCAAAACATTCAGATTAATGGTCAAAGGAATCTGCTGATATAAACGTCTTCTTCTTCCGTCTACTAGCGAGTTTGTCTTGCTCTTGAAGATCAGATCAGATGTGGTTAGGGAAGTAATGCCTTAACAACGGCACTTCCCTGAGAGGTTCTTGTAATTTTCATTTTGTGATTTTCATTTTGTGACGTGCTCTGTTATATTATATTGTATTGAAAGCACCCTTGTCTTGTTGTCTTGAAAGCACCCTTGGGACGCTCCGATCACTGAACTATAAATAGTAGCGTATCGGAACGTCCAAAGGTGCGTTTTCAAGCTCAAGACTGAATGCGCTTGCAGAAAATGCGGTGCAAGCCAGTAGCGCATCGGAGCGTCCCAAGGATGCGTTCAAAAGCAAAACAAACTCTCTAGCAGACGATGTGGAAGAAGAAGAAGAAGGTGTTTACGTTTATATCAGTAGCTTTCTTTGACCATTAATCTGAATGTTTTGAAGTAGGTAATAGGCTACAATGACTGGTAAACTTTTAAAGTGAATTATTGAACATATGATATGTGTGTGCTCCATTATATGTCATTTGAGTGGACTAATGCCTCAAAAAGGGGACTTTGGGTCTTCTTGAAATTCGGACCATCGGGTGAATTCGGATTTGGCCTCAAATTGAAAAATTCGGACTATTGGGAGATTCGAATCATCGGTCGTCGGATTAACGGACTTTTACTGTATATTTTCGTGCTAACATTAGCGAGTTGCAAGCAGGGCATTGTCATCTCTGTTAGCAAGCGAGTGCAAGAGAGAGAGAGAGAGTATCGATCGACTGTGTCTCAGTGGCCTTGGGGGAAATTGGCGGGAAAGCAGGTTGCCTCACCTATACATTATATAACTCGCGGCCTGTATCTCCGATTTTGACCATCCAAACGCTGTTTTCACTCGTTTTATTGTTGCTTCAGGTTAATACCTTTATAATCAACCCATAATAGGCGCGTATGGATAAGTATTAATGCTATTTATGGTAAAATTAATATTTTAGTGATGGAAATAGCTCAAATACGTCAGCACAGGCGGACGTTTCTAATTACCCCCATGCGCACTTCTTAGGTTAATATAAATATATTTGGGCGCAATGTGGCATTTATCAATATTTATCTGAATAGTGACGTATGGAGAGCTGAAACTTTAAATACATATTTAGAGTCCTTATCAGTAGTGGAGGATCTTATCAGCAATATTAATTATGATGAAATTTTTCTGATAGGTGACTTCAATGCCGACCCTTTCTCAGGTAGAGCCTGGCGAAATTTGTCAGAATTTATGAATAGAAACTCACTGAGGTGTTATGATGTGGATATATTGGATAATGACTCCTATACATTTGTTGGATATGGGGATTCCGTCACCAGATGGCTGGATCATGTAATAGGCAAGGTGCACAATCATATTACAATTAACAACATAAAAATACTTCAACACATTATAGGATCGGACCACTTGCCATTGGAAGCTACTTTAAAATTTACTAGGGGAGGTCAAAAGATTAAAGATTCTGGCTTACTTGCTGACAATAATCAAACTCATGTTAACTGGCAAAGGTTAAGCATGCAAGAAATTAATCATATTAATCAGAGGGTTGACAATCTTTTACAAAAAATGTATTCCTTCCCTATTCATGATTGTCATAGGTTAGGGTGCCGGGATCCCAGTCATCTAAGAAGGATTGATAAATTGTATTCACTAATCACGACCAGCATTGTGAGCGCTAGTAGAGACTATGCACGTGCTAATATTAAAAAGAACAAATATAAAGTGATACCAGGATGGAACCGGTGTATTAAGGCTAAACACACTATTGCCAGGGAGAAATTCTTAACCTGGGTGAGGAATGGCAGGATACGAGGAACAGATATTCAGAGATATGTTAGACAGTCAGAAGGAATTTAAAAGGCACTAAATGAATGTAAAATTAACGAACAGAGAGAGATTTGTAATTCAATAACGGAAAAGTTTTTATATAAGAATAAGAGCGAATTTTGGAATGAAGTAAAAAGAAAGAAAGGGTGTAAAAAGGTATCAAGTGTTATAAATGGCCAGAGTGGCAATTCTAATATAACTAAAGTATTTAAAGAAAAAAATCTTTTAAGTCAACCTCCAAATAATCCTAACGCTGAGCGAGACTTCTTAAACGATATTAACCCGTACAGCCCCAGCGACGCGCCTAACGCGTCGGCGATGTATGTAACACACAGCCCCAGAGACGCGCCTGGCGCGTCACCCTAATTGCGCCGACCGTAACCTCAGGTGTAGCCACTCAAGAGGGCTGAGATTTGTATGGGAACTGTGTACGTATCCCACGCAACCGTGCCGATGGTTGAAAACTCTCAAAGTCCACGTTCGTGCGCGTGAGTGCGCAATAACCTGTTTTTTTGGGGTAATTGCCTTCAATTTTTTACTCTTGTAAAATACGTTTTCGGGGGCTCTGTAGGACCATTCTTTAAGCTTTTTGAGCGGTTTTTCGTGGTTTTTCCTTCATTCCTAACCCATTCGCTATTGTTTCTGGAATAAAAACATTTTTTGAAAACCGGCCGGGTTCTGGTGAACAAACATTACAAAACTAGCCGGGGCTGGACGGGTTAAACAAGCGTGGCCTGAAGGTAGAAAAATGCGTTTAAAGATCTCTAGTCACACTATAAAACAATTGTTAATGCGTCTTAACTCTGGTGAAGGTCATGATTTTATTCACACAATTTTTTTAAAGAATGCCTCTTGGTCTTTTTTTGGAAAATATTGCTCATTTTTTAAATACTTGTTTTATCCATTGCTATCTCCCTGGTGACTTGCTGAAGGGTACCATTACACCTATTATAAAAGACAGTAGGAAAAATATTACAGAGTCAGATAATTACAGACCCATTATGCAGTCCTCATGCCTTTTAAAACTATTTGAATTATTTATTTTAGATATTTTATCTGAAAAAGTGGTTCTCAACTTTAGACAATTCGGGTTTAAATCAGGGTCTTCAACCACAGATACTTGTTTTATTCTTAAAGACATTATGAAAAAATACTCGAATTGTAAGAACAATGCAGTAGCTACATTTATTGACCTAAGTAAAGCTTTTGATAGGGTAGACCATTTTATTTTAGGGAACAAATTGTTAGAATTGTCACTACCGGTAGATGTAATATTAATTTTAATGCATTACCTAAGGAATCAGAAAGCGAATGTAAGATGGCAAGACTCTTATAGCAACTATGTTTATGTTGAGAAAGGTGTGAGGCAAGGTGGAATACTCTCACCCTTTCTATACAATTTATACATGGACAAAATTATAAATGAAGTGGCTGGTACTCATGCAGGATGTAAATATGGAGATGTGAGATGCAACATATTAGCCTATGCTGATGATATAGTCCTCCTGGCTGATTCTTTTCAAGATATGGATATATTATATAGCAAATTATGTTTTTGTATTGATCAACATTTACTTAAAATTGACAGAGATAAATCTAAATGCATGATATTTACTACCAATAATAATCAGCAGACGCAGAGCATTGAGCTGAACGGAGATACCTTGGAGGTGGTGAAGGATTCAAATATCTGGGCCACAATATTTTATTTTATTTTAAAGACTCAGATGACATAACTTTTAGAATAAATAATTTTTATGGATCTTTTAATAGTATTTTTAGAAATTACAAACAAGTGAACAAAGATACAATGTTATTTCTTTTTAATTCTTACTGTCTACCAGATTATGGACTTCCCCTATGGAATCACGACAATTCTTTTAATTCTAATGGTTTTAAAGCATTTTCAGTTGCATTTAATAAATCCTTAAGCGTATTTGTGGCGTACCTCCCTACGCCAGCAGCCATATCACGGCAGCTCGATGCAAACAATTGCTACTCAATCATCATACAGCATTAGTTCAAGCCCGATACTGCAAAAGAGTAGTAAGGTCTCAAAATCCTATAATTAGGCATAATATTCCTATTATTAAAGAAGGTTTCATGGTTCAAAATGTGGTAAATTTGTTTCGAAAAACTTATAATGTAGATGTACTAGGAGAAAATCTAGATGTTTTGAGAGCCAGGATTGAGTGGGTACAAGGGCATGAGGACAGGCGAGGTCCATGTTTCTATTATGGGTTTTAGCTCTAGAAGGGCGTGACTATTATTTTTAACAGCGGTTATATGCAACAAATACGTTTTAGAAATTGCATTTTAATTGTATTCGATAATTTCATTATCGCATGACTTACATCCTCATAATTGAGTTTTGAATGCATATATTTTTTATAATATTTTATTTTATGATTTTATCCTGACTATCAGAAGCTAATATTGTAAATAGTTTGTATGATGGGCTGGTCTATCAGAGTGAGAACTGAGCGATCTCTGCCATACCCATAGCTTACTCTGACTGTTCCTTTTACTTATATATTTTCTAGATCTCAAGTGACGGCGTCTCTTCCGTGAATTGACCTCCCAATCTACCAAGATTGGAAGCCAAAGCGTCACATTTTTCCTTTGCCCCTCAACTTTCTCTTCATAATTGCTGAGGGGCACAGGGCCCTGGGTGGGGCTTTGGTTTCCCGGGCGTTTCTGCACCCTCCTCAGCTCCCCGCCATGGAGTGGCTTCGGTCACCCAGGCTTTATTGTGGTCGGCAGGGAGGGTTCTGTAGGGGCGCTCGGTTATGGCCTTGGCCTTGCTCGGGGCCTTGGGGCTGTTCGGCCAGGCAGCTTGGGGAACAGCAACAACAACAACAACATAGTTTGTATATATGAAATAATTTTGAATGTTTAATACATTTTTATTTAACTTTACTATAATTTTTATTGGATGATGTAATGTGTGTGTTTTGTACTGTGTACTGTACATATGTATTGCGAAATAAAGGAATTGATTGATTGATTGACTATCATCATCACCATTACTATCATCATCACTACTACTATTACAAGCATCACTACTACTCTCACCATCATCACTAATACGGTCACCATCATCACTACTGTCACCATTATCACTACAACTATCACCATAATCATTATTATTATCACCATCATCTTACAATCATCATTACTAGTCACCATCATCACTACTATTATGACCATCATCACTACTACTAGTACTATCGCCATCATATCTATTACTGTCATCATCACTTTTTTTTTTTTATCAACCACTCAGTCTGTGCATCCCCTCTTTGGACCCTAGACTAGGTCAGAATAGTCATCAAAGCGCCTGACTTTGTTGTCATTCAGCTACTTCCTATTCCGGGGTAAGCACTCAGACATCATCGTGGATTACTACTACTACATTGATTTTTATTTAATATTTTTCATACATTTCATGTTACTACTACACTCTAACCTCCATTTAACGGATTCCGATTTAACGGATATCGGCAATAACGGTCAAAAAATGTAGGCCGGACAATGGACCCAGCAACGGACATAGTCCGTTGCTATAAAAAAGTTGGAGCAAAGTCCGTTGCTCTATCTATTTATCTCTCTAATGCACCTACCTAAATCCCTTATACATTAACATAACTATGTCTTATTTGGACTTTTTGTAATCTTTGAATCATTTCTAATATGATGGAATTGAAAAATATAATATCCTTCCAGCACATAGATAAATAATAAATAAGATAGTCAACAAAATATTTCAACTCTCCCCTCCGTGCCAGCAGAGACGGAAGATTTACGTTTGATAGATTTTTTGTTTTGTTTTTTTCCCTCGATATACACACTCTTTCTATTTATCTATCTATCTAATTCATCTACCTAAATCCCTTATACATTAACATAACTATGTCTTATTTGGACTTTTTGTAATCTTTGAATAATTTCTAATGTGATGGAATTGAAAAATATAATATCCTTCCAGCACATAGATAAATAATAAATAAGATAGTCAAAAAAATAGTTCAACCCTCCCCTCAGTCTAGGCGCCGAGCTTCCGAGACGGAAGATTTACGTTTGATAGATTTTTTTTTTTTTCCCTCGATATACACACTCTATCTATCTATCTCTCTAATTCATCTACCTAAATCCCTTATACATTAACATAACTACAGTAGGGTCCCGCATAAAACGTGTTCACATAAAACGAGTCTATTAAAACGAGCGACCTAAAATATTAATATTTAATTTTCGATAAGAACGAATGTGATAACATAAAACGAGTCCGCCGCCAAAGTGGGGCAAATCCGAGGAGTTTTCATATAGAGCGCCGAAATATCGTACAAAACGACTAAATATCGTACGCTCCTGACGGAAATTTACGCTTACAGTGAACATTGACGATATTGGGCCACCAAAATGCCGTGTTCACATAGAACGAAATCGCATAGAACGGCCTCGTTTATCGACCAATTTGTCGTTTTATGTGAGACCCTACTGTATGTCTTATTTGGACTTTTTGTAATCTTTGAATAATTTCTAATGTGATGGAATTGAAAAATATAATATCCTTCCAGCACATAGATAAATAATAAATGAGATAGTCAACAAAATATTTCAACCCTCCCCTCCGTCTAGGCGCTGAGCTTCCCAGATGGGAGATTTACGTTTGATAGATTTTTTTTTTTTTTCCCCCACGGTATACACAAAATGATAGGGAAATATTATAACATTTTTTTAATTGACATTTGTGTCGTTTTTGCTGATTATGAGTTGGTGGAAAATAAAATCTTTAATTCTATCATATCGGAAATGATTCACAGATTATATAGAGACCAAATAATATACACTTTTAAGTGTGTTCAATAGTTTTGCATTATCAATAGGGTGTAGCACAAGGGATTACCAGGATTTATTTCAGGTACAGTAAAAAAAATGATGCATAACAGTTAAATGTCACGATCCGATCCGGACACCTGTACTCAACACCGGATTTTTCTCAAGGAATTTCCGGATTACATCCGGACTGGACAGTATTTAGCAGCAACGGACAGGTGCTTGCACGCATTTGTCCGTTAAATGGAGGGTCGAGTGATACTACCATCACCACCTCCACCATCACCTCCACCATCACCACCACCATCACCACCACCACTACCTTATATTTAATATTGTACACATACTAAATTTCACAAGCATCAGATACTACTATTCTACACCATGCAACTTCAATCCAGTCTCCTTCCAATGCGACCCTCTGCCACTGCTGCCTCGTAGTCTACTTCTGCCACCGTCACTGGTTGTGGTGCAGACCTTGTTCCCCGCAGGCATAGTAGTGCTGATCTGAGCAATGAGAAAGATAGACGGCATCTCATCCAGGCTACGACGTGGCTCCTAGGCTGTTGCTTCTTCTCTGCGATGATCTCTGCTAGCCTTGAATAGAAGCACTGGGCCCTGGGTCCCATCCCTCCTGATGTGGTGAAGACTAGTGGGGTAAAGCTGCCATGTTCGACTTGTAAGATCCTTTCTCCATATGTCCTGACCTTCTCTCGTTCATTCCTCTTGTGTGCAGCCTCCAGAGACAGCTCGCTGTAGCTGTGGGCCATTGGGTCAAATACTCTTATGTCAAAGAACGCTCGCTGTGCATTTGTCCAAAAGCCTCTTGCACTAACGTCCAATCATGCTTCAGTGGATGTGTTGGCCATCCTGTGCTGCATGGTCTCTCCACCCAAGGGAATGAGTGATGGTTCGCTCCCCACATCTCTACACACCTCCCTGAGCATGTTCGCTGTTATATCTCTTACTTCATCGTGCCTGATGCTGATGAATCCTCCTTTCTTACATATCATGGTGTGGTCTGTATCGTTGATGGTTCCACAAACGCATCGATCGGGCAGTCCTTCAATCGGCCAATCATACCTCAGTGCAATAGCATCATTAAATTCTTGTTTGTTGAGATTGAAGCTTTTTGCCTTGATTGGTAGTGTTGTCAGCCAATTTGAAGCGCCCGTTTCTTGTGCTATTTGTAGTTTTCTTGTTTGTCTCGGGTGAAGTTGTCCCATCAATTGTGCCAGGTCATTTTTCTGTGAGTTTTGCCTCTCTGACGTGATGGTCTTTCTGATGTTGTAGATGTCTGCCTGGTCTACTTCACCGTCAGAATCTTGTGCTATGATACGGTCAGTGAGAGATCCTGTTATCTTTACCGAGTTCTGGTATTCCGTTACCGCCCTCTTCACTGGGTCGATGATTCCCATCCCTCCCAACCTAGGAGGCAGTGCGAGCAGCTCCCTCTCTGTATCATTCGGGGTGTGCGACTTTATCCACGCTGGGATGAGTTTGTCTCTGATGGCATCTTCCAGCGGTTGAAGTAATGCGCTGACATTTGGAACAGTTCTCATCAAGTAGGTCCAGCGATGTTTGACCCCATATGTGAATGCCGAATACGCGGCCTGTGGTTCCGTCTTTGCAATTTTGGTCAGTTTCTCAATTTCATTTACCCATTCTCTGACCTTCTCCTGTCATCATCACTACTACTAGTACTATCGCCATCATATCTATTACTGTCATCATCACTACTACTAGTACTATCGCCATCATATACATTACTGTCATCATCACTACAACTTTCACCATAATGACTACTCACCATCATCACTAATACTGTCACCATCATCACTACTACCATCATTATCACTACAACTATCATCATTGCTTGTCACCATCATCACTACTACTAGTACTGTCACCATCATATCTACTACTGTCATCATCATCACTGCTGTCATCATCACTACAACTACAACCATCATCGCTACAACTACAACCATCATCGCTACTATTATCACCATTATCACTACTATTACCATCAATCCCACTATTACTACCATCACTTCTAATGCCAACTAAACTAACTTAACCTAGCAAATGCGGAGCGAGGTGTTTTCGCCCCCAGAACGAATGCGTTCGAAAGGGCTCACACACTAAGAATGCCATCATTGCTGGGTGGGGTGGGGGGGGGGAAACCATATTTTGGACCTAAACTCATAACTATTGCACAAATTCAATTTTTTTTTTTTTTTACTAACGTTCGCATTCACCCAACAAATGTTTGTGTGAAATTTGGTGAAAATCCGTCCAACGGTCTAGGAGGAGTTTCGGGACAGACGGACGACAACAACAACGACGACAGACATTTTTTTCGGGTGGTACCCACTATACGGGGCGATACCAAACTGCTTACGCAGAGTTGATAACAATAGAAAAAGATAAACAATTAATACAGTACAGGCAAAAAGTAAGCAGAGATTATAAGAGAAACTTCAAGTTAATAATGTTTGATTAAAATTATTGATATCAAATTTTAAAATAGTCACAATAATTGACAACCCTCCAGCCCCGGCTACGCATTACATAAATATTCCCCAAAACCCGGGTGTTTTGGCCGAAAAACGTCTAGGCTAGGCTACCGTATATTTGTTATTCTGACTACTTCCCGCATTCCCAAGCGTAGCTGTGTTATTTACCTGTAGAATGGCGTTAAGTAGAGCTCTATAAGTCAACTGGTTGAGTTGTGATGATGATTTCATTGGAGATAACTTTATGGCAAAAACAGCCACTTTACACTACTTTTCGATACTTAACAACAACATACAGGCACACACGAACAAGCGACGCTCTCCTTCTTGTGGCCGGAGATGCGGGGCGTCGGTCCAGCCGGCTGTTGTTTACATGCGTCGGACCGACGCCTCGCACACCAAGCTCACAGGCTTTGACCTCATGGGTGTTTAAGAGCCCTTCCGGGCAGCTCGTGTATGCTTTTTTATGGGCGTTCAAGAGCCCTTCCGGGAACAGAGGGTTAAAAAGATTAAATTTATACAACAATTTACAATTTACAAAATGCTACAAGAGTCAATAACAAATTCTTTCCTCCATCTGTCCAGAGTGACACTGAGCTCATTGACGGCTAACATGTGTTGCCTTGCAAGCAGTATTTCCAAATTGACTAATTCCTTGAACGTGACGATAGTGCGTTGTTATGTGTGCAATTAGTTTGCTTGGGAAACAGATTAACTTTCTCATGTAGTAATGTACACCCTATATGGTGGATTGTGTTCTTTTATTTCATAAAATTTATTTTAGTAAGCGTTGTTTCCACATAGCGATTTTGACAAGTTGTTTTGACTTTATATTGTCTTTGTCCCAGTTTTGGTTTGCTTTGTTTGCAAGTTTTACATTTTAATTTTCCATTTCTTTCACGCCTCCATGAACACAGTTGAGGAAAGATAGGGGAAAGAATTCTTAAATGTTTTTAATTACTTTTGTGTCCAGCTAAGGTCCCTGTAACAAGGGCATGCCCTAGCCCTGTCAATCAAAGGAGTGTATGACATTAAGAACTGCATCAAATCAATTTATAGTTTGTCCCCACAGAGGGTACTGGTGAATGGAATAGGCTCGGGGTGGAGGGAAATTACAAGTGGGGTACCTCAGGGATCTGTGTTGGGACCACTGCTGTTCGTTATATTTATCAACGACTTACCTGAAGTTATAACTAATGGAAGTGAGGTATACCTGTATGCGGATGACACTAAGCTGTATAGAAGAGTGAGGAGTAAGGAAGATGTGGGTTTGCTTCAAGGAGATGTGGAGGGCATGAAGGGATGGTCTGAGCATTGGTTAATGCCTTTTCATCCAAAAAAATGCAAGTACATGCGGATTGGGACAAGCAAGATAGACAAGGTAGGATACAGTATGTATGAAGCGATGGAGGAAGTGAATGCAGAAAAGGATATAGGAGTAGTGATAGACAATAAGTTAAATTTCTCAGAACATTTAGCGGAAAAGATAAACAAATCCAATAGAATTGTAGGGCTGATAAGGAGGACATTTGTGTCACTTGACGAAGAAATCTTCAGGAATCTCTATACAGCGCTGGTTAGGCCGCACCTGGAATATGCGAACCAGGTGTGGGCTCCTTATATGGTAAAGGATATAGAAGCAGTGGAGAAAGTGCAGAGGAGAGGTAGCAAGCTGGTACCAACGTTGAAGAACGCGGGCTATGAGCAGAGGTTGAGGACACTGGGGCTTCCGGCACTGGCATATAGGAGAAAGAGAGGGGATATGATAGAAACTTTTAAGATAGTGTCAGGAAAGTATGATGAGGATGTGTGTGAAGGTATCTTCTTGATGCGGGAGGGAACAAGAACGAGAGGACACTCTAAGAAAATTTACAAAGAAAGAAATAGGCTTGAGAAGGCAAAGAACTCATTTTGTGATAGAGTGGTAAATGAGTGGAACGCACTGCCCCAGTATGTAGTCGATTCCGAATCAATAAGGGAGTTTGAAAGTAATCCTGATAAAGCATGGGGAAGACATGATTTGAAGTATGATTATAAAACAAAAATACAGAATAGTAAAAATGTTGCGTCTGCTACCGCCGCCGCCAACACCGTGAACTACCCCTAGCTCCAACACAACATGGCTTTAGGCCACTGCACTCCACAAACACTCTTCTCACAGACCTTACACAAAGAGCTTTTGATGGCATCAACTCAGCTAGACCACCACACAGATCACTATTAGCCACACTCGACATTAGTAAAGCCTTTGATGCCATCCCAGCACAACCTAACAAACAAAATCTACAACACAAACATGCACAACAACACAAAAAGGTGGCTGGCCAACTTCCTAGCAGGCAGATGTGCACACGTATCTTTTGCCGGTCAGTCATCTACAATCAGAAACTTTCCAAACGGAGTCCCTCAAGGATCCGTCCTATCGCCCGCACTCTTCAATCTGTACATGCACGATATAACTACACCCAATACGCCCCAAATAAACTTAGCCTCCTATGCAGATGACATAACACTCACAAACACTGCACACACCATGACCCAAAAAGAGCAACAGATCTCCTTCAACCCTATCTCAACACACTACATGGCTGGTGCACTACAAACAGACTTAATCTAGCCCCAGCCAAATCCACCGCAACCCTGCTCACAAGCTGGACAGGAAACACATCCCTCAACTCAACAACCACCCCTAACACATACACACACACCCAAAATCCTAGGAGTAACATATGATACTCATATGACATTCAAACAGCACACCAGAAACCATACAACTCTTAAATTCTGATCTAAATACTATTTCCAATTGGGGCAGAGAAAACCTTGTTAACTTTAATGCTTCCAAAACCCAATTTCTCCATCTATCTACCCGTCAGGATCTCCCAGCGGACTATCCCTTATTCTTCAACAATACAAAAATCAACCCTTCATCTTCTCTCAATATTCTTGGTGTCTCTTTTTCTTCTGCTCTCATTTGGAAGGACCATATTACCAGTCTTGCTAAGGCAGCCTCCCAGAAGATTGGTGTGCTCAACTGCCTTAGGGGGTTCTTTTCCCCTGCACAGCTTCTTGCTCTGTACAGGGGCATAGTGCGCCCTTGTATTGAGTATTGTTCACGTGTGGGGAGGTTCCTCTCACACCACTCTCCTAGACAAGGTTGAAAGGAAGGCCTTTCGTATCATTAACTCCCGTCCACTCACCAACTCTCTGCAATCTCTCTCTCTCCGCCGCAATGTTGCATCTCTCTCGCTATTCTATCGCTACTATAATAATCAGTGTTCCTCAGAGCTATCCCAGTGCATACTACCTCCTTTACGTAGGGCACGTGGTACCCGTCTTGCAACTCAATCCCACCCCTACTCTGTGCAACTCTCCAACCCAAGAGTGAAACGTTACTCTCAAACTTTCTTCTACTCAACAGCTGAGCTCTGGAACTCTCTCCCACAATCAGTTTTTCCCGCTTCCTATGACTTAAATTGCTTCAAACTCTGTGTGTCCAGGCATTTTGGCTCGAACGTCCCTTGATTTTGGCCCTGTCACTTTCAACTATGGGGGAGGCACTCGCTATAGGCAGTTATGCCTTTTGCCTCCCTCAATCACATAGAAAAAAAAAAAAAAAAAAAAACATTAAAAATAACTGACACCCAGACTTAACGCCCTCAGGTCACTTGCTCACACAAAATTTGGACACAACAAAAAAACTACCACCACAGTATATAAACAATACATAAGATCAGTGATGGAATACGCAAGCCCAGCCTGGGCTTCTAACCTAGCTGAAACACATCATAAGACCTTACAGACTATTCAAAACAAAGCCCTGAAGATCATTACAGGCTGCACAGCTACTGCACCCACAGATCACCTACATCAAGAAACCAAAGTCCTCAAAGTCAAAGACCATCTGGACATGAGAGGCACTCAATTCCTGGCAGCAGCCTCCACGAACCAAGACCACCCACTAAACTACACGGCAACACACCCACAGACACCAAGAAATATCAAAACAACACCCAACACACTGTATCACACACAAATAATGTCTTCCCTCCCTCCCTGCCCACCCCAGAAGCACATCCATACTCATATCTCTCGCCGCTCCATCCAATCACTCACAGACAACACGCAGCTGCATGCACGACCTCCCGAAATCCATCCTTCCGAATCCTCCCTTCCTCGCGAGGACAGAGTCCACCTGGCCAGGCTGAGATGCGGACACCATCCATGAACCATCCAAAACATCCATGAGCTATGAGCTATCGGAAGAGACTGGATGACTCCGTTGTCGACGCCTGCCCAGGATGTAACACAGCACCCCATACCATTAAACACATCATAGAAGACTGCATTTCACACAACCACTTACGCCAACAACACAATCTACACTCAATGAGAGCTCTGTGGGAAAGCCCGATCGTGGCCATGGCCTTCCTCAGGGACTCGGGGCTGTTCGGCCAGGCAGCTTAGGGAACAACAACAACAACAACAACAACACCGTGAACGACCGCAGCAGTGCAAGTTCTGGTACTGAGCTGGATACACAGGCCTAGTGTGCCTTTTTCCAGAGGATCTACTGTAAGAAACTGTAAGAAACTGTAAGAAATATATCTCCCCATTTTAATTTCATTATGTTCCATTCTATTGCAGTTGGTGGGGTACAACAAGCGTACAACACTACAGGTTTTTGTGGGCAGTGACACAGGCAAGTGTGGCCCACACATGTTCTACCAGGTGTGTCGTGTGACAGGGAAGAACTCTACACCGTGTCGTGAGCGTCGGGTTGAAGGCACCGCTGTCATAGAGACTGTTCTCGACCCTGATACAGAGATGACCATGAGGTGAGCTACAATACATATGCAGTACTAACACCAAGTTTGTTTACAGTATATCCCCATCACTACTTATTTTTATACCTACTGTATGTCAATATTGGAACAAGTAGAGTGTTTTAAATATCTAGGAGGAACAATAAGCATGAGTGGAGGTATGGTAATGGAGGTAAAACAGAGTGTGTGTGAAGGAAGGAAGGTTTTCAGAGCATTGGGAAGTATGTGGAAGACTAGAAATCTCGGAATGAAAGTAAAAAGTGCAATGTATCAAGGAATTGTTGTGCCAACAGTGATGTATGGGGCTGAGACATGGGCTCAAGGAAAAAGAGAGAAGAAAGCTGGATGTGATGGAGATGAGCTGCTTGAGGAGTATGTGTGGAGTTACTCGTAGAGACAGATTGAGGAATGAAGAGATACGTAGGAGAGTGGGGCAGCAGGAACATTTGTCAGCCAGAGTGGACAGAAGGGTGCTGAACTGGTATGGTCATGTTGAACGAATAGGAGATGAAAGGCTTTCAAAGAGAATATGTGAGTCAGATACAAGGGGAGATCGAAGGGCAGGAAGACCCCCATTTAGATAGAGAGACTGTGTAAGACAAGCTTTGGATGATAGAGGAATGACTATAGATCAGGCAAAGGAAGTGGTAATAAGCAGGAATAAATGGAGAATGCTTGTGAATAGATGAGTGAACACGTGGTCATTTGGGGGAAGGGGTCGGGCACAAGTTGGACTAGGCGCCTGGCCCGGGGAGACGATTAATATGAAGGGTGCGCTTGGAAGTGTGGTGGGCGGGCTTGTGGCTTCGGATCCGCTGCATGTCTGCCTGCCGAGATCGGAACCTTTCCGAGTGGTCGGGGGCCGGGGGAGTGCTGGAGGGACCTTGGTGACCCTGGTCTCTGGGTCTTCTGGGTGACCTAGTTGTGTGTGAATTTGTGTTTTGTGACTTTTGTCTGTGTGTGTTCGTTGTTTTATGTTGTGTTTTCACTATTCTTGCTCTGTCTTGAGTCGGCCACCCCCTCCCCCCCACCAAAATAAAGAGGGAAAGAGAAAACAAAAATAGGAAAAGTGGGGATTGGGTCTGAGTAAATAGACAGATAAAAAATAGTATGTCAATATGGTGAGGATAATTATATTGATGATGAATGTTAGTGTATTCACTGTGTTCTTACAGAAAACAAATAATAGGATAATCATGGTATTCTTTTGTGGATATATATTTTACTGTGGGAGACTCATAATATCAATTTGAGGCCATGTTTTCACTGAGGGAAAACTATATTATTTTGTAAACCCATTTCTTTTTGAGGAAGAATCATGTTCAAATTTGCTGCAGTTTAGATGAAGGTACCTGAGTTCTGAATTCTGTATACAGTGGTCCCTCGCGTTTAGCGGATTTCAGCTTGACGAAACACAGTATTGGCGATAGGTTGGATATGGTACCAGAATCCGAATTTGACGCTTCAAATACACTTTTGGCGAGAATGCTGACGTCACGGAATGGCGTCGGCCCAGAATGCGCCGCCCGCAAGCTAGTCTCACCAGGCCTAACTCTAAATAATTCATGGTAAATAAAATCTGTTATCTATTATCTATTATCTATTATCTTTTCTATTGCTGTTAATGTTTCATGTAGGCTACAGTAGAGCGCCGTATTGAGAGTTACTCTTAGGCCGAGGCTAGGCTATAGATAGGCTTAGGCCTACTCACAAAACACTAACCGAGCTGCTTGGATAGAGAGAATATCCCAGGTATATTTCATAAACGTATATTAACAGAGTAATCTTGACCAAACCGATTTGTGAACCTCATATCTCTTGTGTTTTGCTTTGTTTATTGTGCCGAACAGTCTGCGACACACAAACACACACGCGCGCATCAGCTGACTCAGGGGCCCAATCGATAAATATAATTAATCAAAGAAGTGACCACGGATCCAAAACCAATTTCATTATTTTCTCAATCGAAAAGCAGTTGGTATAGACAATTTTAGTCTTCACCATTCACAAGGTAAAAGTGATTTATGCCTCCTGATATATATCTAAGCTAGGTTAGACCATTTCTTGGTCTGGCTAGCTAGTGACTTAGCAACTTGTTGCTAAGGTTATGTGGTTATTCCTTATCAATAAGACTATTCACAAGATAACAATGAATTCTGCTGCCTGATATACATCTAACCTAGGTTAGGTCAATTCTTTGTGGAGATATATAGGCTAGGCCTATGTCTTCTAGCAAAAACAGAGTAAGCAGACGGCGCCGAGTGTGTCGGCGATCGACGATGCGCATGGCGGGCGGTTTGAAAAGGCCCAAAAGGGTGAACTTGGGCCTCGTCAAAGACTAATAGATAATTTTCCCATTTAAAGTACTATTCGTGTTTGGCAAAATTCACTTTTGGCGATGGTTTGGCTAGACTAATGAATTCGCTAAATGAGAGGGACCACTGTAGTGTCCTACTTGTTATTTGTACATGAATATACTCTTCTGAATTATTTGAATTTGTAATACAAAATTGTCTGATAAATATAGGGTAAGACGGGGTAATTTTGCCGAAAATAGAGTTTTTTGACGAATAGAAACTGCCACAAATGGAATGTTTAAATTTTTAATTGTTTATCTATACATTCAGCCTTTCTGCTATAGATTCCCAAAGAACACAAAAAATATATATAATGTTTTGGTCATGCTGCCGATTTAAAAAGAAAAAGTTACTCTCGCGGCCAAATTACCCCGCCAGGCGGGGTAATTTCGCCGCAACCTAATTTACGCATCATCTAGCTAGTAAACTAGATAACATTATATGAGTAATGGTCAGACAAAACACTAGCGCACAGGTAAAAGCAATGAAAATATTCCCAAACCCAAACTGACACTAAACATGCCAATAGAAAAACGTCGCACGCACACACACACACACACAACTGAACAGGGCGGGCAGAGATGCAGGTGTGTCACACGTGTAGGCCTAGGCGCCACTGTGTCTAGTGTGGGTGTGGAGTTGTGGACATGTAGTGCGGGTGTGGACGTGTCTAGTGCGGTTGTGGACGTATTTATTAGGCCTACGGGTGTGGAAGTGTCTCGTGTGGGTGCGGCGTGTGCTAGTGCAAAGTACCAGGCAGCAGCTTACGGCTACTGCCAACACTGTGTCACACGCAAACATACAAACAAACAAACACACCCGAAATTGCAACACAACCTAAGCCAAACTAGATCTACAACCTAAGCCAAACTTGCTCTACAACCTAAACCAAAACTGCTAAGCCAAACTGCAGCCGAATCCACGCAATAATTTCGGAGATATCGGCGTTTGAATGCAAATTATTAGCGTCGCGGCGAAATTACCCCGTCTTACCCTACCTTAATGTTATGGATATTTTGTAGGTTGGCCTGGGTCATTGCTATTCCAAATGGCAAAAACGTGTGAATATTATCAAAAGTTTGCATATAATTTTTTGTATTGTTTTAACCCTCGGAATCTAGGAGGCCTCATATGAGGCAAAAACAAAAATTGGGAGGAATCCGGGAGGCCTCATATGAGTCTCAAATGAGGTGCTAAAATCATCATAACTCGGCAACCACGCGTTGTAGCGATGTCATCTCAACGGCAGTCTACAGACAACAAAAGGTTCTTTAATTTGCAAAAAAATGTACTGCTCTAGGTGGTCTCAATCAGTAGCTACTGAATTATGAAGTTTGCCTGTACCAAAAGAGCCCCACAGCGATCGGGATCATATGAAGCCCCCCGGATTTCGTGGGTTAACCCTTCCTGCCCGGTTGTCATTTTAAAATGACACCGCGGCAGATGGACAGGAGCCCGGGTGTCATTTTAAAATCCGTAAGCTTGAAAGCCTATTAACCCTTGGGATCCGGGAGGCCTCATATGAGGCAAAATGTATTTTGGTTAGGAGTCCGGGAGGCCTCATATGAGGTAAAAATCGCGGCTAAAAATCGCTGCTAAAATCATCATAACTCGGCAACCACGTGTCGTAGCGATGTCATCTCAACGGCAGTCTACAGAGAACAAGATGTTCTACAATTTTCAAAAAACCTGACTGCTGTAGGTGGTCTCAATCAGTAGCTACTGAATTATGAACTTGACTGTACGAAAATGGTCCCGGACACAGCGAACCGCCTCATATGTGGGCCCCCGGATCCGGAGGGTTAAGCGTGTTTTGAAAGCCGTGCGTCCGACGCATGTAAACAAAGCCTGTCTTTGTGACACCGCACCTCCGAAAACAAGAATGAGACGTCGGATCAATGTTGTTGTATGCTATGACGAAATTAGTGTCTGCAAATGTCCGATATTGCTAACATCGCATCGAATCTCTCTCCACGGAAATCGTCATCACAACTGAACCAGTTGACCTAGAGCTCTACTCAACGCCAGTCTACAAATACGAAACACAGCTACGTTTAGAGATGCGTGGGAATTCTCTTGAGCCCGGGAAGAAGGGTTAAGGCAGGAAATTTAATTAATATTTACATATATTTTTGTTTACATTTAAATATTTTATAAATTTGAATAAACATTTTGTAATCACTACCGTAGATAAAGCCAGCAATAACTATAGCTTCATATGTAAGAAATTTTATCTAAAAAACATGAAAAAAGAACTAAGCATTAACCCTCCAGCCCCGGGGGCTATAGCTCGCGACTGTGCTGCGGTACCGGGTGTTTTGACGATCTTTGGGCTATGTTAACTACTCTGTAAGTCAATGAATATGGCATGTAATGTTGTGAATAAAAAAGAATAATGTTCCACAAACCTTCCTCTGTCGAATGGCGTTGAGTAGAGGTCTCTAGCCCCTCTGGTTGCATAATGGTGAGCGCGAGAAGACGAGTGCTTTTCGGCGGCAAATTCTTCCCGCGTTCGGACGCGTCGCCCCGGCCATGGCTACGACGCACCTAGCCGCTCGTCGCGCCAAAGTATTTATCTCCCTTAGACGATTTTAGTGTTTGATATTGAGAATGTGATGTTTATTTGATATTTTTCTAGTTATTTTGAGGCCAATTATATAAAATATGTTTATTAGGGTATCACTGTCACTGATATTGCTCATTTTCACTCGATACCGTACATTTTATTAGTAATTGAGGTAGGTTATTGTTGTATTAGGGCACTGATTATTCGTTATCACAGGTGTTTATTATACTTTGGCCATCAAATATTAGGTCTTGTCACTTTCACTTTGACAAATATGCTTTAGAGAGTGTCACTGTCACTGATAATGCTCATTTTCACTCGATACCGTACATTTTATTAGTAATTGAGGTAGGTTATTGTTGTATTAGGCACTGATTATTCGTTATCACAGGTGTTTATTATACTTTGGCCATCAAATATTAGGTCTTGTGTCACTTTCACTTTGACAAATATGCTTTAGAGAGTGTCACTGTCACTGATAATGCTCATTTTCACTTGATACCGTACATTTTATTAGTAATTGAGGTAGGTTATTGTTGTATTAGGCACTGATTATTCGTTATCACATGTTTATTATACTTTGGCCATCAAATATTAGGTCTTGTGTCACTTTCACTTAGTTATATGATTTTTAAACGTTTTATATACAATTTATTGTGTCTTTTTTCACTGATTTATATATTTCTATAGGTTCTAATCATATGAATGTCACTTGGTATATACATATGTGTCACTTTCACATATTATTATGGTGTAATTGTATTTGTATCAATGTTCTCATAATACATGACTTTTGTATTACAATAAATTGGTTTTCTTCCACTTTTTGCCTATATATAATTATAGTGTACATATTGTCATTTTATTTGGCAATTTCAGTATGATTATTAGAACTCCAGCTTGGAGTGGTAATCAAAGAAGCACTCTAAAGCACAGAGTGCCACCTTGCACTCCACACACTCCATGGTTGACTTTTTACCTGGCCTCGGCCTCACCCTGCTGTTGTAGCAGACATGGCACCGCTTCTGCTGCGTTCTTCCTGATTCATTCTGAGGCAGGGAACCAAGCCTGTGCCTAATCAAGTATTGAGCACACTGCAAGCGGTCAATAACGGCGGGCCCAGGATGTGCCACTGCCCTCTGTGGCGTAGCATACTTCTCCAGGAGCTCCGTCAACACCTGCTTTTGGAACCTCCGCAGGCTATTGAACTTCATGGGTGTGTTCACATTCCGAAGCTTGTATATATTGTAGGCATTCAGAACTGACATGTCCACCATATGCAGAAAGAACTTTTTGTACCATCTGCAGGAGGTACGCAGGCAGTCAATGAAGCCTATCTGCATGTCGGACTTGTCCACCAGCCTCATGTTGATGTTGTAGTCCAGGACAGCATCGGGCTTGGTCACCCTGGCCTGGGTGCGGCGATCCACCTTGCCAGTCTCCACCATTTCCCCCTTGTGGATGGTGGTCAGGAGTTTGACCTTCCGCTGGTCGTGCCAGTGGATAGCCAGAATGGGCCCCGACTTCTTCTTGAACACATCACCTTTTTTGGTCTTTGGAGGGAAAGGTGGCATGCCCTTCCTTTTCCCTCGTACTGTGCCTACAGTCCCCGTCTTGCGCTCATGCAGGTACTGTGAGAGAGTGGGGGACGTGTAATAATTGTCCGTGTAGAGGACGTGATTCTTATGAAAGTAGCGGTCCATCATGGCTTGCACCACTGCTCTGCCAAAGCCAATGAGGGGGTCCACAAGCAAGTCCCCTTCCTTCCCGCTGTAGACCAGGAAGTCCAGGACATAGCCAGTTTGGCAGTCGCACAGCACAAAGAATTTTATGCCAAAGTGATGTCTTTTTGAGGGGATGTACTGCCGGAAGCTGAGTTTTCCCCGGAACAGCACAAGAGACTCGTCGATGACGACCTTGCGGAAGGGCTTGAAGTAGGAGGTGAAGCGTTCTCGCATCATCTCGTACAACGTCCTAATCTTCCACAGCTTGTCACCGAGGTGGACGTCGGTGTTGGTGACAAGATGGAGCGCTGCGAGGATATCAAGGTACCGGTCGCGAGACATATATTTCCCGAAGGCAGGGGTGGATATCAGATCATTGGTGATCCAATAGTCAGGCAACCTATGCTTCTTGACATGAGGCATTAGCATGGTGAGTGCCAGGAACACCATGAACTCTTTATGAGTCACTGGGGTCCACTGCCTCATGTGGCCCTTGGTCACCTTGCCCAAAAAGTGGACCTGGAATTGGTGCTGCTTATTTGTCTCTTTGACAACATAGCCTACCACCTCCTCATCAAAAGGCCTCAAATAGTTCGTGTGGTGGAGCATTGGGGCCTGCAGGAAAATTGGGGGTAATGCCTGAACCCTCCAGTACCTCATCAAAAGCTGGCACATCAGGGTTGTATCCATCCCCATCAACTACGTCTTGCCACTGAAAAACGTAGAATGGGTCTTGTCTACGCTGACGAGGAGCTACAGCTGGTGGCCCAGCACGCCCACGGCCAACTCGGGAGGCGCGCGCCCTAGGGCGGCGAGGGCGTCGGCCAGGGCGGCGGGCAGCACGACGGGCAGCACGACGCCGGGCCAAGCGGATGGGTCGAGGGTCGTCGATGTCCATATAGTCATCGTCAGAGTGGTCATCTTGCCCTGACGGTGGACCTATGTAATCATGGCCAGAGTCTTCAGAGAGGTGCCCTTCATCATCAGTGGCCCCCACATAATCTGGCGGGGAACCAGTGATGCGTGGGCGGCGTGCGGGCGGGCGAGGTGGGGAAGGAGTGGCAGGTGAGGCTGTGTCCCCCCGAGGTCCTGGGCTCCTTGGCCTGCGACGAGTGACAGAAAGCAATGTTTCACTGTCACTAGGCCCAGGTATTGGTGATGCGAGCTCAAAGACTTCTTCAGGAAGACATGTTGAAGGCGGGAGAGGTGGGGAGGACCGTGGGGAAAGTTGCGGGGACGTATGGCTGGGGCCGGCAGGGGTGGACGCCGCGGGAGCCTCGAACAAAACTCTCTTACTTTTCTTAATTTTTTTGGTATATTTCCTGCCTTTCCCCTTTTCGGCAGCAGTATGTCTCCTGTCGGGGGACCTAGGAGGCAAATAGGCCGAAAGTGGGGGGTCCTCAACCCTTGGCAATGGTGGGGGTGGTGGGGAAGAATGCGGGGCATCCGGGTCATCTTGGGTGGCGTGGGTAGATAAGGGAGACAATGGCGGACGAGAAGGGTCACCACGCTGACCCTCACTCACAGCCTCATCCTCACCAAGTATTTTTGCTTGTTCCCTAGCTGCCGCGGCCGCCTTCTCAAGTATTTTCTGCTTATACAAGTGTAGCTTGAAAGGCGATTTACCTGGGGAAGGGCTTGGAGTCGTGTCACTTATGCGAAATTTGGTGAGTGACCTTGAACTCTCCCACTCACTCACTCTCTCAAGTTCACTGTCTTTAGGTAAACCAGCTTCCTCAACAACTGGTACATCACCTTCATCACTCTCATCACTGTCATGTTCTCTCGCAAATCCCAGGAATTGCTCTTCTTTCTCACTCTCATGGCCATAATCACTTGACTTATAATTACTGGAGTCGTCACTGACTATATCATCAACAATATACTTGGCATCAGCACGCTCATATAGTCTCAATGTCGTCTCAATACCTCCGGGAGATAACACATTTAGGCGATGGCGTCGGGGTAAGGCGCGACGAACTAGCAAGGGCGTCGTAGGAAGCACGGTATCGGACACAGCGGAATCACTATTTGGCGTACTGTCCATGATGGCGTCGGGGTAGATACTGTTGCTGTGGCGTAGTTTACGCCTGGTGGCGCCACCTACCGTCCCACGACACCAAAAATATACGCGCGGCATTCGAAAGCACTCACGCAAGCAATGGGCGTTCAAGAGACCTTCCGGGTTGCGCGGGCCGAGTTTGTTATGGGCGTTCAAGAGCCCTTCCGGGGTGGAGGGGTTAAAGGTAATAAATTTAATAAAAATATTTATGGTAATTCAGTTTATGAAATTCAGGAAAATTTAATAGTTGATAACTTAATTAATGAACATACTAATAAAAATATAACCTTTGATATTAAACTTTCTGATAAGAATAAGTGCATTGCTAAATTATACATCTTACCCAAATTTCATAAAAGACCTTATAAATATCGCTTTATTGCCGGAGCAAAATTTGCTACCATTAAAACTTTGTCAAAACAAGTCGTACATTGCTTAAAATACTGTACATTAACCCATCAGACCCGGCTATGTATTCCATACCGAAACCCGTGGTTTTTGGCCAAAAAATGTCTACGCCTAGGCTACCGTATCTTTGTTATTTTGACTGCTTCCACATTCCCGCGCATCCCCAAGCGTAGATGTGTTTCGTACCTGTAGAATAGCGTTGAGTAGAGCTCTCTAAGTCAACTGGTTCAGTTGTGATGACGATTTCCGTGGAGATAACTTTGTGGCGATATCAACCACTTTACACTACTTTTCACTACTTAACAATAACATACAGGCACACACGAACAAGGACGCCTCTCCTTCTTGTGGTCGGAGATGCGCGGCGTCGGTCCAACCGGCTGTTGTTTACATGCGTCGGACGGACGCCTCACACACCAAGCTTACAGGCTTTCAAGCTGCCGAAGCCTCAAAGCCCTTCCGGGTTCCGCGGGGGTGTTTTTTATGGATGCCCCAGAGCCCAACCGGGTCTGAGGGGTTAAAAGTACTCATAAACGATATTGTGATCTCATCAAGAATAGAACTGGCATTAACTATTATTGGAGTGTTGACAATTCAGTAGAAGTTATTGATAAACTTAATACTGCTTGCTAAAAAAATTGCTAATGATAGATTAAAATCCTCACAAAATGACGAAGAACGGGTGAAATTTGTAGAGCTACGACGCAAAGCCAAAAAGTTAATTAAGCAAAGTAAAAAGACCTTAGAGTTACATATTGCGAATCAAAGTAAAACAAACCCGAAATAATTCTATAGTTATATCAGAAAGAAAAACGTAGTTACTTCAACTGTTGGACCGTTAGTTGATGAAAATGGAGAATACACCAAAGACGAAGTACAAATGAGTAATGCCCTCAATACCTTCTTTGCATCAGTTTTTACAACAGAAGACCTCAGTGATATCCCTACACCATCGCCGATTCAGATTGATAAATCAGATGTTCTAAGCAATATCACCGTTACAGAGAGAGAAGTATTGAATTGTTTCGATAAGCTCAAGGTAAATAAAACGCCTGGACCTGATACAATCTCGCCTAGAGTTCTAAAGGAAGCTAAGGATGAGCTCTCCAAACCACTGACATTACTATTCAATAAATCCTTGCAGTCTGGAACTATGCCTGATCATTGGAAGCTAGCCAACGTAACACCGATATTCAAAAAAGGCAGCAAATCCCTACCCAGTAACTATCGTCCAATTAGCTTAACCTCAGTAGTATGTAAAATGCTAGAAACGGTCATACGAGACAGACTCGTAAATCACTTAGAGGAAAATAACATACTTAACCCTCCAGCCCCGGCTATGTATTATATATATATTCCTCGAAACCTGGGTGTTTTGGCCGAAAAACGTCTAGGCTAGGCTACCGTATATTCGTTAATCAGACTGCTTCTCACATTCCCGCACATCCCCAAGCGTAGCTGTGTTATTTACCTGTAGAATGGCATTAAGTAGAGCTCTCTAAGTCAACTGGTTGAGCTGTGATGATGATTTCATTGGAGATAACTTTATGGCCAAAACAGCCACTTTACACCACTTTTCGATACTTAACAACAACATACAGGCACACACGAACAAGCGACGCTCTCCTTCTTGTGGCCGGAGATGCGGGGCGTCGGTCCAGCCGGCTGTTGTTTACATGCGTCGGACCGACGCCTCGCACACGAAGCTCACAGGCTTTCAACCACTGGGCGTTCAAGAGGCCTTCCGGATACCTGGTATATGCTTTTTTATGGGCGTTCAAGAGCCCTTCCGTGATGAGAGGGTTAAAGATACTCAACACGGCTTTCGTAAGAAACGTTCCTGTTTAACAAACCTCTTAGACTTCTTCCACGATATCCTCAACCTCTACGATGAGAGTAAAGCTGTAGATATTATATACCTTGATTTTCAAAAGGCCTTTGACAAAGTTCCCCACAAACGTTTACTGCTAAAACTAACGCATGGAATACAAGACGGTGTGTTGAAATGGATAGAAAATTGGCTCAGCGACAGAAAGCAAAGAGTAGTCATAAACGGTAAGGCATCTAAATGGACCAATGTAAGTAGCGGGGTACCCCTGGGATCGGTACTAGGTCCAATTCTCTTTCTAATTTACATCAACGACATAGATGAGGGTCTCACCTGTACAATCTCAAAATTTGCTGACGATACAAAAATTGCAAATAGCGTACTCTCAAAAGAACAAGTTGACGATATGCAACACAATCTAGATAAATTGTCATGTTGGGCCCAAATTTGCCAAATGAGTTTCAACGCGGATAAATGTAAAGTACTACATATCGGATACCTAAATGAGAAAGCAAACTATTCGATGAATGGCACTCAGCTTAAGAATGTAAACAGAGAAACCGATCTGGGAGTAACAATATCGAGTAACCTAAAACCGAGTCAACAATGTTCAGAAGTTGTTAAGAAGGCAAACAAAATAATTGGCTTTATAGGCAGGTCATTTGAGCATAAATCCAAAGAAGTTTTCCTAACCCTTTACAATTCCTTAGTCCGCCCTCTTCTGGAATACTGCGTTCAATCCTGGTGCCCTTATTACCAAAAAGATATAAACAAGCTAGAACGAGTTCAATGTAGAGTTACCAAAATGATACCTAGCCTAAAGAACAAACCATACGAAGAGCGTCTTAGAGAATTAAATCTATTTCCTTTAACCCAGCGCAGTTTAAGAGGTGACTTAATTCAAGTGTTCAAAATCATCAAAGGCATCGACAATATGGACTGTAGTAAGTACTTCACTATCGACCAATCTAATTACACGCGGGTAAACGGTTGCAAAATTATTGGTAAATCTTTTAACTCACACGAACCTAAGAATTTCTTCTTAAATCGAGTTGTCAACTTGTGGAATGGGCTTCCCCGAAACGTTATAGACTGCATCACCGTTGATTCATTTAAACTCCGCCTAGACAAATATCTCGCATCAAACCCGCGACTGACTGCGTTTGTAAATGAATAACTTTATTTTATCCCCCCCTCAGTTACTAACCCATCTGTCCCCTACTAACTTCCTAATCCTGCCACGGACATTAGTTCCAGGGCAGTAATTCCCTTTCCAATGTTCCCTTACCCATTCTAAACCACTGTTTGGACACTTGATCCTCAGTGTTTTGGAGGACAAGCAACCTAGAAGGGTCACTAGATCTGTTGTTGCTTGATTTCCTTTGTACTCCTTTGTACCATGCAGAAAGTTATCTCAGTACATATCTTCGACTTTTCAACTTTGTATACCAATTTGCCTTTAGATTTAGTATTTTCAGAACTTTGCTTTATTATAGATTTACATTTTGACAGATTTGTTAGTAGTAGTAATCGTTACATAAATGTTAATTCATATTTTAATAATGCGTCACTTAGCTTTGATCCCACTAGTTCAGTATATTTTGATAGAACTAAACTTAAAGATGCCCTTAAATTCCTCCTTTTCAATACTTATGTTAGATTCGGGCCCTACATTTTCAAACAAATATTAGGAATTCCTATGGGTGGAAATGCTAGCCTTTTAATTGCAGACTTATTCTTTCTATATTTATAATTTAAATTTATGAAAAACTTGGTTGACAGTAGCAAGAAAAATAACATCCCAGAAAAATTAGCACTTGCTAAATTGTTAAGTACAGTGAAATTCCGCTAATCCGGAGGCTGAAACCTCGGAATGCCCGATACCTCGGAAGGTTTTCCCCCCAAAAATATACTATTTTTCCCCCAAAATATATTATTTTTCCCCCAAAATATATTATTCCCCCAAAATATATTATTTTTCCCCCAAAATATATTATTTTCCCCCCAAAATATATTATTTTTCCCAAAAATATATTATTTTTCCCCCAAAATATATTATTTTTCCCTCAAAAAATATTATTTTCCCCCCAAAATATATTATTTTCCCCCCAAAATATATTATTTTTCCCCCAAAATATATTATTTTTCCCCCAAAATATATTATTTTTCCCCAAAAATTAGATTCATGTCTATCTTAAGTCAATTAATCGAGTGTTTTGGATTTACACCTCTACACCACCGGAACTTCACCGCACTGCCTCTATTCTAATTAATTATTAATTTGTATGTGTTTTAGGGCCATTTTTATGTATAAATCTGATACCTCGGAAAATCTGCTAATCCGGAAGTCCCGCGGTCCCCTGCCTTCCGGATTACAGGACTTTTACTGTAATAATAGTACAGTAAACCCTCGCTATCTCGGACTAATGGGGGGGAGACCACTTCCGAGAAGCCCGATTTTCCGAGATGTCCGAAGTCCAACTTAAATCCAACTTAACCCTTCCTCCCCGGGTGTCATTTTAATATGACACCACGGCAGATGGACAGGTACCCGGGTGTCATTTTAATATACAGTAAGCTTGAAAGCCTATTCAGCTTGGTCTGAACGCCGTGCGTCCGACGCATGTAAACAAAGCCGATCGTTGCGTCACCGCACCTCCGAAAACAAGAAGGAGAAGACTCGTTTGTTATTGTATGTCTGTATGTCGTTGTTTCAGTAGTGAAAAGATCGTCGTATTGCTAACATTGCCTGAAAATGCTCTCCACTAAAATCGTCATCACAACTGAACCAGTTGACTTAGAGAGCTCTACTCAATGCCAGTCTACAGATTGGAAACCGCACTACGTTTATAGATACGTGGGAAATTTCTAACAGTTAAAATTAACCAAAATACGGTAGCCTAGGCCTAGACGTTTTTCGGCCAGATCGCCCGGGTACGCCGCCCTGTCATTAGGAGAGCTAGCCCGGGCCAGGAGGGTTAAAGAGAGGGAAAATTCCGAATTAGAAGAGGAAAGTCCGCATCAGAGAAAATTGAGATATTTTTGTTTTCTTTTTCTTTTTTACACGTGAAAGTAATCATATTAATGACAAATACGAACCTTATTATATTTTCAGGGACAGTACAGTACATAGTAATTAAAATTAACACAATAATTAAAAGGCACAGGCTTCAATTCATCCTAAAATCACTTAAAACCGAGTGAGAGAACATTGTAAACCGGACACAAATCCCGTCCAACTCGGAAATTTCCGAGATATACAGGGACATTTCCGAGAGGCCGATGCCATTCCGAGAAGTGCAGGTTTCCGACTAAAAAGAGTACGAGTTAGCGGGGGTTTACTGTAGATATATTGATGATATTCTTGTTTGCAATATGTTAAATTTTAATCGTCGCTAAACAAATTTATCCAAATTCCATTCCCCTCACACAAGGTAACGTAAATGATTAAATTGAAAATGTTCTTGATATAAATATATATACAGATTGTTAATGAACAATGCACACTTAAAATATACCACAAAATTGACAATTTTAATTTTAACATAATAAACTTTCCTTTCCCTAGTACAGTACTGTAGTAATATAGATAGTAAAATAACTTATAATTGTTTTTATTCACAGCTAATAAGATTTTGTAAAATTTGTACTAGAGTAGAAGACTTTTGAGATAGAGTACAAAGGAAATCAAGCAACAACAGATCTAGTGACCCTTCTAGGTTGCTTGTCCTCCAAAACACTGAGGATCAAGTGTCCAAACAGTGGTTTAGAGTGGGTAAGGGAACATTGGAAAGGGAATTACTGCCCTGGAACTAATGTCCGTGGCAGGATTAGGAAGTTAGTAGAGGACAGATGGGTTAGTAACTGAGGGGGGGATAAAATAAAGTTATTCATTTACAAACGCAGTCAGTCGCGGGTTTGATGAGATATTTGTCTAGGCGGAGTTTAAATGAATCAACGGTGATGCAGTCTATAACGTTTCGGGGAAGCCCATTCCACAAGTTGACAACTCGATTGAAGAAGAAATTCTTAGATTCGTGCGAGTTAAAGATTTACCAATAATTTTGCAACCGTTTCCCCGCGTGTAATTAGATTGGTCGATAGTGAAGTACTTACTACAGTTCATATTGTCGATGCCTTTGATGATTTTGAACACTTGAATTAAGTCACCTCTTAATCTGCGCTGGGTTAACCCTTCCTCCCCGGGCTGTCTTACCAAATGACGGTCGCCCCTACCCGGGCGATATGGCTGAAAAACGTCTAGGCCTAGGCTACCGTATTTATGTTTATTTTCACTGCTAGAACTTTCCCACTCATCTATAATCGTAGTGCGGTTTTCAATCTGTATTTTGGCATTGAGTAGAGCTCTGTAAGTCAACTGGTTCAGTTGTGATGACGATTTCAGTGGAGCCAATATTGCAGAGATGTTGCCAATATGGGGGCTTTTTAGACACTAATTTCGTCATGACGTCAGAACAATAACATTGAGGAGTCTTCTCCTTCTTGTTTTCGGAGGTGCGGTGACGAACGCTTGGGTTTGTTGACATACGTCGTACGCACGGCGTTCGGACCAAGCTTAATTAGGCTATTAAGCTCATGCCTTAGATAAGGCATACCGGGTAGCAGCCCTTCTTTCGTGCTGTCCTTACCTAAGGCAGACCGGGTAGGAAGGGTTAAAGGAAATAGATTTAATTCTCTAAGACGCTCTTCGTATGGTTTGTTCTTTAGGCTAGGTATCATTTTGGTAACTCTACGTTGAACTCGTACTAGCTTGTTTATATCTTTTTGGTAATAAGGGCACCAGGATTGAACGCAGTATTCCAGAAGAGGGCGGACTAAGGAATTGTAAAGGGTTAGGATAACTTCTTTGGATTTATGCTCAAATGACCTGCCTATAAAGCCAATTATTTTGTTTGCCTTCTTAACAACTTCTGAACATTGTTGACTCGGTTTTAGGTTACTCGATATTGTTACTCCCAGATCGGTTTTTCTGTTTACATTCTTAAGCTGAGTGTCATTCATCGAATAGTTTGCTTTCTCATTTAGGTATCCGACATGTAGTACTTTACATTTATCCGCATTGAAACTCATTTGCCAAATTTGGGCCCAACATGACAATTTATCTAGATTGTGTTGCATATCGTCAACTTGTTCTTTTGAGAGTACGCTATTTGCAATTTTCATATCGTCAGCAAATTTTGAGATTGTACAGGTGAGACCCTCATCTATGTCGTTGATGTAAATTAGAAAGAGAATTGGTCCTAGTACCGATCCCTGGGGTACCCCGCTACTTACATAGAACTAACATAGAGCTAGGTTACTATACAAACTCTTGGTAGACAAGAGGTTTTGTTGCAAGTAAATTTTTGCATAAATTTAATCTTTTTAAGGTCAATTATTGTGAATATTTTTAAATTTGATATCAATAATTTGAATCAAGCATTATTAACTTGAAGTTTCTTGTATAACCTCTGCTTACTTTTTGTCTGTGTATTAATTAGTTATCATTTTTTATTGTTATTATTAATGTTTTTATATTAATTGTTCTTGTTAAAAGAGTACGCTACTCTTTATTTAAAGGTGAATTCCAGGGATGAACCTATTCAAACTACAATGTCCATTGGGATCTGCTTGGATATAGGTACATGATACTGAAGAACTTTCATCAATTTGTTTTAACAACATAGAAATATAGATTATCTAAGTTATTTTATGTGGCGCGAACTGGCGTGTTTACCATGACGTCATTTTGTGCACAAGAGGACATGGGCCAGCTGCAGGAAGATATAAATGTAGTGTTCCAGTGGACCAGGGAAAACAACATGCAATTCAATGAAGAAAAATTCCAATTAATAAGGTACAGAGATAATAATGGCGTTAAAGTGATCACAAACTGCCTAACAGAATCTAACCACATAATAGAACGGAAAGAAAGTGTGAAAGACCTTGGGGTGTTAATGTCTGAAAATATGTGTTTCAAAGAAGGTCAAAGTTGTGGCTGCAAAACTTTTAACGGGTTGGATTCTGCGTACATTTAAAACGCGCGGTGAATTACCTATGATAACGCTCTTCAAATCTCTAGTGCTACCGCGGCTTGAATACTGTAGCGTATTAACATCCCCATACAAAGCAGGTGAAATAAATGAGTGTACAAAGAAATTTCACTTCGCATATAAGTTGTTGTTGTTCCCTAAGCTGCCTGGCCGAACAGCCCCGAGTTCCTGAGGAAGGCCATAGCCACGATCGGGCTTTCCCACAGAGCTCTCATTGAGTGTAGATTGTGTTGTTGGCGTAAGTGGTTGTGTGAAATGCAGTCTTCTATGATGTGTTTAATGGTATGGGGTGCTGTGTTACATCCTGGGCAGGCGTCGACAACGGAGTCATCCAGTCTCTTCTGATAGCTCAGGAGAGCTGGATGGTGTCCGCATCTCAGCCTGGCCAGGTGGACTCTGTCCTCGCGAGGAAGGGAGGATTCGGAAGGATGGATTTCGGGAGGTCGTGCATGCAGCTGCGTGTTGTCTGTGAGTGAGTGGATGGATCGGCGAGAGATATGAGTATGGATGTGCTTCTGGAAGTTGGTTCGGGGTGGGCAGGGAGGGAGAGAGGACAATAATTGTGTGTGATACCGTGTGCTGGGTGTTGTTTTGATATTTCTTGGTGTCTGTGGGTGTGTTGCCAAGTAGTTTAGTGGGTGGTCTTGGTTCATGGAGGCTTCTGCCAGGAATTGAGTGCCTCTCATGTCCAGATGGTCTTTGACTTTGAGGATTTTGGTTTCTTGATGTAGGTGATCTGTGGGTGCAGTAGCTGTGCAGCCTGTAATGATCTTCAGGGCTTTGTTTTGAATAGTCTGTAAGGTCTTATGATGTGTTTCAGCTAGGTTAGAAGCCCAGGCTGGGCTTGCGTATTCCATCACTGATCTTATGTATTGTTTATATACTGTGGTGGTAGTTTCTTTGTTATGTCCAAATTTTGTGTGAGCAAGTGACCTGAGGGCATTAAGTCTGGGTGTCAGTTTCTTTTTAATGTTTGTGGTGTGCTGTTTGAATGTCATATGAGTATCATATGTTACTCCTAGGATTTTGGGTGTGTGTGTATGTGTTAGGGGTGTGTTGTTTATGGTGAGTTGAGGGATGTATTCGTGTTCTCCTGTCCAACTTGTGAGCAGGGTTGCGGTGAATTTGGCTGGGGCTAGATTAAGTCTGTTTGTAGTGCACCAGCCATGTAGTGTGTTGAGATAGGGTTGAAGGAGATCTGTTGCTCTTTTTGGGTCATGGTGTGTGCATGTGAGTGTTATGTCATCTGCATAGGAGGCTAAGTTTATTTGGGGCGTATTGGGTGTAGTTATATCGTGCATGTACAGATTGAAGAGTGCGGGCGATAGGACGGATCCTTGTGGGACTCCGTTTGGAAAGTTTCTGATTTTAGATGACTGACCGGCAAAAGATATGTGTGCACATCTGCCTGCTAGGAAGTTGGCCAGCCACCTTTTTGTGTTGTTGTGCATGTTTGTGTTGTAGATTTTGTTTGTTAGGTTGTGGCGGGGGATGGCATCGAAGGCTTTACTAATGTCGAGTGTGGCTAATAGTGATCTGTGTGGTGGTCTAGCTGAGTTGATGCCGTTGAAAGCTCTTTGTGTAAGGTCTGTGAGAAGAGTGTTTGTGGAGTGCAGTGGCCTAAAGCCATGTTGTGTTGGAGCTAGGGGTAGGTCAGGTGTAATTAGTTGTAATACATATGCGAGCCCGCATATAAGTTCGGTAAAACAGCTGCACTATTGGGATCGTCTAAGAGCACTGAACCTGTACTTGCTGGAACGTAGAAAAGAACATTACCTAATAATATACACGTGGAAAATCGCAGAGGGTTTAGTACCAAACCTACATACTCCGATAGTCATGAAATTCAGTGATAGGAGAGGCTGGGAATGCAATATCCCCCGGATGAATAACAGGGGTGCTATGGGCTCTCTGTGAGAGGGCTGGTTATCACACAGAGGCCCACGTCTCTTCAACAAACTCCCACGGCGAGTAAGAGACATGAGGAGCATCTCTTTAGACAATTTCAAGAGAGCCCTCGATGTTGAACTGCAAAAAGTGCCAGACGAGCCCATCTTAGCAAGGGAGCGGGCTGTCTCTTCAAACAGTCTGCTGCACCAAAACACAACCCACAACGAGGGGTGACGTGCTCCTCGGTGCTGCTAGGAGAGTGGCGAACACAACCTAAGGCAACCTAAGGCAAGGCGGGAACTCTTGACATGGGAAATGGGTGAATCTGTGTTTATTTTTATGTGAGAAACTTTAATAATTTGTATGCATGTATACAGCTCAACATTTGGATTCACCACTGTCTGGTCAAGGGACCACGATATATAAATTGAACAGAAAACTATATTATCATTACAAAATAGGCCTTAGAACCGACCTGCCTCAACTTTGGACCAGGCTAAAACACTCACAAACACTGGCTATATGTTTATTGTTGGCGAGATGGGATTATTTCTTGATGTGCACCACATCTTCAGGACGTTGTTCGATCGTTTGCAGAGCTTGAGTATTGAATTGAAAGATATTAATTACGAAAAACAGACCGGACACTCCAGGACTGCATGTCTTGTTTACAAACTAGGCTCTCCATACAATGGCATCACTCCGAGCCGTTGAACTGGTCCAGCTGATTGCCGAGTTGCGAACGACATTATATACTAGTATTTTTTTCTGGAGTTTAATGGAATTATATCGATATTGCCCATATACATATTACAGTATATTCATGCCAAGTTATGACCTTGCATTAATCTTTGTTTTTTCGTTCATCCCTGTAGTTCACTTTTAAATCTGTTGTGCCTTCTTCATATTTTGCAATTATTTCTCTTTATTATATTGTATCTATTTATTGTCGATAGTATCAATTGCTTGCTTTTGCGATTTCATTAGTTTATTTATACAATAAATGTAGGTTATTTGTAGGGTAGTAATTGGTAGGGGTCACTTGAGGCATGCTATGCTTACAGGTACCTACTTGATAGCACTATCGTTAGTGAGTGCTGTATGTTTTTTTTTTTTAATTCCTTAATATAAAATTTGATATAAATTGTAGTTTCTTTATTTATACAGAATTTATTTTATTTTTTTTAATTAAAAATTTAGCTTAACCCTTCCCGCCCGGGCAGCATTTTAAAAGGACACTGCGGCAGATGGGCAGGAGCCCGGGTGTCCTTTTAAAATCCGTAAGCTCGAAAGTCTATTCAGCTTGTTTTGAAAGCCGTGCGTCCGACGTATGTAAACACAGCTGGTCGGAGGCGACGCGCGCACCTCCGAAAGCAAGCAGACGTCGGAGCTTTGTTGTTGTGTGGTCTGCTAAGACAGATTTAGTGTTGAAAATTGTGTCATATTGCTAACATCGCCTCGAACCTCTCCACGGAAATCGTCATCACAACTGAACCAGTTGACTTAGAGAGCTCTACTCAACGCCAGTCTACAGATTGGAAACCGCAGTACGTTTAGAGATGTGTGGGAATTTTCTAGCAGTTAAAATAACAAAGATAGGGTAGCCTAGGCGTAGATGTTTTTCGGCCATATCGCCCGGATCTCAACAACGTCCTTAGGATAGCGAGCCTTAGGATAGCGTCCTTCCCGTGCGGGAAGCGTTAATATAAAATTTGGTGTAAATTGTAGTTTCTTTATTTATACAGAATTTAGTCAAATTTACCAGAACGTCCCGGACATCCCATATTGACTAATTTCTTGAACATGACGATGGTGCATCGTTATGTGTGCGATCAGTTTGCTTGGGAACCAGATTGACTTGTTTATTTTGCAAGTTTTACATTATAATTTAGCCAGAGATATTTACAATGCGTAATGGTTTACAAATATTTTATATTGAAATGGAATTTACTTATTTTTTTTTAATTTTTACAGGTTTACTCCCCTCTTATATTCATTTCAGAGATCCACATGATAAAAATTGCCACAATTTTTGTCATAAAGCATCCCTCATCATACAAGATAGTATACCCTTAGTATGAAAAAATACATACAATGGTTTAATGTCCTTTTCCATTACATTGTAATGGATCAGACAATGTTGCCTTGGAGTACTATAAAGTTGTACCTGAACACTGCCCTATCATGTTATTACTGCGGCTAATATTTGGCATAGTGCTAACCATCTAAGATTCCAAGTAGCTTAGTTGTTACTCTTTCACATGGAAGATCAAGGTACACACTATCAAGAGAAGAAAAATGCATGGATATAGCACAAAGTAGGCTAATATAAATTAACTTTCTGTATGCAGCTGTGACTGTGTGGGGATCCTGAAGGAGCGCAACGTGGACGTAGAGCACAGGTTCAAGTCTGCTCTCTCCCGGGGCCGCAAGAAGAGCACTAAGTGTCGTCTGGTGTTCAGAGCCTTCGTCACCCTTCCCTCCGGTATCATAGAGACTCTCCAGATTGTCTCACACCCTATTGCTTGCAGTAAGCTCACATTCACCCACACTTAATTGAGATATTCTGTTTAGTTATTTCTTTTTATTCGCCTTTCTTTGCAAAAAAGAAAAAAAACAAAAAATAGTAATTTTCACTTATTCCCAGTAAGAGTGTCTGAAAGAGAACAACTTTTGGCTAATATACCCCATCCATCTGGGATTGGAGTAATATATTTCCTTCTTTTATATTGTAGCCTATAAAGACTAAGAGATCCAGAAGAGGTTTAATTTAATTTACATTACCCTACATTATTGCTATACTGTACCTGTAAAATTAAAGTAAATTGTTTTTCAGCTCAACCCCCTGGTGTTCCTGAGATCTGCAGAAAATCCTTGAATGAATGTGGTGTGGCAGGAGGAGATGAAATGTTCATATTGGGGAAGAACTTCCTAAAGGATGCTCTGGTGGTGTTCCAGCACCGCACTGGCAAGATTCAACCTATCTGGGAGGAAAGAGTCCTGCCTGACAAGGACACCTTACAACCGGTCTGTATACTCACATAAGTATACTCTTCATAATGTACCAGAAATATTACTTGATAATTATGGTAGAGGGCAACATCGGGTACAGCTATTGGTCTAGTTGGTGCCTAACTTACGAGGTTCTGGGTGCAATTTGTGAAAAGAAGTAAAGAGAGATTGTTAGTGTTATCATACTGTAGCCCTTGGTAATGTAGCAATGGTTAGGAACGGCAGGCTAAACACATTCCCACATTATAATTGATTTAATTAAAATGTAAAACTTGCAAACTAAACAAACCAAAACTGGGATAAAGACAATATAAAGTCAAATTAACTTATCAAAATCGCTATGTGGAAACAACGCTTACTAAAATAAAATTTATGAAATAAAAGAACACAATCCACCACATAGGGTGTACATTACTACATGAACAAGTTAATCTGGGTCCCAAGCAAACTAATCGCACACATAACAACGCACTATTGTCACGTTCAAGGAATTAGTCAATTTGAAGTCAATCAGAAGGTGGTAGCACTAGTACAGTAAACCCTCGTTATCTCGGAGTAATTAGGGGGAAACCTAGTCCGTAGTGTCCGATTTTTCCGAGATGTCCGAACTCCGGCTTGTGTCTGATCTGAAAAAGGAAAAAAAAACTACCTCACAAGCGGATTTCCGAGTCAACCATAAAAACGGAGACTATTGAAAAATTACGACCTCAAGAGGGAAGTCCGCATCAACATAGAAAACGGAGACTACCCTATTTGTACCCTAGATTTCAATGTACAGTATTTTTAATATTTTAGTATAATAGCACATACAGTACAGTAGTTTATATGGAACAATAAGTATTGTACAGTACATTATAGTGCTGCACTGTAATGTACTGTACGCGGACACTCACCGCTTTATTGAAAACAGGTCCATTCACTGTCCTTCTCCACCTCACTCTCCTTGACCACCTCACTGTCCTTCTCCACCTCACTCCCCTTCTCCATCTCACTCTCCTTGACCACCTCACTCCCCTTCTCCATCTCAAGTGATATTGAGGTCACCTTACGCAACAGCTTCTAGTGCGTACTGACGCATGTCGGTCCAAGCGGGTGGTTCCGGGTTCTGAAATCAAAATGACGTCTCCCCGTTTTGACGGACATTGACCCTTATTTTCCGGTGACGAGAGCGCGTCATCCGACACTTTCGAGACTGTCGGATACATCTCGGGAACATACGAGATATCAGACGACGTACATTGGACGGTTATGACGGACATTTGCCCTTATTTTTCCGAAAACTGAGAGCATCTTCCGACACTTAGAGACTGTCAGAACAATATCGGAAAGGTCCGGCAACCGGGAGGACTTGTCTGACAGGCCGATACCGATCCGGCAAGTACGGGTTTCCGACATTAACCCCTTGCCGCCCAGGCCGCGGACCCCTCAGCCGCTCCCCCAGCCCACCCTCCTATCCTGTCTCTTTCCCTTCACGCGTTCGCTCGTTTGGTACTTATGTTATCAGTAAAGTGTTATTTTGTTGCCTTTCTATCTGAATGTAAGTAATATAACATATGTAAGGGTTACATGAACATATGTAAGGGTTACATGAACATATAAATACATGTATATCGATAACATACGTAATAACACCAGCGGTAATGTAATGAATGTATAAACTTACGCTTGTACACCTCTGCTCTCTCATTCACCCACGAACATATTTTGTCCATCACTGCATCGTCCATGAATTTACTAAAACAAGCCCCAGGGCTGTCCTAAGAAGGGGGCCGCATATCATGGGGCCCATGCGCAGCACCGCCACCGTATGCGGGTAGAGCAAAGATGTCTACCAGGAATTTACACCCTCCCTCCTCAATAGGCTCATCTTCCCTCAGTAATTCACTATCACTCATCACCAATAAGTCACTGTCACTATCATCATCCTCACTGGACTCCCCAGGCACATATGTCACATCTGAATCATCACCACTAATGTCCGACATGGCTGTGTATTGCTGAAGAAAAAAAAAAACAGAAAGAAATGCAACACTCGTATCCAACATGGCTAGGCACACAGATATAAGAGCAGTAATCCTTCACCTTCGAAAGCCAGAACTACACTGGAGTCCTTGGTGTCGGGCAGGGCCCAGTAAATCCGTGGGAAAGCAGTGACGTCGTGGCTGACATCACTCGCCTGAGCTGTGATTGGTTGGTGGGTGGAGCTTATTATGACTCCCAGGGTGGTATACCAGGCTCAGGAAATGCATCTAGGCCCATAGACCAGGCCCAGATAGGAGCACGTATTATCGGACGTAAGCGCGTACGTCCTGGGCTACGGTACTGAGCACTACGGGGACGTAAATGTCTACGTCCTGGGCGTCAAGGGGTTAAGAGGTCTGACGTAGAGAGGGTTTACTGTACAACAATAGAACTATGGAAGTGCAAACAAAAGTTAATGAGATATATAAAATTACTGTACATATCTAAATGAGCTACTTTTATGATAAAACATATACTATATTGTACAGTACCTTCCTTTTCTGTTATTAGAAAACAATTTTTAATATTAGAGGATATTCCATTAGTATACTGTAGATTGGGAGAACAAAACTCATATTTTTTACTTATTTTTTCAGTTTATAGCTAATAGGTTGCTGGCATACAACAAACTGACATGACATTCTCTTTAGTCACACCAGATTAGATTAGTTCATTATGGAGTTAAGTATTAGGCTCCACTCTTAATAGACATGGATATACAGTAAAAGTCCGTTAATCCGACGACCGATGATTCGAATCTCCCAATAGTCCGAATTTTTCAATTTGAGGCCAAATCCGAATTCACCCGATGGTCCGAATTTCAAGAAGTCCCAAGTCCCCTTTTTGAGGCATTAGTCCACTCAAATGACACATAATGGAGTTGACATATGAGGAAAGACTTAAGACACTACAACTGCCTACCTTGAAAGAGAGAAGGGAACGAGGCGACTTAATAACGATGTTCAAGGGAGTAAAAAGTTTGGAACGAGTAGATAGGGAAGATCTATTCGTGAGGGATAATGGAAGGACAAGAGGGCACGAGTTTAAGCTGAGGAAGGGCAGATGTCGTAAGGACACAAAGAAATTCAGCTTCCTATATAGGAGTATAGAGACTTGGAACAACTTGGAGAGGGAGGTGGTGAGAGCGAGGAACATTAACATGTTCAAATCTAGGTTGGATAAAAGTAAATATGGAAATAGGGCAACATAAGTTATGATATGTTAGTCCAAAATACTGGGAACTGGGAATATCCATTACGATACTTGTCTAAGTAAAATGGATTGATTATAAAGTAATTAAGACAGGACAACACGAGCGCTGCTCAATTCCTGTAAACTACAAATAGGTAAATACAAATAGGTAAATACACATATCATATGTTCATGAATTCACTTTAAAAGTTTACCATTGTCATTGTAGCCTATTACCTACTTCAAAACATTCAGATTAATGGTCAAAGGAAGCTACTGATATAAACGTAAACACCTTCTTCTTCTTCTTCCACATCGTCTGCTAGAGAGTTTGTTTTGCTCTTGAACGCATCCTTGGGACGCTCCGATGCGCTACTGGCTTGCACCGCATTTTCTGCAAGCGCATTCAGTCTTGAGCTTGAAAACGCACCTTTGGACGTTCCGATACGCTACTATTTATAGTTCAGTGATCGGAGTTTCCCAAGGGTGCTTTCAAGACAACAAGACAAGGGTGCTTTCAATACAATATAATATAACAGAGCACATCACAAAAGGAAAATCACAAAAGGAAAATTACAAGAACCTCTCGGGAAGTGCCGTTGTTAAGGCATTACTTCCCGAACCACATCTGATCTGATCTTCAAGAGCAAGACAAACTCGCTAGTAGACGGAAGAAGAAGAAGAAGACGACGATGCGGACATATGGTGTTTACGTTTATATCAGCAGATTCCTTTGACCATTAATCTGAATGTTTTGAAGTAGGTAATAGGCTACAATGACAATGGTAAACTTTTGAAGTGATTTCATGAACATATGATATGTGTGTGTGCACCATTGTGTCATTTGGGTGGCCTAATGCCTCAATGTTTTCGTCATACACAGGTTCATAGGGGTAAAGTCCGATAATCCGAAAAATCCACTAATCCGAACGAGGGCCGGTCCGCTGCCCTTCGGATTAACGGAAGTTTACTGTACTGTAAACATTCTTCTGTTCCAATTTGAGACTAACTCTCACATATTCTTGCAGAAGATTTCTGGAATAGACTTATTTAGCCTGTGACTCCAGCTCTAAATCGATTGTTGTATGTACAAGTGTAGTGTATGAAGTGCATGTTGAATGTTACTGTATTGTTGGAGTGGCTCTGGTTGTAAGTTGTCTGTAACCAGTGTAATCAGCTAGATCATGCTGATCAGGTGCTAGTACAGTATTTACATTGTAAATAAGACACTGGTCTGCTGCACCTTTGATGTCTGCCATTGCAGAGAGGGGTTGGGAGTCCATGGAGAAGAGTGTCAAAGATATTCAACCAGCAAGGACCGAACTTGTGGCCTCCTGCATGCGAGGAATGCACACTACCCACCCTCGACACAGGCTCCTACATGACGCCGAAGTTCTTAGAAACATGGAAATAATGTGTATGTTTGTTGGAAGGATTTTCATCAAAGGGAAGGCAACATTATATCTTATGTTTCAGTGAAGATGTAGGGGTTTGTAGTTAGGGTACCGTAGCCCAAAATCATGTGGCCGAGCTAAATTTTTGCCATGGCATTATTTCAGCTAAAAAGAAAGAAAGGAAACAAAGCTTCTTGAGGATGTGACCCATGATTAACAAGTATAGAATTTTGATTATTTAACATTGTTACAGATTCACCTGGTTGTGAAGGTGCCAGGTTACTGTGATCAGAGTATAAGAGGGGAGGTGACGGTGGATGTGATGGTGAGCTCTGGGGGTCGTACCTCTGAGTCTCACCCCCTTACCTTCCTACCCACTCCTGCCCCCTCTGCTCCCGTCCCGGCTCCTGCACCAGCATTGTCGCAGAGCACCAAGAGGGGTGAGTTTAGGGGGCGCTGAACCATCGCCCTCGCCTCCCACAAAATCCCTATTCCCCCCTTGCTTGATATCATCTGTGCTGGCCCATTCAAGGGAAGGGAGAGGATCCGGTTTTGTTGATTTATTTGTTGCTGTCCTCACGATGGATACTACTTGAGTCACTTAAGTTATATGAATTTATTTGCAAGTACAACAAAGCAAGCTCTTCATCTGTCTCCCCCCTTCTCTCCCTCGCTCTTCTGCCTTTCCTTCACTTCTTTGTTTTGTTCTACTCTGCCTCTTGTCTTTTATCCCTCTGCCTCCACCAATTATCCCACTTTTCCCCAATCCCATTGTAGCTTGTCAGAAATTTTTGAAAGACCTTTATTCACCTTATTGAAGAGCAAATACTTTGCAAGAGTCTTATTAATTAGTTGAAAGTTAACATTACTTAGTCAATTTAAATCCATTGTCCAAGAAGTCACTTGTCAGAATGAAAACCTTCTCTTCCCGTGATTACCTGCTTGATCTAACGTAGAGTAAACCAGTTAACGGGCCGGGCTGTCATGCTCAGGTGGCCATTCTTCTTTTTTATAATAAAGCTAAAATGTTGCATTGTTTTTGTTGAAAGCATCAGGCAGGTAGGCTGGCTCCATTAATCATCAGCACAATGTATGATTCCCCCCTCACCCCACCTTCCTCAGCCTCGCCAGCAGTATAGCACCAGAACTAAATAATAAAATAATAACAACCACACTCCATCTGATATTCAAATGTTATATTGAAGTACTTAACATAAGATACATCCCAAACAAACAAAAATAAGTACCGGTATCACAAAAAATTATAGAAATATAACTTTAAAAATTAGCAAAACCAAACCAAAACTGTAAAAAGTAAATAGCAGCAGGTGTTTGTGGTGGTATGACATACCAGTCTGTGCTGACTTGGTTGCCATATCCCACCTACGCCCTCTATGTAAGGGCAGACTGCTAGTCCATAGTGCATCATTGTGCCAACTCACCTATGACAACCTTGACGCCAGTTTCATCATATATTCTCTCTGCATTGTTAGGCAGTATATCATTACCACAGCATTGTTGTTTCATATGGTATATACAATACACTTCTGTTATCTTCTTGGTGTTATCTGAGGGTGTAACTTTAAGTTACACTCAGAATTTGTTATGTGACCAAAAGTGTTTTATAAACTGGCGATAAAGTTGCATAGTCTGCCCTTCCCCCCCAACGGTGAGAGAGCTGCGAGACTTGTGTTAGTGAGGCGGGCAGCTGAGGAGGGCTGGGGGGTGGGGGGCGGGGAGGGGGGCCACTAACATCCCCCTCTCTCTATGCGCCTGGTGTGAATGCAGACCAAATGAGGCTGCACCCTCACCAGATGGGGCCAACACATGCATTTGTCTCACCTCCCTTGACTCATACCCTTACCACTCACTACCAGTATAACAATTCTTAATGACATGATATAGTAAAGTAAATACAGTCACTTTGTATTAAACTTTTGACACTGTACTAGTTTCAGTGTTCCCCTTCAGTGCTGAAGCATGTGTTGCCTTTTGTCTTTGATCACCACAGGCTTCCTCAACTTGACTCAAAAGGGCAAATTGTCCCGAAGGCGAGCCAGAGGGCGGCAGTGTGGGCCAGGGGGTCCCGCCTGCAAGTTTATTTTGTGCTACCCACTTCTCACCATTCCTACATATGGCAACACTGATATTAGTCAATCCAGCCTAACATAACCTAATCTTACTTAAATCCAAGCTATATAATTTAAATTAATCTTAAAAGCTCAAGAACGTGAAAGCTTCTTTAAGTGTACGTAGAGAGGCAACCAGACAAAATGATGTGGTACCATGTATAGGAATATGAGAAGGAATATAGGAATGATAAGAAGTGGGTTGCATACAAAAATCTTGCGTCCCACCTGTACCCCCACACCTGCCACCCTCACCGCCTTATCACATCAGTCAACATTACAATAAAACAGTTGAAGGAGCCCTCGGGGAGACACCAATGTTGGACTCTGGATGCTGGCAACTACTGCAAGGGAACAACCTGGCTGCCAACTGTTTGTTTACTATCATGTAAAGAGTGTGAGACAGTGTCATCCTACACAACACCTCACTATCTTCACATAACAGTAATTTCTGGTTTATGTTGAAGAAGCAAGAACCTTTTTGATAAGTAACATATCTCCACTACTTAATATTGAAGTTACAGTAATATATTTTATTGAGCAACAAGCATTAGTTGGCAGCTTTGGTTTTTCCCCACTGCAGTGATTCCCTGCATAAAGAGTCCCCCATTTTGTGCCTCCCCTCCCCCCCACTATCATCATATAAACAAAATCCCCCCAAAATGCGGTACCTCTCTGTTAGTCACATAGGTGTCGCCTGCTCACTCTCTTGTCTGAGATTGGCGTGGCGCGGCAGGCGGCTTATGGTGGCAGCGGCGCCGGCAGTGGTCGCGTAAGTGACGGGGGGACCTTACCCAGCAGGTGGTGTCGCTCGCTTGCCGCTCTCACTATACCTCACCTCACCTCACCTCACCTCACCTCACCCCCTCACTATATCACTACAATACCCTCCCCACTCACCTAACTCTCATCTCACTTACCCCTCACACTCACTTGTCATACCCTCCACCTTACCTCTCATACCTCTTCCTTCACTTTACCTCTCACGGTCACTATCATTCCCTCCCCCAGGTCACATATCCACATGTCACCTCACACCTTCCCTCATCCCTCACACTCTCCCCTCCTCATTGCCTATACAGTACCTATATTTTACAGTTTCATATAAATACTTAAAACAAAAAAAATCACCATTCATCTAAGAAAATTAAGCAGTCACTTCCCACCTTGCCACTTTATACTTAGTACAGTACTGTACTGTATATTGCTTTAAAATAAATAATTTTCATTGACCATAACTATCTGATTATCCATCTATTAATGTTCTCAGTATGGTACACTGTTTAATGTTGCATGGACACTGGACAGTAGTTTTGTCCAGATTTTGAGCTTGAAATTTCCATTAGTCTCAGCATAGGTTTTCATAACTTTAAAATATTCCTGTGTTGCTTCATCCCCTCATTAATCATACATGTATTATGTCATCCATCCTTTTAATCACTTTATCACGGCAGAGAGACAGCCTGTATATTTTAAGTATGGAAAAAGCACATTTAATTGTGTGTGTTTTTTATGCTTAATTTAAAGTGTGATAATATGATACTTGATTGATAACATTAATTCAAACTAGCAATAAGTTGAAAAAGATCATTACATACTTCCGAGTATCATAATCATACAATTATATGTGTAATATTATATAATTTATAAGTGTAATTCCTAAGAAATTATCATCCCCTGTAGTTGTATTCCCAATCATCATTCCCACCCCCCACCACCACCACCATCATCATCACCATCACCACATTGTTGAATCACCACCAATGCACTGACAGCCTCTTATTTTACTTCACCTGTATTCCTCTTAACCTACTCTTTTACTTCTGTCAAGTTAGTCCTGTGCTCTTGATTATTATTTGGTTCATGGTTCCATTTATTGATGTAATTGTTCTACTGTATATTAGTTTTTTTTTTTTTTTTTTTTTTTTCCTTTATGTGATTGAGGGAGGCAAAAGGCAGAATTGCCTATAGCGAGTGCCTCCCCCATAGTTGAAAGAGTGACGGGGCCAAAATCAAGGGACAATCGAGCCAAAATGCCTGGACACACAGAGTTTGAAGCAATTTAAGTCATAGGAAGAGGGAAAGACTGATTCTGGGAGAGAGTTCCTGAGCTCAGCTGTTGAGTAGAAGAAAGTTTGAGAGTAACGTTTCACTCTTGGGTTAGAGAATTGCACAGATTGGGATTGAGTTGCAAGACGGGTACCACGTGCCCTACGTAAAGGAGGTGGTATGCACTGGGAAAGCTCTGATAACACTGATTATTATAATAGCGAGAGAGATGCAACATTGCGGCGGAGAGAGAGAGATTGCAGAGAGTTGGTGAGTGGACGGGAGTTAATGATACGAAAGGCCTTCCTTTCAACTTTGTCTAGGAGAGCGGTGTGAGAGGAACCTCCCCACACATATGAACAATACTCAATACAAGGATGCACTATGCCCCTGTACAGAGCAAGAAGCTGTGTTGGGGAAAAGAACCCCCTAAGGCGGTTGAGCACACCCAGCTTCTGGGAGGCTGCCTTAGCAAGACTGGTAATATGGTCCTTCCAAATGAGAGCAGAAAAAAAAGAGACACCAAGAATATTGAGAGAAGATTAATTTTTTTTTTTTTTTTTTTTTTTTAAGAATAAGGGATAGTCCGCTGGGAGATCCTGACGGGTAGATAGATGGAGAAATTGGGTTTTGGAAGTATTAAAGGTAACAAGGTTTTCTCTGCCCCAATTGGAGATAGTATTTAGATCAGAATTTAAGAGTTCTATGGCTTCATTACGTTTGTCGTTAAGGGATTGCTGGCTGGGGCGTTCTGAAAAACTAATGGAGTAGTGTAAGGTTGAGTCGTCTGCGTATGAATGGATGGGAATTAAGGTACAGTTAAGAATCTAACCTAACCTAACCTAACCTAACCTAACCTAACCAAGGAGATAATTTATAAAAATTAGAAAGAGAATAGGAGATAGGACAGAGCCCTGAGGAACACCAGAGTTTATAGGGTGAGGAAGTGAACAATGGCCATCCACAACCGCGGCTATGGAACGGCCGGAAAGGAAATTAGAGACAAAGGCACAGATGGAGGGATAGAAACCGAAGGAGGGTAGTTTAGAAATTAAAGATTTGTGCCAGAATCTATAGAAAGCTTTCGATATGTCTAGTGCAATAGAAAAAGTCTCACCGAAGTCCCGAAAGGAGGATGACCAAGAGTTAGTAAGATATGAAAGAAGATCACCAGTAGAGCGACCCTTAAGGAAGCCATACTGGCGATCTGAGAGCAGATTATGAGAAGAGAAATGCTTAAGAAATTTGGAAGCAAGAATAGTTTCAAAAACTTTAGAAAGACAAGAGATGAGAGCAATTGGACGATAGTTGGAGGGTTGAGAGCGTTCACCCTTCTTTGGGACAGGTTGAATGTGAGCAAACTTCCAGCATGAAGGGAAGACATTAGAGGACAGACAGAGACGAAAGAGTTTGCCTAGGCAGGGAGTCAGCACGGAAGCACAGTTTTTGAGAACAACAGGAGGAATACTCATCTGAATTAGCCTCTTCCAACAAACATTTGAATAGCTACTAGAACAAAAGAATGTAAACAAGCTAGGATTATATTAATGTTGGACTCTATAGCCAAGCTAGGATTATAATAATGTTGGCTTCTACAGCCAAGCTAGGATTATAATAACGAGCCTCCGTCTTGGGAAGGCCAGACTGGTTTGTGTTGTGCTGACTACAACCTGTATTTGTGAATTAGCTATACAAAAAATGCTAATCCAATGAATGGACTTCTTTCGTTGTTGCGAAATAAGTGATAGAGTTAGAGTGGTAGTTAATGGACAGGAAAAATTTATGTCTACTTTTAAGTACAGTCAAATATTATTTAGGTCAATTAGGGGGGATAATGACAGATAATTTCTTGCCAATAATAGATACAGTATGGTATATAATTTTTAAGACTAAGTGGTCCACACCGGGTGCGGTTTCAGTCTCATGTCCTTATGGCGAAGTTCTAGGCAGCCCTGTTGTGGGCTGCGTCAGCTTTCTTTTAATTTGAGATAAGATCATACAACATGTTCCCATATCGTTTTAGGTCTACCCCTTTTTGCAGTCTGCTCCACATTCAAAGACTTGCTCCTCTTCACCCAGCTTAGATCATCCATTTTCTCCACATGTCCGGAAAAAAAACCCTGCTCCAATCATATACAGTATAGCCACTGATATATAGCTTGGAGCTACTAATAAAAGTAATTTATATAGGAGATCCTTCTTATGCAACTAGTATGGATCTGTGAAACAGCTGAGGGGTGTGTAGCCTACCAAGGAATGAAAATATATTGATTCCACAAATTTGCATCACTGTTTTTAAGAGTAGATAGAAAGGTGAAGTGAAGGAGCTTTGAACTGTCCATTCAAGTGGAGGAGAGGTTGGCTAGATTTGCAGAGTAGAGAAGTGTATTTGGAGAGGGAGGTTAGTGATTCTATTAGGGTAAACCAAAGACTAGGCTTAACCATGGATGATTATAGTATGTTCTGTGATCTGCTGTGAACTGACTGATAATTCAGATTTGGAGAGAATATTTGGAGCTCGATCCTTTTTCTCTACTCTACCTCGTGAATTTGGGAAGAGGGTATGTACGTACAGTATGAATACCTGTATATACTCCGGCACATACCCCATAGCTGGGGGTGGTCGACTTGAGACAGAACCTGAAAAGAAACAACATTTAAAGTTCCAATTCTTAGGGTTCGGGACCACTTTCGCGTTCCCTCGCCCCTTTCTCTGTCTCGTTGTGTAGGTGAATTTTACAAGGGGAGGAGGATTCCTAGCCTCCCGCCTCCAGAAGAAAAAGTAGGACAGTAAAAGAGAGAGACAGAAATGGTTAAGGATGGGTATAGGATGCCAAACCTCACTGGATAGGACCAGGCCTCACTCAAAAGAGGAAAGGCTATATAAATAAGAAAAACCCCTTAAAGTTCATATGATTACAGAAATCTTTACAAAGTATTTACCGGAAACTTTAGGCAAAGTGCTCGGTGGTTTGAGTCCTTATAAATGGACTATGTGTATTGTCTAGCCGTGTCTCTCATGACCACAAGGCAAATGAGCTGGGGGAGCAGTTCATGGTCAGAGTACCCATTGGCCTTCTGAGGACATTTACTTATACCTGTTGTGATGTTGGTGTTGTATAGGGTGACTGGTTGCTTGCTGTTATTGTTGTTGTTGTTGTTGTTGTTCCCCAAGCTGCCTGGCCGAACAGCCCCAAGGCCCCGAGCAATTCCAAGGCCATAACCGAGCGCCCCCACAGAACCCTCCCTGCCGACCACAATAAAGCCTGGGTGACTGAAGCCACTCCATGGCGGGGATCTGAGGAGGGTGCGGAAACGCCCGGGAAACCAAAGCCCCACCCAGGGCCCTGTGCCCCTCAGCAATTACGAAGAGAAAGATGAGGGGCAAGGGAAAAATGTGACGCTTTGGCTTCCAATCTTGGTAGAGTGGGAGGTCAATCCACGGAAGAGATGCCGTCACTTGAGATCTAGAAAATATGTAAGTAAAAGGAACAGTCAGAGTAAGCTATGGGTATGGCAGAGATTGCTCATCTCTCACTCTGATAGACCAGCCCATCACCACGGTTGCTTGCTGTTGTGGTCTGTCCTTATTGTATTTATCAGTTATCTCTAAGCCATACATTTATTAGGCAAATTTGAGGTTTACAACAAAAAGTTTTGATAATAGGCAAGTTCACAGATAGGTTTGTTCATGTTAGGTATGTGACAAATGGCTTGAAATGAGGCACACGATCAACAGGTAGAAGCAGTAAGGATTTTAAATGACATTGTTGGACCCTGGCAAGATTTTTGTATTATCTGCTAAGGCCCATATCTAGCCCTAAATCAAACAAATTGGACAACAAATGTCAAACATGCGGCTGCTTCGAAGACGTCTATTGCTAGTCGGGCATTCTTGTATGTGTTCTTCCCTTGCTCTTTATCATACAGTGGCCTCTTGTGTACTGTCACCCTTCCTCTTCTGTCCAGTTATATTTTTAATGTGCTGTCCTCTTGTATTCAATCCTGTTTTGCTGTTTTTACTTATTAGTTTGTCCTTCCTATATTAATATAATGTTTCATGGAGATAATTAATTCTAAAAATATTGGCAATCAAACTGGGCCCTCCATGGCATCAGATACCTATGACCCAGTATAAATAAATCTGTCAATCTTTTCACCCTCTATCCAAGGTAAATGAGCCAAGATTGATGTTATGTGTCAAAGTAAGCCTACCTTGAATATAAGAATGGAGCAACTATGGAGGTTCAACAGTCAGGCTATAGAGAATGTCAGCTCATTTAAGTATTTGGGCAGTGTTTTGAGTAAAAATGGGAGTATGGATTAAAAAGAGGGGAGAGGGTTGTGGGAATGCTGAAAGCAGTAACAAGAAATAGGGTGGTCAGAATGGAAGTACAGTCCTCCCTCGGGTAGCGCGGGTATATCGTACTGGGACCGCGCCGCGCTACACAAAGCAAAGAACTTATGGGATTAATTCTATTGGTTCTGGCCACTTCCCCAAAGTCCCCTTTTTGACTCATTTACCACCCAATTTATCTATTTATTTGTCAGTATTATTACGTTGGCAACATACCTTCATACTAGGGGTCAATAATATATCCAATTTAGACCATTGGTACTATGAAATGCCATTTATTTGACACAAAAACAATGCTGCTCAGCTGTAGTACAACAATAACATACCACATGTCGTCTGCGTGAGAGGCAGGCGGCGGCAGCTTGGCTAAACTTGCCAAAAATCTACCGCCTTCATTAGAGTTATAGTTTAATGTATTTTTCTTTGGCTTTTACTATTATAAATATTATTTGGTAAAATGAAATTCAATTCCATAGAGTAAATTATAATAACATTTTATTGCATACAGAAATAACTCGGGTTTAGACATAGCCACACAAGAACAACACACACACACACACACACACACACACACACACACACACACACACACACACACACACAATTAGGTGAGTACACACACACACACACACACAAACTGACTCAACAATAACACACGGAAAATCAGCTGATGAATCTCGGTGTTTCAAATTAACTTGCATTGAAAGTATATTCGTCGTATAAGGCCATCCATGGTTTTGGAGGTTTATAAATGTGTCTTATACACGCCGGTATATACGGGTCTGACGAGTCTGCCGTCACAGGCCGAGAGATGCCGACCAGCCGCCACCCGCCACGAGCGCTACATAAACAAAGCGTGTTAGATGCTAACTCGGCACATTTGGGGTACCCGTGTTAGAGCAAAACCGCACTGTCCAAAGCCGCGCTACCCGAGGGAGGACTGTAAATAAGCCCTTGCATGATAGTGTGGTAATCCCGACATTGACATACAGGAGTGAAGCATGGACGATGTTGGAGAGCAAACCAAGAGTGAGAGGGGTGGAAATGAGCTACTTGAGAAGTGCATGCGGAGTAAATGCAGGGATAGACAGACGAATGAGGAAGTACGAGAGCAGTGTGGTGTGGATGTAGATATGCTGGAAAGTGTGAAAAGGAACACCTTGAGATGGTTCGGCCATGTGGAACGTATGGGAAGCAAGAGAATGACTAAGAGAGTGTATGAGAGTGAGGTGGATGGACAAAGAGGGAGAGGTAAACCGAGAGAGAGGTGGAAGGATGGTGTTAAGAAGTATATGCGTGAAAGTGTTGCTGGATGGGAGGAGGGGCATGAACTGACTGGGGACAGAGGTGTATGGAGGCGATTCGTTCGTGTCCACCACTTCGGGGATCACAGCGTCCGGCAATAGATATATAGAACTATTTCTATGACAAAAAGTGTGTATCGCTAAATTATGGTATTCCTGTAAATTGTATTGAAATTGCTGGGGTAACTCACTTTCAGTGTTGGGCACCGATAACCAAAAAGTTAACTTTGATAATCCAATAATCCTAATTTTTAACTGATAATCCGATAATTTAATACCAGGTTACCGGAACCGTTAATGATAAACTTTTATAAAAAAAAAAATAATAAATGAAAACAAACTTTCTAAACTCGTAGAAAATAATTATTTATGCAAAATTGTGTTGTCCCTGTTTTGGTTTGTTAATTTTGTAAGTTATACATTATAGTTATCGGACTAAAAAATCAAGTAATCGGAAGTTAACTGGTCCGATAACGAAAATGGAAGTTACTTTTTGTTAATAGTCCGATAATTTTGTTGTTGTTGTTGTTCCCCAAGCTGCCTGACCGAACAGCCCCAAGGCCTCGAGCAAGGCCAAGGCCACAACCGAGCGCCCCCATAGAACCCTCCCTGCCGACCACAACAAAGCCTGGGTGACCGAAGCCACTCCATGGCGGGGAGCTGAGGAGGGTGCGGAAACGCCCGTGAAACCAAAGCCCCACCCAGGGCCCTGTGCCCCTCAACAATTATGAAGAGAAAGTTGAGGGGCAAAGGAAAAATGTGACGCTTTGGCTTCCAATCTTGGTAGATTGGGAGGTCAATCCACGGAAGAGACGCCGTCACTTGAGATCTAGAAAATATATAAGTAAAAGGAACAGTCAGAGTAAGCTATGGGTATGGTAGAGATCACTCAGTTCTCACTCTGATAGACCAGCCCATCACCACATGACTAGAACCCAATCCTCTCGGCATCAGCTAGGAAAGGCCCTAGAAAACCGCCTTTGGCGGGGGGATAGCTCCCCTATTTCAACCTCTTGCGGGGTTGGGCACCCCGATAGTTATCTGGTATTGGATTATTGCTTTGCTCACTTTATAGATATACTAGGGAAAACTCTTAAATTGGATTACCTACCTAATGTGGTTAGTTCTAATACAAACCACATTGTGCATGTTGGTTGGTATCAGTAGAGTATCTGGCCAAATCATTCTGCTCTAAATATTCCTTTCGGCAGCTTTATGGTATTAAAAAAATATAATATTACTCCCTGGAATGCTGTCATTGGGAGCACCAAACCAGACATGTAAAGTTTGAGAAAATAAGAGCCTATTTTTTTTAAATATGAATGGTTTAGATTTTAAGTTTTTAAGTACACACTTTGATATATGGATATAGTACCTGCTCTTTTAGATATCCTGTGGTTTTCTTCCTCTGTCCAGTTCTTACTATAATTTTTAGTTTTCCATTCTATCAAACTCCAACACTCATACCGTTGCATCTCTGCTCAGATATGCCTGCAGATTCAATATTTTCCCCTCTCCTTTAGAATGGTTGCCAAACTGCCTGTCCTGCTTTTAAATAACTATATATCAGTCTCTTGATACTTATGGCTGTTGCATACCTTTTTCTTTCCTCATTTTGTATGAGTCTTATGAAGAAGCTGTTTGGACCTCAGCAGCCAGCACGCAATACATAGTGATGGCCTCCTTTTTCCCATATCCTTTATCCTTTTCAATCAAATTACAAATTTCTTCTTATATTATAGGGAAACCCTGATCATTTTGTTCAATTTAGGAAGGACCTGTAGATATTAGATATTATTAAGCATCTTATCTCCATGCCTTGTGTTAAATATCAGTTCCTCGTCATCTGTAACCAGTTTTTCCTATGTACAGTATAGGAAGGAGTTTGAAAAAAAAAATCTGTTGATGCAAGTAAAATTAAGAACTTTATTTTCGTCATCTTGTTGTTGTGAGGAGTTGAAATTACGTTGCTTTTGTAGCTCCGGGCCAGCCCATGAGGATATAATAAGTGTGATGAGGCATTGTGATATTGTCTGAGGTGTGCTCTCGTTATTGTGGCCCAAGCCAAACTGAAGCTCATTGTCACAGTCCACCGCCAAATGTCTCTTTTAAAACCAGGAAACGCGTTTAAATAAAATACAAAATAAAATAAACGTGTCAGGGGACGTATTCTAAAAGGGTTATTTCACTCATTGACTCGGAACTGGCTTTCTAATATTGGACAAAATTGTCTGGAGGTCGCTACAATAAAATACAATTAGAAGTAATCACCTGATTGAAAAGGTTCAAATTAGTTTCTCTAGGCTGTTCTTCATCTGGCTATAGTTTGAACCTTATAATGTGTTTTTTTTTTCTTATTTGTGTGTGTGTGTGTGTATGTGTGCCATCTATTTTACTCCTCTGGCTGTCAGTGAGCGTGATAACTTTTGAGTTAATGGTCAGTCTTCATCCACTCATCCCCACCGACACCCTTTCTGTCACCCTCTCTCCCACCATTAGATAAGATCATAGATTATCACATTGAATATATTTAATTAAATTATGAACATAACCATTATCTTTGGTAATGAATATTCATTATCTCAGGGCTGTATGTTATTATATAATTTGATAGTATTGCATTGGCTTTCATATTTTGTTTACGTTTGTCTTTAATATGATTAATTGTTTACATTTCACTTCTTGCCTTTTGTGAATGGCATGCTCATCCAAGCAAGCATGTTAGAAGAATGAATGAATTTCCTTTTGTCACGACTTGGAAATAACATTTTTCTTCCTCTCTATAACAGTGTCGATAAGAGTTGGACGCAACGACCACGTTAGTTCCTTGCCGTGTGGGTGCTGATGTGGATTGTGTAAGTGTGTGTGTGTGTGTGTGTGTGTGTACGGTGCATGAAAGAGTGTGTGTGTGTCAGTCTGTCTGGTGTGATGTTGAAGGCTTGGATGGTGTGCGAGAGGCATTCACTCTTTCTAACTTAGTGGATCTCACACTAGCGCTTTAGCAGTGAATATCCGCGGAGTCTGGTATCAAAGTAAAAAATACTGTACTTGGCAATAAAGTTTAATATCACTCAGTTTTCATCTCCATTATTATGCTATTTTGAATATTGTCTCATAATCGTAAATACTCTTGTTTTAACTAGTATCGAATCCAGATTTCCAATGCAATTCACCGCTAAACCTGCCTGTGTAACAGCGGCGTTAGGGGAGAAGCATTAAAGAATAACTAACACTGTTCTCTGTTATGTTACAGGAACTGAGGTGGAAGGGGAGCAGTAGTGTTAATAATAATAACGTGAGACATGTCCAAGCACAATGGCACCGTCGCCTCACAGACCAAAGCCTACATAGTTATTGACTCCCATCATTTGTCAAGTTGACCTATATCCATGTTAGATCTCAACCCTTACCTCTATAATTCATCTAGATTATTCTCTTCACTTAACTACATATATTTTAATAAAGAGAAGAGGGACCAGCATATCTATATATATATATTTATTGCAATCATAGCTAATATATAACTAATTTTTATTATAGTATAGATTAAAGTTTCAACCAGCATAAAGAGCCTATAACTTTTTTATTTGTTAAAACTCCTGTTAAATAATATTTGATGACTGGCCAGAAGTGTTTGAAATATATATAGAGTTAATTATGTATAAAGTTTGAAGTGTATTGTGTGTGATGAAGGCGTGAGGCGACGGGGTGCTCTGTGGCTGGGTATGCAACACTAGAGGGCTGGGAACACAACTAATAGCCTCCTTCTCTCAAACAGAACTCACTCAAATGAATGACACTTGGGAAGACAAGCCACTCCCCAAAGGAGTTTCCCCTTGTGAGTATAACATGTATATTATTAGCATTTAAAGTGTGGGCTACAACAAAAATTGAAACCACTTGAATGAACGGTTGAGCGCTGGTCCTGTCTGGAGTGATGTGTGGCATCCTCTATCCAACCTTAGCCGTTTCTGTCTGTCTCTTTTCATGTACTACTTTTCCTACTTCGGGAGCGGGAGGCTAGGAATCCTCCTCCCCTTGTAAAATTCACCTACTAGACGAGACAGAGAAAGGGGCGAGGGGACGCGAAAGTGGTCCCGATCCCTAAGAATTGGAACTTGAACCCTTTCCTTGCGGGAGACGTTCCTGAACGCCATGGCAATTTACAGGCTTTTAAAGCCTCTTAACCCTCGGAATCCGGGAGGCCTCATATGTGGCTAAACAAAATATTGGCAGGAATCCGAGAGGCCTCATATGAGGCAAAATGCGCAGGTAAACATCGCCGCAAATGTCATAACACGGCAACCACGCGTCGTATCGATGTCATCTCAACGACATTCTACAGACAATAAAAATTTCTACAATTTGCAAACAAATTGACTGCTCTAGGTGGTCTCAATCAGTAGTTACTGAATTATGAAGTTTGCCTGTACCAAAAGGGCCCCGGACATGGCGATCGGGATCATATGAGGCCCCCCGGATTTCGTGGGTTAAAGCCTGTAAAATCGAGTGAAAGGGAGCAGGAAAGCGACAGGCCACACGACCTTCTCCCAGCCAGGCGGCCGCGGCACTGAGGGCCCTGAGTCAGAGTTTCGTGAGATATACAGTGCTGCCAAAGGCAAATGTACCGAGACATTAGCGATAATTCCTCATTTTAGCGAATGTCTTTGGTGGCGCTGCGGGTGAACTACGCGAGCTACGAAGCTTGTTCTGGCGTAATTTTGAAGCTATTTTCTTCTAATTTCTGCTGAATACATTTAATTTCATTCAGACACTTGCCTAATCAATCAGGAGTGCCTGAATGAGCACTAATATGGCGGAAATATGCCCGCAGTGTAAGTGTTAAATGATTCTGTTCAGGCCCTGTCTCGAGTCGGCCACCCCCAGCTATGGGGTATGGGCCTGAGTATATACATACATACATACGTACTTGAATGTTATATGTATGTATGTATGTACTCAGGCCCATTCCCCACCATTCGTTCAACAGGACCATACTAGCTCAGCACCTTTCTGTCCACTCTGGCCAACAAATTCCTGCTGCCCCACTCTCCTAGAGCCAATTCTAAGAAATCCACAGATAACCCTATTATGTTGGAAGGAACATAATAATTGATATTGGTTCAGGAGAAATTTATCGAGAGGACTTCCCTAGTGGTTAACCCGGGAACTGCGGGGAGACTCTTAAGAGTTCCCCCGGCGGACTGCGGGAAGACTCTTAAGAGTCAGAGAAAAACAAAATCGACTTTAACCCTTCCTACCCGGTCTGCCTTAGGTAAGGGCAGCACGAAAGAAGGGCCGCTACCCGGTATGCCTTATCTAAGGCATGAACTTAATAGCCTAATTAAGCTTGGTCTGAACGCCGTGTGTACGACGTATGTCAACAAACCCAAGCGTTGCGTCATCGCACCTCCGAAAACAAGAAGGAGAAGACTCTTCAATGTTATTGTTCTGACGTCAGACGAAATTAGTGTCTGAAAAGCCCCCATATTGGCAACATCTCTGCAATATTGGCTCCACTGAAATTGTCATTACAACTGAACCAGTTGACTTACAGAGCTCTACTCAACGCCAAAATACAGATTGAAACTGCACTACGATTATAGATGAGTGGGAAAGTTCTAGCAGTGAAAATAAACATAAATACGGTAGCCTAGGCCTAGACGTTTTTCAGCCATTTCGCCCGGGTAGGGGCGACCGTCATTGGGTAAGACAGCCCGGGTAGGAAGGGTTAAACATCGAAAAAAAAAAAAAAAAATTTGCCCCTGGGCCATGCAAAATATCACTCCTCTACCTCCCCTCCTTCCCCACTTTCCTCCCCTCCTTCAGTTATCACCTATTTTCCCTGTTATTCCCTTATTCTGAGGTATATTTTTGTGCTAACATTAGCGAGTTGCAAGCAGGGCATTGTCATCAGTGTTAGCAAGCGAGTGCAAGAGAGAGAGAGAGAGAGTATCGATCGACTGTGTCTCAGTGGCCTTGGGGGAAATTGGCGGGAAAGCAGGTTGCCTCACCCATACATTATATAACTCGCGGCCTGTATCTTCGATTTTGACCATCCAAACGCTGTTTTCACTCGTTTTATTGTTGTTTCAGGTTAATACCTTTATAATCAACCCATAATAGGCGCGTATGGGTAAGTATTAATGCTAGTTATGATAAAATGAATATATTAGTGATGGAAACAGCTCAAATACGTCAGCACAGGCGGACGTTTCTAATTACCCCCATGCCGACTTCTTAGGTTAAGGCCCCATTAATTGCTCTTTCCATTCACATATGCATAGCCTATGTGAGTTGCAGTTGGGATGTGTGTACATGCTTAGATTGATATGCAGGATTCGAAGTTGCATAATAAATCGTAGGCAGTGTCCACCATGCTTTAACTGTCTTCGTGGTGCGATGCATAAGGTGTTGATTTTCGGTGTGAGCGTCCTGGGTTCGAATCCACGGACTGCCACATGTGTTTGTAAATATCATTAATCGATTTTAGGAGTATAGTTGGTTGTTGGAAGGAACATAATAATAGATAAAGTTATATCCACTTATTTATTATTCCTCTAAACTTTTAGACAAAATTAATGTTAACAGTCTAATTAATTCAAAGCAAGTTAAGTCCAAATTACCAGAAGGATGTAAAGATTTCAAACCAATAATAGTTTATTCATATGAGCAACTTGTTGGCTTTAGTATTTGTAATTATAATAAAGTTTTAGATAATCTTTCAGAAAATTATATTTCAATAATAATAAATGCGTACCGGTATGTGAAAGAGTCGTAGATATGCCAGATAGTAGACGTAATCCCCCCTGTTAATACTCTCCTTGGCGCGGTTGGGGGGCTTCGGGGCCGGCGACTGGGGCTTGATGAGGGATGGTTGTGGTCATATCCCTTCCTATCTCCCCTCGAGCTTTTGTCGTCAACTTGAATAATTTTGAGTAGTTTTTCCATTTCTCTTTCTATGTTTTTCCCCTTCTATTCTCATTCTGTCCCATTAGGTTATCCTCGGGCAACCTTTATTTCATGTCTCCCTGGCCTGGCTGGGTAGCAGACTCCTGACCTAATTTGTCTCTTCAGTTGCTGTTGTGGCCGGACTGACTTGATTCCCTTCGGTAATGCATTTTTTGCTTCTTGATGTGATTTTTTCTACCTTCGACCTGATCTCTCATTCTTCGCCCTGATCACTTTTTGGTTGGTGTTGCGGTGTAGCAGTTCTTGCCTCGTCCTTCGGCCCTGCCCTATAAGAGCTCTGATGTAGAGCTCATGTGGTCCGGCTGAACTAGTGAATTGGCGAGAAGTGTCTGCATGTCTTCGCCTTCCTCGATTTGTTCCCCCTACTGCCCTTCCCTCTCTATCTTGACTCGTTTAGTTATATATCTTGATCGAATCCTTCGGGCCAGCCCTATGAGAGTTCTTTTATGGAGCTCAGTGGTCTGGTTAAACTAATATTAAAAAAAAAAAAAAAAAGTAGACGTAATGCATTAACCCTTTCACGCACATATTACGCAGAGGTTGCCAGATTAGCAATAAGAAATAGAGTTCTCTCACTCTTATAATTACCTCTCCAAAATTAGTTTTCTGCCCACAGCTAACTCAAAGACAACTGCAGAGGTTGAAGTAAATAAACTAAAGGTTTCTCAACACCCCTGATGAACACAAAGGCTTTAAAGTATCCCAGAATAGGCTCAAATGGCATCCTGTGCATGAAAGGATTAATGAGGATCCGTTTTACTTAGTGTAGTTTTATTTGACTATATGGTGGAATCGTTTCCAAAACTTTTGAGGTCTATCCTATGGACTAACTTTAATATGACAAGAGTACATTAACCCACTGAACCCCAGCTATTTAATAATAAATGTACACCCCAGGACCAGGGGGTTGTAAAAAAAGTGTTTTTTCCAGAAAACACCAGGAATGGGTTAGAAATGAAGGAAAACCCACAAAAAACGATATCCTAGGTCATTAAGGGGTCCTATGGTGCGCCCGAAAGTCGAAATTAACATGGGGAAATGGGTAGGCAAACACAGGCAAAAACAGGTTTTTGCGCGCTCACGCGCACGCGGTTGGACTTTGAGAGTTTTCAACCATCGGCATTGTTGCGTGGGATACTTACACAGTTCCCATACAAATCTGAGCCCTCTATGTGCCATAGGACCGGAGTAATTAACCAGGACGCACCTTATGCGTCCCTGGGGTTTAGCGTTACATACATTACGGACGCATGGTTTGCGTCGCTGGGGTTCTGTGGGTTAATATACGTGCAACTACTTTGCCTGGGAAACAGACGTATTTGCTCATATAGTGATTTTTTTTTTTTTATAGTATCTTATCTATTGCCTTTTTATAGTATTGTTTTGTTATTTCCATATACTGTAGTGATTTTTATAAGTTCTTTTGTCTATGTATTGTGCGGTTCCTGTATTGGGATTTTTTGTTTTGTAAGTTTTACATTATACAGTCCTGTCTCGATATACACGGTTAATTTGTACCTTGTAGGCTACATGCAGTGTACAGTGAACCCTCAAATTACGCGGGGGATGCGTACTGTGCTGTCGGCGCGTAGCTTTATTTGCGCATACATGGAAGTTAAATATAAATGGGAAAAATAGGTATTGGTCTGGCTCCGACCGAAAGTTGTACTATTTCTACCTTTCATCACCTAAAAACCATGATATACTGTATATAACTTATTACTGTAAGAAGATTTTTTTATAACTTAAACAACCACACAAAATACATTTAATGTATACAAATAAGGCACAAACGTAAATGAACTCACATTAGTAGTGGTTGAGCAACGCTGTTATAGATCTGCGCCATCGATCGATAATACTGCACCCGAAACTGATAGACCGAAATAATAGGCCTAGTTGTAAAGTTTTAAATCGAAAAGTAATACACCCTGTATATACTGTAGTTTCATACATAATATCAAGTATTTACCTAATTGTATTTACCTAATTGTAGTTTACAGGAGTTGAGCTAAGCTCGTGTTGTCCCGTCTCTCAGTCTACTTTTTATCCAATTTTTTCTTGAAAATATGGATATTCCTTGCCCCTACCACCTCCTCCTCCAGCCCATTCCATTTGTCAATACATCTATAGGGGAAGCTAAACTTCCTGATATCGTTCTTGCAGGTAGGTCTTTTTACTTTGTAGCTGTGGCCTCTAGTTATTCCTGTATCCATAATTAATATATCCTCCCTATCCAGCCTCTCCAGCCCCCGGGTGCATTTGTACATCATTATCATGTCTCCCCTCTCTCTCCTCTCTTTTAGACTCGGTAGATTTAATTTGTCTAGTCTCCCTTCATATGGCAGTTCTCTGAGACTTGGAACCAATCTAGTAACTGCTCTCTGGATTCTTTCTAACTTGTGAATATGCTTCTTTAGATGCGGGGACCACACCACTGCTGCATACTCCAATCTTGGTCTAATCATACTCTTCATAATTTTTGCTACCATGGTCTCATCCAAGTAGTTCAGAGCAACTTTCATATTCCCGGCCATTGCATACATTCCACTAAAGAGCTTGTTAATATGTTTCTCTGGCGACAAATTATCTTGTATAATCAACCCTAAATCCTTTTCTTTTTCGGCCTTGCTAATTATATTATCTCCCATCCTGTACTCCCAATTTGGTTTATTGACACTTCTTCCCATATTTAACACATGGCATTTACTTATATTAAATTTCATTTTCCACTTGGTGCTCCATTCGTATATTTTATCTAAATCCCCTTGCAGCTCCTCACAACTACTTTTATTTGTTATTTGTCTCATAATTTTTACGTCATCTGCAAACATTGACATGTAGGAGTTTATGCCTATCGGCAGGTCATTCACGTACATAAGGAACATGAGAGGTGCCAACACAGATCCCTGCGGCACACCACTCTCAACTTTCCGCCACGATGAGTAAGTTCCTCTAATGTTGGTCCTCATTTCCCTATCTGTTAAATAGCTCTCCATCCATTTCAGCAAACTCCCCCTGACACATCCTAGCGTCTCAAGCTTAGATAACAATCTCTTATGTGGTACCTTATCGAATGCTTTGGAAAGGTCTAAGTAGACGCAGTCCACCCATCCGCCTCTTTCTTGGAGTACATCTATCACCCTACTGTAATAACATAGCAAACTGGTAACACAAGATGTCCCTTCTCTGAATCCAAATTGCTTTGGGGTTATTATCTTCTTTCTCTCCAACATTTTCATCCATCTCTTCCTAATTAGCTTTTCACAAATCTTGCATACAATACTAGTAAGTGAAACTGGTCTATAGTTTAGAGGGTCCTCAGGGTTTCCATTCTTGTATATCGGAATGATATTAGCTCTTTTCCATTCAACAGGAACCTGTCCTTTATCTAAGGAAGCTTGAATTATGTCCCTCACTGGCTCCACTAATTGCTCTGCACACTCCTTTAAAACCCAGGCAGACACTTCATCCGGTCCCATAGCTTTCCTTACTTCAAGTCCTCTCATTGCAGATAACAGCTCATCTCTAGTTATTTCAATCTTACTAAGACCACTCTCCAGTACTCCCGCCTGTGGTTCGTCAAAACCTTCCTCTCTAGTAAAAACTGACCCCAATTTGTTATTCATTATATCGCACATGTCCGATACATTTTCATACGTCCTAGCATCAACTCTTAATTTAGTAATTTGTTTCTTTATCTTCAACTTACTGTTTATATATTTATAAAATAATCTAGGATCACTTTCACATTTATTTACTATGTTCTTCTCATAGTTAATTTTAACTTGCCTAATTATGTTAACATATCTATTCCTCTCCTGTTTATATTTATTCCGATTACTCTCAGTGTTCCTTCTTCTTAATCTAGCCCAAGCTGCATCACGCCTACCCAAAGCTCTTTTGCATTTCAAATTAAACCAATCTTTCTGCTTAGTAAAATTTCCAGTTTTATATCTTGGGACAAACAGATTGGTTCCTACTCTATAAATTTCGAGGAATCTACTATATTTACCTTGTACGTCCTGTTCCTTCAAAATAAGATCCCAATCTACTCCCTCTAAATATCTTTTCAAGGATACATAATCAGCTTTACTATAATTTAATCTGTCATTTATGTAGCTATTGTCTAATCTATTGGCATTACTCGAGGTCAACTTCCATTTTAGTAATAGGTGATCACTTTTACCTACAGGACATAGATAGTTTATATCACTAATTTCGTGAGGGTCCTTTGTAAAAATCAGATCGAGTTTAGAAGGTTCGTTATTACCCCTCATTCTTGTATTTTCCTTCACATGTTGTGCAAGTACATTTTCCGTAACCAACTCCACTAGCCGACTTCCCCAAGATCTCTGATTTGGCCCTGCATCTCCCGATTCCCAATCAACCTCACTACAGTTGAAATCTCCTACCAAGATCAATCGATTCTTCCTTAAAAGCAATCTTCTCAACGACTGAATCATATCCTCGACCATCTCCTCAAACTCCAACTCCCTCCATGCTCTGGTCTTTGGTGGCATGTAATCTACTGCTATGTCTAGCTTTTTTCCTTCTATATCATTGAGTTCAACTGCCATTATTTCTGCCTTGTCATTATTTAACTCCACTTGCTTTGCTGTCATAGGGTTCTTAACTAATACTGCCACTCCACCTCCCCTTTTTCCCTTTCTATCATATCTCCATATATTATATCCTTCACTAAACACTATATTGCTGTCAGAGTCCTGGTTCAGCTTTGTCTCTGTCAAACAGACTATCTGTGGTTGATCCTTTCTTAATATATCATCCAATTCTACCTTTTTACTGTTTATTCCATCTATATTAGTGTAGTAGCACAGTATATTGGAATCCTCCTCCTTGTTTCTCTTCCCTCCCTGCCTCCTATCAGGTTCACCTCCTCCTCCATCCCTTCCCTGACCTACCTCCACATTCCCTGCTATTTCTATTCTCCTCCCCCCCCCCTCCACAATCTCCCGCCCCTCCCTCACCATCTCTCCGTCCTCGGGCTGATCCACTACCTGACTCACCTTCTCCATCCCCTGCTCCTCCCTCACCATCTCTCGGTCTTCGGTTTGATCCACTACCTGACTCACTGTCTCTATCTCCTGCTCCTCCCTCACTATCTCCTTGTCCCCGATTTGATCCACTACCTGACTCACTGTCTCCTTGTTCATTTCTCCTCGTATTTTCCGTTCTTTCTGACTCTGAGTGTACCACTTCTTTAGTTTCCCTTCCTTTACTCTCCAAAAAAAAATCCTTTTCTCCTCATCTGACAATTTTCGATTTTCATCGTCAGCCCTTGCTTGAACTTCTCTCAACTTTTCCCTTTCCTCTATGCTTAAGTCCTTTTTCACCCTAATATGTTTCATTCCAGTACAACTATTTAGCCTCCAGCTTACAATGGTTAATGCTTCAACCACTGACCTAGATTTAAACTCTGCTTTTATCGGTCTCATCTCACCCTTTTTATATCTTCCTAGCCGTCTTACTTCGTCCAGTTCTTTCCCCCAATCACAGCCTTCGTCTAGACACTCCAATATTTTCTTTACTTTGTCCTCATCCCTTCCCCTTCTTTCCCTCATATCTGCTAAATGTTCTTCAATGTCTCCAAAAATTATTATGCTTTTACCTCTATCTACGGTTTCCCTCACTACCTTTTCCTTGCTCTTCAAAACCTGCACTACATTCTTCGCAAGCTCTCTTTTCTCTTTTTCTCTCTCTTCCACCTGCTCCTTCATGATTTCTTCCAATGCATCCACCTTAGCATTCCCCACCCTTGTCCACTCATTTTTCTCCTCACTTATTACTCCCTTTACTTTCTCACTTAAATGGCCCTCATACTCCTTTAGCTGCTCCTTGAGTGCCATGTTCTCTGCCTCCAGCTCATCTACTTTCCTTATCACAGCATCTAGGTTAGCAATTAATGGCCCATCTGCAGTTGCTACTGAACTGGCTCCACAAATTTCTGTCAGTGACTCCACCTTCACACCTATATCTCTCCTCCAATTCTCCATAACTCCCTTCCATCTTAACAGACCCATCATCTGTCTCTTCACCACAGTCAATTGATCCTCCACTTCATTACCCTCTGCCAGAAATCCCTCAAATTCATAGCTCTCTTCATCTCCCAATAAATTCTGCCTCCGTTTGCCTTGGCCGGCCATTGTTTATATTTATGTAGCCTACAGTTAAAAATATACAAAACACTTAATAAAATTACAGTAAAATTAAACTACTACCTGGGATAAACCCAGGTAGCGCCGCCCCCGTTTGTGTCACCCTATCTTGAAAAAAGAATAAATGGAAAAAATAAATAGAAATGGGTGTTTGCGAGGTCACCACGAGCAGGTGGGGTACGACTTGATTACCTTCCTAAGAAGGTAACCCAACCGAGGTGTCGCAAGTACTAGGCAAAGATGAAATTGAAAACTTTAACCGTGTTTTGGGCCTTCAGCAGTAGCAGATACGTCACTTGGAAAACTAAACCTCATTGGTTACGATACCGCCACTGCGCAAAGCGAGATAGTTCAATAGCTCATATACATATGGAATTGGCTTCACATCATTTAGCCAGGGGAGAGTAGTAAGCTTTGAAACGACTTTCGAGAGAAGTGTAAACAATCTCACCTCTGACTCCTGAACAGAAACAGATTTTCCATTTCTGATTTTGTTTGGTCAATAAATGATACATGCAATGAAAAACAAAGAACAGTCTTAATATATTCATAATATCCTGTTGTGCGTGCTTTATAGATACATAATAGTTTGGTACGGGAGATGTGTCTCTCTCCACAGTCAACGGTGATGACGTCGGAGGGCCTGGCGTCACGCCAATATGGCCGCCCGACACTCTTGAACAGATACGAATCGACTCCCGCTCGGCAGGGAGCCGCGTATATTTGAATAGTTGAGCATATTTTTTGATTTTTTGCCTCAATTGTGGTTGAAGCGTAGCTTTGATTGCGCGTAGATAAATTGCGGGTATTTTGATAATGTTAATAAGTTGTGAGCAAGTTGTAAGAGATGTGTATGTTACAGGTGCCTTGCAACTTAACCGCCACTACACCGAAACCGGGATGATGCCATCATCTCTTCCAGACTTCACATCACAACCCACTGCTGCACCAACACAACTTCACGTCAACACCACACAAGGTAGGTTACATATACTCAATAAATAGGTGGAGAAACAGGAAGTTGGCACTGAAGATGCACTGTATAAGCCCTTGACCATCTGGTGGTTCAAGGGTCAGTTTATTTCCATTTGTTATTTAAAAGAGGGAAAAGGAAAACCTGAAACAAGCTATACAGTGAAATGATATAGGAGTGGATCAGATCCCTTAGTGCAGTTTCACAATGTTTTACTCGCCACTCATTAACCCAATCCTCCTAAATTCCTTCCCTCCCATAGCTACCTGCAGGCTATAGTGGGCCGTGTCATCAGATCAATGTTGTGCGTCTTGGTGGATGGCTGTTAATACAGTGTAGGGTGGCTGTGATTTACCCAGTCATGTTTAGCAAGTGCTATTAGTGGTCTTTGTGATTTTGGCATTTGTAACTTGTTTAGCCAGTCCTGTGAGAGTCTCGTCAGACTTAGTGGTCTGGTTGTTGTTTTCGTTCCCTAAACTGCCTGGCCGAACAGCCCCGAGTCCCTAAGGAAGGCCATGGCCACGTTCAGGCTTTCCCACAGGGCTCTTAACCCTCGGAATCCGGGAGGCCTCATATGAGGCAAAAAAAAGATATTGCCAGGAATCCGGGAGGCCTCATATGAGGCAAAATGCGCGGGTAAAAATTGCCGCTAAAATCGTCATAACACGGCAACCACGCGTCGTATCGATGTCAACTCAACGGCATTCTACAAACAACAACAAGTTCTACAAATTGTAAAAAAATTGACTGCTCCAGGTGGTCTCAATCAGTAGTTACTGAATTATAAAGTTTGCCTGTACATTAAGGGCCCCGGACACAGCGATCGGGATCATGTGAGGCCCCCCGGATTTTGTGGGTTAAGGAGTGTAGAATATGTTGTTGGCATAAGTGATTGTGTAGAATGCACTCTTCTATGATGTGTTTAATAGTATGTGGTGCCGTGTTGGATCCTGGGCAGGTGTCGACGACGGAGATATCCAGTCTCTTCTGATAGCTCAGAAGAGCTGGATGGTGCCCACATCTCAGCCTGGCCAGGTGGACTCTATCCTCGCGGGAGGATTTAGAAGGATGGATATCGGGAGGTCGTGCCGGCAGCTGCGTGTTGTCTAGGAGTGATTGGATGGAACGGCGAGAGATATGAGTATAGATGTGCTTCTAGAAGCTGGTTTGGGGTGGGCAGGGAGGGAGAGACGACCGTATTATTATTTTATTTTATTTTTTTTCGGTTACGCTATCACCCCTGGTAGCCTATTTCTGCATATTTGAAGGGAGTGAAGTGAGTGATTTTAAGTAAGTTAAAGTAATTTGAAGTGACATAGTTCATAGTAAGTGAAGTGGCCTAAAGAGAGTGACTGTCACCATGCCTCGCACCTGTACGAACTGCGCCGCCGGTAGGTTTGGTGCTTCCATGTTTGCTACTGCCGATCTTCAAGTCTGCCGACTCTGCCAGCAACGAGAGGATTTGACAGCAAAATTGAATGAAGCCCACAACAAGATCAACACCCTCACCATGAAGCTGGATTCACTCCAAGAGTTTGTAATACTCAACGTTGTGGTATCACCTTCTTCAATTGTCACCGCTTCAACTCCGACAACCACCCAAGAGAAGCCACAGGGTAAACCAGAGCCAACATCAAACCAGGACAGCTGCCCAGTTCACCTTAGTCCCTTCCCCACTCCTCGTGCAAGAAACCTGCAAACACCAACAGTGCCAACCCCTCGCCCCCGTTCTAACCACTTCTCTCCCCGATCTGTACACAGAGTCTCGCCACAGCAAGTTTCCGGATTCACACCAGTGAGGAACGGTGCACGGCCAACGCAGAAAAGGTCTCGTCTACCAGTCACAACGTAAAACAGATTCGAGATCTTGGTAGAGATGGAAGACGAACCAGAAGAGACCAGGCTCGTTGGGGATTCCATCCTACGAGAACAGCTCGTAGAGTTCTGCGACAGTCTCAAATCAACGAAAGAGATTTTGCATCCCAGGAGCCGGACTGGACGACATTGTGGAAGCCTTCGAAGATACCACAAAGGATGCAAACGAAAATACCCTTTTTGTCATCCATGCTGGTTCAAATGACGTCATGCACACCAGATCCGAAGACCTGATGGAGAAATATCGCAAGGTGATCCAACACTACAAAAACAAGTCAAGGAATATAATTATCTCAGGCATTCTCCCCAAGATCGTTGCACCTGACAAATTCTATGACAAGGCCTTCAGCACAAACAGCCGACTAAAATCTTTGTGTCTGAAAGAAGAAGTTTAATTCATCAACCTCTGGGATCATTTCTATAACCAGCCCACTCTGTTCCGCATGGATGGCACTCTTCTAAACTCCGTGGGTTCAGCACGCAAACACGAAACAGTCTACAGCCATGGATCAAAAAACGCCATTCGAGAAGAAGCAGAAGCAGCAACATAAATCATCCAACGCCAAGCAAAAAACAGTCAACCGAGGACCGAGGACAGCCATGAGCGTAAATGTAGATCCAACCAGAACCAAAAATTTAATTAAAGTGCATTCTCCGAGTTCTAAAACCACAACTTTATAGGTTTTCTACGCAAATGCTCGTAGCATACGCAATAAATTTTCAGATTTTAGAGGAAATACAGTAGTGTTTACCGAAAATTATGACGTAATTGATATGCAGAATCTTGGCTCGATACAGAAAAGACTTTTTAGCAGAGTATTCACTTCCCAGTTATGTAATATTTGAGAAAAGCCGAATTAATAGAAATGGAGGTGGCGTTTTATTTTTTATCAAAGAAAGTCTTAACCTGATCCTCTTGTCAAAACCCCAAATTGTGAATGTCGACACATACTTTGTGCTAATAAATAATAATAAAGGTACAAAAATAATACTTGCATTAATATACAGACCTGCAGCTCAATCAGTGCAAACTGACCAAGCAATTTACGAACAAATTGCAGATGTAAGTAACTCACAAGATACCGTAATTTTTGGCGACTTTAATTTACCTGTGACCAAGTGGGGTGATACTCTTACTTCACACTCCGGACATGACTTGTATGTGAACTTGCAAGAGAGTTCACTCTATCAATTTGTTCGACCGCCGACCCGTGGTAATAACGTTCTTGACCTTGTACTGCAACAAAAGAAGAATTATTAGAGAATTTGAATGTTGGTGATGAATTCAGTAACAACGACCATCGTACAATAACTTTCACTTTAAATTTTACTAGTAACTAAACAAATAGCAGCATTGAAAAAGTCCCTAATTTCAAGAAAGCAAACTTTCATAAACTTAGAGATATGTTTAAAGAAACTGACTGGAGCTTTTTAATTACCAATAACAACATAAATACATCTTGGGAATTATTTGAAACCACTTACCTAAAAGCAGTGCAAGACTGCATACCATCGAAAATACGACGTACAGGCCATAATAATAAGCCCAAATGGTGGAATAAAGATATTTCAAACTGTCTGTTTGCTAAACAGTTTGCTAATGATAGATTAAAATCCTCACAAAATGACGAAGAACGGGTGAAATTTGTAGAGCTACGACGCAAAGCCAAAAAGTTAATTAAGCAAAGTAAAAAGACCCTGGAGTTACATATTGCGAATCAAAGTACAGTAAAACAAACCCGAAAAAATCCTATTGTTATATCAGAAAGAAAAAAGTAGTTACTTCAACTGTTGGACCGTTAGTCGATGAAAATGGAGAATACACCAAAGACGAAGTACAAATGAGTAATGCCCTCAATACCTTCTTTGCATCAGTTTTTACAACAGAAGACCTCAGTGATATCCCTACACCATCGCCGATTCAGATTGATAATTCAAATGTTCTAAGCAATATCACCGTTACAGAGAGAGAAGTATTGAATTGTTTAGATAAACTCAAGGTAAATAAAACGCCTGGACCTGATACAATCTCACCTAGAGTTCTAAAGGAAGCTAAGGATGAGCTCTCCTAACCACTGACATTGCTATTCAATAAATCCTTGCAGTCTGGAACTATGCCTGATCAGTGAAAGCTAGCCAACGTAACACCGATATTAAAAAAAGGCAGCAAATCCCTACCCAGTAACTATCGTCCAATTAGGTTAACCCTCCTGGCCCGGGTGTCATTTTAAAATGACACCACGAAATACCCGGGTGTCATTTTAAAATCCGTAAGCTTGAAAGCCTATTCAGCTTGGTCTGAATGCCGTGCGTCCGACGCACGTAAACAAAGCCGATCGTTACATCACCGCACCTCCGAAAACAAGAAAGAGAAGACTCGTTTGTTATTGTATGTCTGTATGTCGTTTCAGTAGTGAAAAGATCGTCGTATTGCTAACATCGCCTGAAAGTGCTCTCCACTGAAATCGTCATCACAACTGAACCAGTTGACTTAGAGAGCTCTACTCAACGCCAGTCTACAGATTGGAAACCGCACTACATTTATAGATGCGTGGGAAATTTCTACCAGTTAAACTAAACAAAAATACGGTAGCCTAGGCCTAGACATTTTTCGGCCAGATCGCCCGGGTAGCCCACACTGTCATTGTGAGAGCCTGCCCGGGCCAGGAGGGTTAAACTTAGTTGTATGTAAAATGCTAGAAACACTCATAAGAGACAGACTCGTAAATCACTTCGAGGAAAATAACATACTTAAAGATACTCAACATGGCTTTCTTAAAAAACGTTCCTGTTTAACCCTTCCCGCCCGGGCTCCCTGTCCTAAGGACATTGTTGAGATCCGGGCGATATGGCCGAAAAATGTCAACGCCTAGGCTACCGTATCTTTGTTATTTTAACTGCTAGAAAATTCCCACGTATGTCTAAACGTACTGCGGTTTCCAATCTGTAGACTGGCGTTGAGTAGAGCTCTCTAGTCAACTGGTTCAGTTGTGATGACGATTTCCGTGGCGTGCATTTTTCCGCGATTTTAGCAATGTGACACACTTTTCAAGACTGAATCTGTCTTTGTCACACAACAACACAGCTTCGACGTCTGCTTGCTGCCAGAGGTGCGTGCGTTGCTTCCGACAAGCTTTGTTTACATACGTCGGACGCACGGCTTTCAAAACAAGCTGAATAGGCTTTCAAACTTACGGATTTATATAAGGACACCCGGGTTCCTGCCCATCTGCCGCGGGGTCCTTATATAATGCTGCCCGGGCGGGAAGGGTTAACAAACCTCTTAGACTTCTTTTAGACTATTTCTAAAACACAGTTTTGATATAAACGGTACGTACACGGTACGAATTATCCGCGTATATCGAGACCTGACTGTACAGTGGTCCCTCATATTTGGTGATTTAATTAGTCTAGCCAAACCAGCGCCAAAAGTGAATTTCGCCAAATGCGAATAGTACTTTAAATGGGAAAATTATCCATTAGTCTTTGACTAGAGTTTACCCTTTTCAAACCGCCCGCTACGCGCATCGTCGATTGCCGACATACTCGGCGCCGTCTGCTTACTTTGTTTTTGCTAAAGACGTAGGCCTAGCCCAATGGTCAGCAACCCTTAACCCATCAGACCCAGTTGGGCTCTGAGGCATCCATAACAAACGCGACCCGCGGACCCTGGAAGGGCTCTGAGGCTCCGGCAGCTTGAAAGCCTGTAAGCTTGTTTTGAAAGCCGTCCGTCCGACGCATATAAACACAGCCGGTATGCCCGACGCCGCGCACCTCCGAACACAAGAAGGAGAGGCGTCGTTTGTTTGTGTGTGACTGTTTGTTGTGTTAGTAGTGAAAAGTGGCTCATATGGCTGACATCGCCACAAAGTTCTCTCCACGGAAATCGTCATCACAACTGAACCAGTTGACTTAGAGAGCTCTACTTAATGCCATTCTACAGGTACGAAACACATCTACGCTTGGGGATGCGCGAGAATGCGGAAGCAGTCAAAATAACAAAGATACGGTAGCCTAGGCAAGCCGTTTTTTCGGCCAAATCCCCCGGGTTTCGGGGAATATTTATAGAATACATAGCCGAGGCTGGAGGGTTAAAGCTAGAAGAGCCATTTTTTTAAAGTTTCATAAAAATATTGTACTGTCGGAGCCGCAATACAAAAAAATTGGTCTCCTCAACCGAAATCTACAGTACTTCAGAAATAAGAGAATATACCCTACTTCTGAGCTAAACAAACTATAGTGATATTGTTCAATATCCTGGTATTCACAAACTTAGGAAAGACATGTCACATTTCTAGAAATCATAACGATTCATACCTATACATCTTTTCGAAGTTGAGTAATCAAATATAATTTTGCCTTGATACCTTCATTTTGAAGGAAGAATTATTATTTCTGAAGCTTCTGGAGCCACACAAGTCTCCTGAAAGAGCCGCATGCGGCTCCTGAGCCGCAGGTTGCCGACCCCTGGCCTACCCTATATATCTCTACAAAGAAATGACTTAACCTAGGTTAGATGTATATCAGGCAGAAGAACTCATTGTTATCTTGTGAATAGTCTTATTGATAAGGAATAACCACATAACCTAAGCTAAGCTAGGTTAGACCATTTTTTGGTCTGGCTAGCTAGTGACTTAGCAACTTGTTGCTAAAGGTCTTGACAAGACAAGACCTTAGCAACAAGTTGCTAAGTCACTATTATAGCTAGCCAGACAAAGAAATGGTCTAACCTAGCTTAGATATATATCAGGAGGCAGAAATCACTTTTACCTTGTGAATGGTGAAGACTAGAATGTTCTATACCAAGTGCTTTTCGATTGAGCAAAATAATAAAAGTGGTTTTGGACCCGTGGTCACTTCTTCGATTATCGAGTCAGCTGATGTGTGTGTGTGTGTGTTTGTGTGTCGCGGACCGTTCGGCACAGTAAACAAAGCAAAACACAAGAGCTTTGAGGTTCACAAATTGGTTTGGTCAAGATTACTCTGTTAACCCTTTCAGACTCATATGACACTTACAGTTTCTTACAGTAGATCCTCTGGAAAAAGGCAAACTATGCCTGTGTATCCAGCTCAGTACCAGTACTTGCACTGCTGCGGTCGTTCACGGTGTTGGCGGCAGCGGTAGCAGACGCAACATTTTTACTATTCTGTATTTTTGTTTTATAATCAAACTTCAAATCTTGTCTTCCCCATGCTTTATCAAGATTACTTTCAAACTCCCTTATTGATTCGGAATCGACTACATACTGGGGCAGTGCGTTCCACTCATTTACTACTCTATCACAAAATGAGTTCTTTGCCTTCTCAAGCCTATTTCTTTCTTTGTAAATTTTCTTTGAGTGTCCTCTCGTTCTTGTTCCCTCCCGCATCAAGAAGATACCTTCACACACATCCTCATCGTACTTTCCTGACACTATCTTAAAAGTCTCTTATCATATCCCCTCTCTTTCTCCTATATGCCAGTGTCGGAAGCCCCAGTGTCCTCAACCTCTGCTCATAGCCCGCGCTCTTCAACGTTGGTACCAGCTTGCTAGCTCTCCTCTGCACTTTCTCCACTGCTTCTATATCCTTTACCATATATGGAGCCCACACCTGGTTCGCATATTCCAGGTGCGGCCTAACCAGCGCTGTATAGAGATTCCTGAAGATTTCTTCGTCAAGTGACACAAATGTCCTCCTTATCAGCCCTACAATTCTATTGGCTTTGTTTATCTTTTCCGCTAAATGTTTTGAGAAATTTAACTTATTGTCTATCACTACTCCTATATCCTTTTCTGCATTCACTTCCTCCATCGCTTCATACATACTGTATCCTACCTTGTCTATCTTGCTGGTCCCAATCCGCATGTACAGTAAAAGTCCGTTAATCCGACGACCGATGATTCGAATCTCCCAATAGTCCGAATTTTTCAATTTGAGGCCAAATCCGAATTCACCCGATGGTCCGAATTTCAAGAAGTCCCAAAGTCCCCTTTTTGAGGCATTAGGCCACTCAAATGACACATAATGGAGCACACACATATCATATGTTCATGAATTCACTTTAAAAGTTTACCATTGTCATTGTAGCCTATTATCTACTTCAAAACATTCAGATTAATGGTCAAAGGAAGCTACTGATATAATCGTAAACACCTTCGTCTTCTTCTTCTTCCACATCGTCTGCTAGAGAGTTTGTTTTGCTCTTGAACGCATCCTTGGGACGCTCCGATGCGCTACTGGCTTGCACCGCATTTTCTGCAAGCGCATTCAGTCTTGAGCTTGAAAACGCACCTTTGGACGTATTAGTCTTGAGCTTGAAAACGCACCTTTGGATGTTCCGATACGCTACTATTTATAGTTCAGTGATCGGAGCATCCCAAGGGTGCTTTCAAGACAACAAGACAAGGGTGCTTTCAATACAATATAATATAACAGAGCACGTCACAAAAGGAAAATTACAAGAACCTCTCAGGGAAGTGCCGTTGTTAAGGCATTACTTCCCGAACCACATCTGATCTTCAAGAGCAAGACAAACTCGCTAGTAGACGGAAGAAGAAGAAGACGTTTATATCAGCAGATTCCTTTGACCATTAATCTGAATGTTTTGAAGTAGGTAATAGGCTACAATGACAATGGTAAACTTTTGAAGTGATTTCATGAACATATGATATGTGTGTGTGCACCATTGTGTCATTTGGGTGGCCTAATGTCTCAATGTTTTCGTCATACACAGGTTCATAGGGGTAAAGTCCGATAATCCGAAAAATCCACTAATCCGAACGAGAGCCGGTCCGCTGCCCTTCGGATTAACGGAAGTTTACTGTACTTGCATTTTTTTGGATGAAAAGGCATTAACCAATGCTCAGACCATCCCTTCATGCCCTCCACATCTCCTTGAAGCAAACCCATATCTTCCTTACTCCTCACTCTTCTATACAGTTTAGTGTCATCCGCATATAGGTATACCTCACTTCCATTAGTTATAACTTCAGGCAAGTCGTTGATAAATATAACGAACAGCAGTGGTCCCAACACAGATCCCTGAGGTACCCCACTTGTAATTTCCCTCCACCCCGAGCCTATTCCATTCACCAGTACCCTCTGTCTCCGATCTTTCAGGAAGGCTTCTATCCATTTCACACATTTCTCCCCTATATTATAGCTTCTAACTTTCTCTATTAACCTTTTATGTGGGACCTTATCGAAGGCCTTCATAAAATCGCAATATACCACGTCTATTACATCACCATCATCTAGAATTTGCATCCAATCATCTACCACCTTAATTAGCTGTAGTACCGTCGACCTCCCCGGCAAGAATCCAAACTGTCTCCCACTGAAAAGTTGGTTTGACTTCATATGATCCATTATTCCTTCTCTAATTACCGTTTCCATTAGTTTACACACAACACTTGTCAAACTGACTGGTCTATAATTCCCTGGGTCATTTCTCTTTTCCCTTCTTAAATATAGCTGTTATGTTCGCCGCTCTCCAGTCCATCGGGATTTGTCCTGTATTAAACGATACCTCAAATAACATTTTCAATGGCTCTACTAACATCTCCCCTCCTTCCTTTATGATTCTTGGGTGTATCCCATCCGGTCCCGGTGACTTACTTCTGTTCATTTTTTCTATAGCCCTTCTTATTCTAGCATGGGAAAACTCTATTAGTTCTAGTGCAGGTGCCTGTTTGATGGGAATAGTAGGCACTGCATCCTCCGACTCCACTGTTAGTACCCCCCCAAAAGTATTTCCCCAGCACCTCTGCTTTCTCCTTATCAGTCTCCGCTCTACTCCCATCATTCAACCCCCCTACCAGCTCTGGGATCCCTACTCTTCTTGTTAACTTTTCCTGAATGTACTTCCAGAATATTTTTGGATTATCCTTCACATTTCTAGCTATCTCTCTCTCCCTCTCCTTCACCCCCCTCCTTGTTTCCCACCTTATTTTATTGTTTATTTGTCTGCGTTCCAGATCCACTTCCTTAGCCTCTATACTAGACCCCCTGTTCTTTTTTAACAATTTTAATCTTTCCCACAATCGTTTCTTTCTTCTAATCAATATCCAAAGCTTTCTTTTCATTGGCAATTCTGGGTTAGTTCTTTTCCTCAATTTTGTTTTATCCTTATATTCCCTTACTGGTACACTTTTGGATACAGCATTCTCCAGTTTGACTCTAATTTTCCTCCACATTCCTTCAGCGTCTTCACCGTTCAAGTATTCCCCCCAGTCAATGTCCAAACACCGTCTCAGCAGCTCATAATCTGCTCTATCATACATGTATATTTTTCTATTGCTTCTATTATCCCTCTCTGATTTAATGTTACAACTAAAGCTTATACAGGCATGGTCACTACGACCTATAGGGCTATCCACATTAACATGTTCCACTATATCCTCTTCATTGCTAAAAATCAAATCAAGTACACTCCCCTGCGTCCCATCTCTATATCTTGTCATCTCTACAATATGTTGCGTTAAAAAACAATCTCTCACTTTCTCTATAAACTTATTTTCCAGGCTACCCTGTCCCGCTGGAGTAGTACAATTTGCCCGGTTGATCCTTGGCAAATTGAAATCTCCAATCAAAATTGTATATTTGTTCTCTCTATTATCTATCTCCTCCATTGCTTTCAGTAGGTTATCATCCTCTCCCCTGCTATTATTTGGGCTTCTATATATAGAGGCAATTAGAATTGATCCTCTTACACATTTTACTTCAATACACAAATACTCACAATACTGCTGTCTCATATCCACCTCATTAACCTTGAGCTCTTTTCTTACATAAATAAACAGTCCTCTTCCAACCTCTGCTCTAATAGCATTTCTCTCATATAACTCAAAACCCTCCAAACTATATTCCACCAGTTCCCTTTCAATTCTAGCATTTTTTGGTCTTACTTCCTGTAGGGCTATGACATCAGGTTTTTCCTCTTCATCCTGCAACCTACATATCAGTTCTCTTTTCTTGTCCTGGGTAAACACATCCACATTACTAAACATAATCCTTAATCCATCTACCATTCCTTCAGCAATTACACCATCCCGCTCCTCCAGTCCGTACCCTACTCCCCCGTTAGCACTACTGGGTCTGCCTCTTTGTCTCCTGTCTCTCCCTGTGACACCTCCACCCCGTTCTCCTCCTCCGTCACAACTCCCATCACATTCTCTCCCCTCCCTGATCTCCCCCTCCCTTCTACTCTTATAAACCACTTCCTCACTTTTCCGTCCCTCACTCTCCAGTAAAAATTTCTCTTATCCTCCTCATCCAACTTTCCATTATTTTCATCAGCCTTTTCTTGTAATTCCTTAATTTTTTTCCTTTGTTCTATACTCAAATCCTTCTTTAGTCTTATGTGTTTCAGTTTATCATTTGTATTTAGCCTCCAACTAAACTCGTCGAACCTCGGAACCCTATTGCACTAGCACTGCTGAGGGAGAGAGGAGGACGGAGGGAGGACGCAAGAACCATTATAAGCAGTCCTAAAAGCATTTTTAAATTTACCAAATAGCGGGAGGTGAAACCGTCCGCCGGCAGCTTGGAGCTGTTGGGGGGAGACCTAAAGGGGGGTCCCTACCTATGGTGTCATCATTACCATCATTACCTTAACATCTCTCTCTGTCTGGCTATCCATGAGCTTCGCGGTCAAGACTGGAGAAAACAAAATCCTATAATAAGCATTCATAGGTAACCCCTGAGTGGGGGTTCTGGCACGGGTTTGGCAATAGCCTGGGCCGTATCCCTAGTTAACAGGAAGCTAATAAATTTCCTGTGGGCATTATCTCTGAGCAGAAAGTCCTGTTGGAGTTCAAGAGGTTCAGGAGCAATGAGGGGCAAAGGAAAATCCTCTGCAGTTAACTGAAGGGCTATGAGAAAATCAAGAATAGGTAGTGGGACTCCACCCAGTCGTTGAGTTAGCCAGTCAAACTCGGTAATGGGGGGAGGGGGAACTGGGGACAAAGGGTTAGATGTAATATCTATAGCAAATTGTTGAAGTTCCTGATCCCACGTTACCCATGGTCCATTGCCCACCTCACCCAGATTCAGCTCCCTCTGGTCCTTATGGGGACTACATCTGTGAAACTTGCGAGAAGGCTCCCTCCCTTTATACAGAGAATGACATCCATTAATGCCACAGCGTTCATGACAATCAGGGCAAATGGGAGTGTATGAGTAAGGAGGGTCCTGGACCGGGGAATCCGCCGGGAGAGGAGTCAGTAGGCCTGGATTATATACAAAATACTGAAAATTAGCAGGGTCAGGTCTAGCATAGATAGGAACCTGTAACACTGTACCTTGAGCATCTTTTGCCCTAATGACATGTCTTCGGGTTAACTTCTATCGCCCACTCCCCCGGCACTGGGACCTCCCCTCGTGTCGACTTATGCCCCTCCCCTTGTAAGGGGAGGGGCATGTCACGGCCATAACCGGAAGCCAGAGCCTTCCTGGTGGTTTTAGGACCTGGGGTTGTGTAAGGACTTCCGGCACAACTAGGGGGGCAGAAGAGTGAGGGGTGGGAGTGCAAGAAGGGTCAGGTGGACTACTGGCCTTTTAGGTCCGAGCCACCGAGGGGGACACATAAGGTTGAGTATCATCTGAACCCACAGAACTATCGTGGCGGAGGCCTTCCTCACGAGAAACTGAACCAGTGTCCATCCTAGTCAAGGGGGATCTAATGGAGGTAGAAGCAAGTAACAAATCATCCGCCGGCAATCCCTGGTTGGGCCGACCGGCGGAAGGGGGAGTTACGTTAGAGGGCCTGGAAACATCCGTGAACTCTGGGTTCACTAACACTGGGGTTTGTGTCGGGGTCAAGGGACGGACTATTTGTTCCGGCAACGAACCTGGGGTAACACCTAAGGTTTGAGGCCAAATCTCCTGTACCGTAGGCAGGGGAATAACTGGAATAACCGGCGTAGGGCCCGTAGTCAACTGGCGGTCAATTATGCGTTCCGTCTCTGGCCCGGCGGAGGAGGTAGACTGATGGGGAACCCCTACATTGACATGAGGAGGGTGAGACATAGATAAACTGTGAGGTGGTCCCAGTGCCTGATTTGGGGTTTGACCGCGTTTGATAGCAGATCACCTTCTGTAACAAGTCATTTAGTTGCTCAGACGTAAAACCAGGGGGATTAACTTGTGTTGGGGGCCTAACTTGTTGGTCTGTCTGTATAAAAGTGGCTGTGTGTGTCCTAGGACTGGTCTCTAGTGTTTGACTGCTACTAGCCGTGGACGGGTGGGGTGAACCAATAGCCGTTGACTCCTGGTCACGCGGCGGTGGTGGTGCCAGAGCGGCCGTAGGTTGAGAACCTACATTCGTGGGGGCGGACATCAATCCGAACTGGTCCCGAGATGGAGCCAGGGGTGTCGCGTGAGACCTCATGGTCGTAACCACATCTGATGTAAAGGCACCCGGAGACTGAGTAGGGTTATGAGCCATATTGACCGGCGGAGTGTGTCTTGGTAGTTAACACTAGTTTGGAACCTTGGAGCCTAACGTGTACAGATTGCCTGATTCTAGTGGCGGTGTGGGAGGGGCCGGCGTCCGTCCCGAGGAGACCGGGGAGAACCCCTTGCGTCCCCGAGGTGGCCGCCGGACCCCCTTGCCGTGTCACTGTTGTTGTTGTTGTTGTTCCCCAAGCTGCCTGGCCGAACAGCCCCAAGGCCCCGAGCAAGGCCAAGGCCGTAACCGAGTGCCCCCACAGAACCCTCCCTGCCGACCACAATAAAGCCTGGGTGACCGAAGCCACTCCATGGCGGGGAGCTGAGGAGGGTGCAGAAACGCCCGGGAAACCAAAGCCCCACGCAGGGCCCTGTGCCCCTCTGCAATTATGAAAAAAAAGTTGAGGGACAAAGGAAAAATGTGACGCTTTGGCTTCCAATCTTGGTAGCTTGGGAGGTCAATCCACGGAAGAGACGCCGTCACTTGAGATCTAGAAAATATATAAGTAAAAGGAACAGTCAGAGTAAGGTATGGGTATGGCAGAGATCGCTCAGTTCTCACTCTGATAGACCAGCCCATCACCACTGTAAGATCTACTTGCGGAGAAGTAGAAGTCCCTTTAGATAGCAGAACACGTCTTGGTGGGCTCGAGAGCCTGTGGATTTTGTCTGGCAGATACTCTGTGCTGTCCATTCTCCTCAGGTTGCCCGCCGGTGGATCTGGGTGGGCAGGTTCAAGACATTCCGGTGACATTAAGCAGCTCTTCTTATATGGGGGAGAGGAGCTCTGTGCAGATGTCGTGGAGGAAGTAGGCGACGCAATGGTCAACAAAGTTATTGGGGAGTTGTGTGACTGGGGAGCTATATGTTCATCAAATGAATATAACTGAACTACCCTCAATAATTCCGGGTTATCACATGACAGTTCCTTGTTAGTTACTTGAGAAGCATATGCCTTAAACTTAGTCTTAATGTCAATGAGAGTGAGCAAACAAGATCCTATCCTGGGCAGCGAGCCATTCCTCGAAAAGGTCTAAACAGACTTGACATGTACGAGATGTCCACATGAAAGAGGCTCTGTCTAAACATTGAACACACCTGATACACCGGCTATGTGCTGGTATCGGTATCAAAAGACATGAGGGGGTACTCCCCTCCCCGGCGGGAATGTTGCGGTAGCAGGAGGTCCTGAGGGTTTACCTGGAAAGAAAAATTTCCAGGAATCAGTGCTCATAAGGATATACAGAGAGAGCCTCCCACATCCTATTCTCCCGGTGCAAGAAGAATAGGAGGCCACGGCCTCCCCCTTCTTCCTACCCCTAAGAGGTTGTGAAGTGCCTATTCCCATGCCCCTGGGCAACATGAGAGAGGTTATCACTTTGCAGAGGGCGAACTTCATGACCTGGGTCATAGGACAGTAAGCCAACTGACGGCGTTCCGCTCCGTGCTCTAACAAACACGCAAGCAGCCGCTGGTAAGTTTACCGACTGGGCCGCCGGCAAGGCGGGGTAAACGACACTAAGTAAGCGTGCCACCTTATGACGAAAGTCATGTGCAGTGTCCGCCGGGGTGTTTACTCACTGGGCCGCCGGCAAGGCGGGGTAAACGACACTATGATCCAGCGCCAGCTCTTGACGGAAGTCATAATTACCGGAGGACCCCTGACAGCGGGTATAGGCATGTTACAAAAACTAAACCACCCGCCGTCGGACTGTTAACCACTCAGCCGCTGGGAAGGCGGAGTAAACGTACGAGGGGCTCAAAAGCACATACAAACCAGTGTTACAGACACGTCGGCATCCGCCGGACCTGCGAGGGTCCAGGAACAAGGAGGTAGCGGTACCGAAACCCCCTCCGACTCAGTCACGGCGCGGGAGACACGAAACCTAGCAAAACGCCGGCACGGCAGACCGAACCAACGGCAAGCGCCTAAACGTACCCTAATTTTAACACTTCCTGCGGGCCAACAATAACACAACCCGTGCTAGCTAGTCTAAACCCTGCTCACTATCTCCCAGATACAAATGAGTAAGGACTCACTAGAGGAGAGCGAACGTCTAATGAAGCCGGAGCGCGGGGGCACACGTGTAGACAGTAGGCCCGCAAGGAAGAGAAGGACGAATTGTTGCGCTTGGCGAGAGGCGGTAAGAAGCCACAACGCAAGAAAATCCACCGAATGTGGGAAGCTTGTAAATAACAGTGTTAAAGTATTAACACACGCTGCGGCTATATTTGGGCTATTTAGGCACTCCTGAATGATTATTCAAGCATCTGCATTAAATGAACTGTATTCTGCCGAAAACTAGGCAAAAATAGCTTCAAAATGAGACCAGAACGGGCTTCGTAGGTGGCCTGATTCATCCGCAGTGGTACCATAGAAACGTGGGAAACCCGCTATTTATTAGCACTCGTTCGCTCGGCAACACTGTTGTGAGAGACCACGCGCGAGACAGTCTACCTCAGTGAGCCTCTGGCTGCTCTGAGGGTCGGAGGTGGGCCCCTCACGCTCCCGCCCACTGACACTCGATTTCTACAGCTTTTACAGGCTTTTAAAACCTGGAAATTGCCAGGACGTTCCATAACGTCACCCGCAGCGAAAGGGTTATTTTTTTTATTTTTTTTATTTTTTTATTCTCTTATTTTTTACGAAAGCTCTACATTTCTGTATTCATGATATTTAGACAATATCCATATCCAAAAATAAATAATCTGGTCTATGGAAGATTTAAATATATTAGCTCGAGTGGATTCGATTATGATTTGTGAGAGTTGCGAAAATAATAGGCCTACGATCGAATCTCTCCAGGTCTTCAAATATTTTTGTTTATCTTTAACCCTTCTGGCCAGGGCTCGCCCTCCTAAGGACGTTGTTGAGATCTGGGCGATTTGGCCGAAAAACGTCTACGCCTAGGCTACCGTATCTTTGTTATTTTAACTGCTAGAAAATTCCCACGCATCTATTAATGTACTGCGGTTTCCAATCTGTAGACTGGCGTTGAGTAGATCTCTCTAAGTTAACTGGTTCAGTTGTGATGACTATTTCCGTGGAGAGAGTTTCAAGGCAATGTTAGCAATATGACACAATTTTCAACACTAAATCTTAGCAGACCACACAACAACAAAGCTCCGACGTCTGCTTGCTTTCGGAGGTGCGCGCGTTGCCTCCGACCAGCTGTGTTTACATACGTCGGATGCACGGTTTTCAAGCTTACAGATTTTAAATGACACCCGGGCTCCTGGTCATCTGCCGCTGTGTCATTTTAAAATGACAACCGGGGAGGAAGGGCTAAGCAATATTTATTTAGTAATCTTTATTATCATGTCTTCCTTAGCATTTATACACATCAAATCACATACGAAAACAAATGAGAACATACCACTAAGGTTAATCTTTGACTGCCTTAGACAACTTTTCCACCACCGTTCGAATCCTTAAAAAAATACATATATTTTTTGAGACTTTTTCACGCACTATATAGAATGTTTCCGCTATATAGATAAATAGGGGTAATTTTTTATCACGTACTATTGTGAAATCCTTGTTTAGAACTGCGAAATATAGAGGGTGCACTGTAATGCACTTTCATAATAACAGATATTGGTACAGTATTGGAGTTAAATCCAAATTATAGGTTTGACTCCTGTAAGGAGATAAAGAAAACCTATTATTTAGTAGTGGCCCCGTAATCATGCCTATTACATAAGGCATCCTCTTCAAACACTAATCCGCCGTAGTTTGAATCTACCGCGCAGAGCATTTAAAATCTGAGGAGCCTTCATCATGAGCGCACGCGACCTCACTCATGGCTTCAGTCATTATGAATTGGGTTCTCACTACGAAAAAACTTCGTAAAAAATAAAAAACAAAAAGAAAATAAGAATAACTATCCAATAAGCTTTCCATCATATCGTGGATGTACTTGTGTGGATCTTTGACCAGACGCTGATTCAGGAGTCATTCTTCCTTCACTGACATATCAAGTAAACCAAAATCCTTAATACATCAACGAATGGGAAGGGGATGGTCGGGAGGGCCCCAGTCGTCAATGATTACGGGGCCACTACTAAATATTAGGTTTTCTTTATCTCCTTACAGGAGTCAAACCTATAATTTATTAGTGGCCCCTCCATCATTGACAAACATACCTGATTTCTAGGACTGGAGGGGGACATTCGTAATCATGTCATAACTCTAGAAAAGCAGATAATCAAACAACCACATGGTATTCTTACTTTGAAAATATATTTAAATATGGCGCAGCCCATATATATACAAAAAAGGGGTTCAAGCATGTGCGTGCTTCAAAGAAGCCTGCTTGACAAAAAAGGGTAACTCTGCAGATTCTGTGAACAGATCTGTAGTTACAAAGGCACCCCACTCAATGAGTGGTGACAAAAATAACAAGTTATAAGTTTACATGTGCACATAATAAACCCCATAATATTCGTGGAAATATTTTGCAAAAGATCTCCACTGTTTAATACTAAATTGCTTTCACAGCTAAAAACTACTATAACAACCCTGTTGTTTGTACTAACATTGTACTAGCACAATTTCTCGCCCTGAATAGAACAGAGAAATTTTCATATCACATTATCCATAATTTGTATCACAGCTCTTACCTTCCGGCGGGGTCTAGGGTGTCCTATGTTACACTGACTGCACCCCCCCCCCCCCTTTTTCCTTGAAAGTAAACAAAAGTGACTGAAGGGCCACCTAGACCCTCTGCCTTAAAGCTATACATGGTAAGGAAGGTTTGTGTAGAGCAACTGATAAGTATCTAGTCAAAAACGTATGATTAGACGCCCACAACTGTGTGGACAAATATCTTCTACTGAAAAGTTCTTCAAGAAACGTAAGGAGGCTGCCCATTTGCGTAAATCGTGGGCCCTACCCACAACGCCGGGATTACTCTCTTTAATTACTTCGACCAGAAGAGAAGCTAATCTCCGTTTCAGTAAGCGTTTACCCGTACTCGCTACCCATAAAGCACCTTGGGGGTTTAGAGGAGCTACTCTCAAATATTTGGTTAGAGCTTGCACTGGACATAGATTATGGTGCACCTTTCCCCTTTTTAACGCCGGCACAGTGAACTCAGAAAACACGTGTGCACTGTGCTCATTCTTGGCTACAAATCCCGGGGAAGGTGCAATGTGAATACATTCATTAAGTCTACCAAACCTAAGGCAATTAGGTGTGTTGCTCATCGCCGCCAGCTCAGACACTCTGTTCCCGGTGGCCAAAGCCAAAAGGAATACAGCCTTTTTTAAGAGTAATGCAAAATCTGCAGTATTTTGGTACAGACGAGAGTGAAGTAAAGACAATGCCTTGTCCAGAGACCAAGTAGGCATGAGCTGACGGGGAGGTGGGCGGAGTTTAAAACATGCTCTCATAAAACCTGTTTCCTCCGCTACCGGTATGGAGAGACCTGTAAGGTCTAAAAAGGGCACTCTAATCGCAGTTAAGTGATTTTTTAACGTTACCACAGATAAACGTTTCTGCTCAAACAGATAATTCAAATAATTAAAAACTAACGCCACTGAGGGCACAGTCTGTTCTGTTCTCATGATCCAAGAAGTAAAGGCTTGCCAATGTGATTGATAATGTCGTTTCGTAGTCTGAGTATATTGATTGATTAATTTATTGGTCACATCTCTACCATATGGTGCTAGCCACTTGGCCTCTTGAATGTCCATAATGCAAAAGTCAGCGAGGTCACTAGGTTGCCAATCGTGTCTAAGTGGAAATACTTGACCGGGAGCGACACCGGGTGCGAGCACCACGTCTTCAATTGCTGGTACCATAACTGCGCCGGCCACAGGGGTGCGATTAGCGAGACTAAGCCTCGATAATCTCGTAGTTTGTTCACTACGTGGCACATTAGTGACGCGTCTGGCGGCGGAAACAGATAGATGGAGCTCCATCTGTTCCAGTCTGTCACTAGGGCGTCTGGCCCCCCTGCCGGCGTTTCCATCCGGCGGGTGAGGTATAGAGGGAGTTTGTGAGTCTCCTCGGACGCAAACAGATCCACTTGTGGATGGTAGAGCTCTGCAATCATTAGGTTGAAAATGGGTTGCTTGAGCTCCCATTCTACTGTCGTGCTCTGTCTCCGGGACAGAGCGTCTGCCCAGACGTTTGCTACGCCTGGGAGATAAGATGCGTGAAGATAAATGTCTAGCCTGTTGGCTAGAGTAAAAATCTCTTCCGACACGCTTAGCAACTAACTTGATCTCGTTGACCCCTGTTTCTGAATACAGTGAACTGCATTCAGATTGTCCATTCTGAAGGCCACCGACTTGCCCCGTAAAGTAGAGCCGTGAGCCTGAAGGAAATACAAGGGGACTAGTAATTCTTTGACATTGATGTGGGAGATTTCTAAGTGGGACCAAAGCCCCTGACCCTGGTGCCCCTGGTTTGACTGAAATCCCCAACCTATCGTGCCTGACGCATCCGTGTCTACCCATACCGTAGACACGGATGTCTACCCATACCGTGGGCGGGTGCCCGACCCCGAAAGGGGTTGAAATAGGGGAGCTATCCCCCTGCCAAAGGCAGCTTTCTAGGGCCTTTCCTAGCTGATGCTGAGAGGATTGGGTTCTAGTCATGTGGTGATGGGCTGGTCTATCAGAGTGAGAACTGAGCGATCTCTGCCATACCCATAGCTTACTCTGACTGTTCCTTTAACTTATATATTTTCTAGATCTCAAGTGACGGCGTCTTTTCCGTGGATTGACCTCCCAATCTACCAAGATTGGAAGCCAAAGCGTCACATTTTTCCCTTGCCCCTCAACTTTCTCTTCATAATTGCTGAGGGGCACAGGGCCCTGGGTGGGGCTTTGGTTTCCCGGGCGTTTCCGCACCCTCCTCAGCTCCCCGCCATGGAGTGGCTTCGGTCACCCAGGCTTTATTGTGGTCGGCAGGAAGGGTTCTGTGGGGGCGCTCGGTTATGGCCTTGGAATTGCTCGGGGCCTTGGGGCTGTTCGGCCAGGCAGCTTGGGGAACCACAACAACAACAACAACAACAACCCATACCATTGGCGGAGGAGAGGTACATGACATTACTGAGTGCAACATTTCCCTCTTCGCCCAGACCGCTAGTAAGGTGTGGATTAATTTTGGGATGGGCCATAATTTTCCCGCCGGTAAGAGTGGGAAATATTTGTTGCCTTCCAATATTAAACGTTTTACTTTCAACCGGCCCAACATTACAGTTAGTTGAATCCAGTTGAGAGAGCCGACCAGAGACTCCCAGATCCTCCGTGTCGTAGTCAGACTGTGAAGAAACATGAACAGTTTCCTGCGAAACCTGTTGCGATTGTCCACACTCTGACTCAGAGTGAGAGCAGCTGTGTCCCAAACCAGCCCTATCCACTGAATTACTCGTGAGGGAACAAGGTTTGACTTTACCAGATTTACCTTGAACCCTAGAGTTTTGACATGATTTAAAATTATGTTGACATGTTTGATGCATAATTGCTCTGTCTCTGCCACCACCAGCCAGTCGTCTAGGTACCACAAAACTCTGATTCCTTGCTTTAACAACGGCATCAGGGCTTGCCGGACTAATTTCGTGAATAGTCGAGGTGCCAGGTTCAAACCGAATGGCATCCTCTGAAAAAAAATTTTTGGGTGCCTGATCCGTAAGGCCAGAAACCTTTGAAATCTTTTGTTGACCGATACGTGCCAATAAGCGTCTGTCAGGTCTAGGGAACACATCCAACCTCCCGGCGGAAGTGTTAGCCTGATTTGGTGTACTGTTAACATTCGGAATGACTCGTTGTGAATGTGAAGGTTCAGATAAGACAGGTCTACGACCGGTCTCATCTGAACACTGTCCCTTTTGGGAACCAAAAATAGCTTGGACGTGAATACAGGGTAATTTGGGGGGACCGGGATGATGACATTTTTGGCAATCATTTTCTGGACCAGTGACTCCACCTCTAAAGAAACAAAATTCGCCGTTGTCGGCTGACGTAAGCGAGGTCGCCGGAGCCACTGCCAAGTGATGCCTTTGCGTGCCACCATCCGTGCCCAAGTGTTTAACGGCCATGCTTGGTGACACGTTCGGAACGACCCAGTTAGCAGACAAGGGTTCGCCGGCTGTACTACCCTCGGATCCACCGGCCTTAAGACTGGCACCGGGAATGAGAGAGACTTTAGTTTTTTGATGGTGGTGGAGTTGGCGGTGGTGGACGCTTCGCCGGCTGGCTGGCATTGGCAGAAGACGGGCCCTGACCTGGCTTATTATAGCCGCGTCCTCTCTGACCTGAAAACCTACCCTGTCTATGCCTGTACTGACCTTGAGGGGAGGAGGACTTAGGTGGAAGAAAGGGCTTAGATCCCCCCGGCTGAGCCTTAGCGACTGGCCTGGGTTTGGGGAAGTTAAAGGCAGGTTTCTTAGAAGGGGTGGGACTGTGTTTAACGGCCTGAGCCACATTAAAAACCGTTCGCCACACTCAGGGGACATTAAAGAGGGAGTGAGCACTGGTGACATGACCACCTGATTCGCAATGCGATCAGGCAGTTTTCGGACTAAGGACATTCTGAGATCTTGTCTCGCTCGTACCGCCTCAAGCAAGGCGGTGCGTATTTCACCTAATGATTGGATTGACGACTGAAGAAGCAGTCGCCGGGACAATTCAACCGATCGTCTGGCATCCGCGTCTGCGATTGCCTGAGTGGACCGGAGCAAAGACTTTGCTACCTGTTGAGACACTATGTATTGAGAGAACAGGCGAAAAGCTTTCCCCTGTAGCCTAAATTCACGGTCTAGGTGAGTTGGGGTAGGGGTAGTGAAAGGGTCTTTTAGCTCACAAAGATTAATTTTAGGGGCAGCTAAGAAAGCAAACAAAGCTGAAGGGACTCCGCCGGCAGAACACACTGGCATGGAGAACCAAGAATGAGTATCTTGAGGGATCTGGTGGGAAGTTTTGGAAGTAAATGTGGTCTCAAAGTTTTGAGCCTCTGTCTCCCATTCCAACCAAGGTCCTGGACCCAACTGCCCCACCTTCAAGACTGGATTAGCTGCTGCGTCTGTGACGGTTTGCAAATCGAGTTCTGGAGTGAGAGCTGACAGTGTCTTAATGTCATTAAACCCATCATGCTTAGACCAGTCAGAAAACAATCTTGAAGCTGAGGCAGAGGGTAAAGCAGGCTTAGCAGTATAAACAAAATAGTCCTGGTGATAATAACTAGGTATAGCCTTGATGTTGACATCTAGTACATTCCCCAAAGTATCCAAGGCCCTTAATTTCTTAGATTTATTGCCCTGGATGACCCACTCATGCGGCACTGGGAGTTCCCCTGACAAGGTAGGTTGGGCGAGCTCTGGTTTAGTGGGGGTCAAAAGGACCCATGACTTGTCTGGTCCGTAAAGCAAGGGCATAGCTACCTTTCTGAGAGGCGCTCTGTCTAGAGGGAGCGGATTGACATCCGTTATAACCCTTACATTCGAAGTGGTCAATGCCGCCGTAGCAGGCCTAGTAACCACCGATGGTGACATAGAGGGAGGGTGAGGGATCTGAGTCAAAGCAATAGAAGTCATCAGAGGCCGTACCGTAGAGCTTGTCGTGGGAGCTCCCAAGTCCACTGTGGGAGTTTCCTGCTGTTGGCCAAAAAATTTAGATGAAGCATTAACTAGTAGCCCATCAATTTCCTGTGCAGTGACAAATTGATTTGATGATGTACTCACTGGTGAATCATTAAGATCTTGTGCGGCGTCTAAGCCTGAACCTGACTCTTGCCCTTCCATATCCGATATAATCGAAACCTCGTCTTTATCATCCTGTTCCTCCTGAGAAGATCCCGCCGAAGCTGGGGTACCATCTTGTTGCCAAGATAAGTCAGGAATAGAGGATGGGATCGCCGCGTCTCGGTGGACGTCAGCCACTGTGTGAATAGTTTGAGCCGGAAGTGGGTGGTCAGGCCCCGGACGAGAATATCGCCAAACACCTAGGCCTTGGCCTATACTCCCTTGGGTTTCACTCTCAACCACTGAGCTCCCTGAACTCTCCAAATCCAGGGTTAAAATGTTAATGGGTAAATCATCTTTAGGTACAGGCACTACACTGGACCCTTGAGACCGAACACAAACTCTGTCTGGGGTAGAGGTATGACGAGAAGTACTAGAAACTGGCAAGTGTCGGGAGGCCTTTCTATCATGGGAATCCTTTTTCGAAGATTTATGGCTGCGGTGTGACCGTGAACTACTCTTCGATTTGGAGGATTTATCGCTGTGACCACTGGTGGAACTTTCTGTCTTACTCCTCTTACTCGATGGTGAAGAGGCAAGACTGGGTGGCTGGTGTCTAAGGGGTGACCTAGACCTAGATCTCGCCCGAGACGAGGAGGCTGCCGCCGGGGGTGTAGGCTCACGGTGACATTTCAAAGTAGCAGGGGCAGGAGATGACACAGAACCCTGTCCAGTCACCGCCGGCTTATGACTAGTTACTCGAGAGGAACGTTTATTAGGGGGAGGGTGCTCAAGAAGAAGCCTATCCCAAAGAGGGACGTTGTCACATTGAAGTGACTTATGAGCCACAATCGTAGTATACGCTGACATTTGTTGCCGAACTTCTCGTAAGGCGACCGCTGCGGTCTTATCATTATCTTGGAGGACTTTGACACTTAGTTGGGAGCAAAAGGAACAGTTGCGCATCACCCACAGACCCCTTGAACGGTCTAGACATTTAACACACTTGATACAAAGAGTGTGCGCAAAAAGAGGGATACCGGCACAGGTTGGATTAATGCATAAAGCAAAAACTGGGGCAAAGGTAGCCATGACAGAGACTGGTGGGAAAACTACTGCAGGTTCTGTATTGGTCCGCCGGAGCCCAGCCCTGGAAAAAAAGAAAATTTCTAGGAATTAATGCTCATAAGGTTAACCCAAAATGATCGCATACAAGTGTTCATAACCCGCCGGATAACGAGACGTAATCTCACAATGATTACAGTTCGTTACGCGGCGGGGTTCTATAAAGATTTCCGAATATCTAGACATGTCTTAAGAAAGTTAAGAATACCCTCTGACATAATAATTATAAAAGACCAGTATGGCGTTTATAAAGTCTTTCTGGCGGTGACTGTTACAAGATTCAATTTTGAAAAACAACCCCCCACAAAGACGCCGGCCCCTGAATTATCTAGCAGATTAACACAGGGCAGGGTGATACGAGATCTGACTTCTAATGAATTGTCACATAGATCGCCGTATGGTGAAGGCGGCGATACATTACCGTATCTCTCAATTAATTGGTTAACTAACTTGAATTGTAAATTCCGTATTTCCTCCTCCCAGGAGCACCCCCCGGGTGTGGCAAACTTATGAAAAAAGACGTTAACCCTAATTGAGCCTTCGATCGCCGTATGTGTGAGGGCGGCGATACATATAGTATCACTAAAATGGACCGGTTAACTAAACTGAATTACCAATTCGTTCATCCCACCTTACCAAGGTACACCCGCCGGGTGAGATCTGATGTCTTAAACGTTAACCCCATAAGTTCCTATCCCCACTTCTTTGTAAAAGATCGCCAGGGAGGAAAGCCCACAACAACAGCTAGGGTTTTTCCTTTGGTTTGTAAAACCGGGTAGAAAAACTACATAACTATGTCCGCATGAACAATGTTAGATGGGTACAGCCATTCCGCCGGGAATCATAGGGAGCCTGAAACAGGCACCATCACAGAGACGCAGTCCTGGAGAGCCACAGACATCAACTCGCCGGGGACACAAGCCTGTTTTGAAACCACGCGTGGCCAAACACGGCTCACGGCCGGAGTTTTCATGGTGTAACCGAGAAAACCCCGCCAGAAAGTAACCCACCCCGTTCAGAAACCATCTGAACGCATATAGGACCCGAGAGATAGCCAAAGCACAACTAACCTAGGGTCCACAAATATAATCCGTGGAATTAGCCAATACACAACTAATCCAGGAAACATACATAGTCCGTGGAATTAGCCAATACACAACTAAACCCGGATACACATGACACAGTAGGACATATTTATAAAATAAATCAATAACACTTGTACATGTGGCAAAGCTACGAGCGGCTGGCTAGGCCTAAGCAGACGGCACAAGAAATGTTGAAATATAAACAAAAACACTGGAAATATAACAACAGGAACCACCGCCAACACACCACTGTAGCAAATACTTCCGACCAAGGGAAGACTGACTTGGGACCCAGAAAAAACTTCACTAAGTGAAGAAAAATACGCTGGGAACGTCAGCAAAGCAACGCTACCTCATCAGAAAGATAAAAGGCAGCAGAAATAACGCGTAATGAAAGCCGCCTGCATCACAAGCTAACTCAACGTGAAAAAGTTCACATGTCCACAACAGGACCACGAGGGTACATCCGAAATAGATGCCCCAAACACACGACCCAAAATACACTGCACTGCGGGCAACCAGCCCAGGACACTCCTGCTACGCATATCTTAACCTTACTCGATACATCCCGGAGTAAACAAAGGAGAAAAAACTCACTAGGGAAGCAGCAAATGCGGAACCAGCGGAGCGTGGGGAGACACGTCCGGGCAGGCTGAGCGCAGAGCAGAGAAGGAAGAATGACGCCTGAATCAGCATCTGGTCAAAGATCCACACAAGTACATCCACGATATGATGGAAAGCTTATTGGATAGTTATTCTTATTTTCTTTTTGTTTTTTATTTTTTTACAAAGTTTTTTCGTAGTGAGAACCCAATTCATAATGACTGAAGCCATGAGTGAGGTCGCGTGCGCTCATGATGAAGGCTCCTCAGATTTTAAATGCTCTGCGCGGTAGATTCAAACTACGGCGGATTAGTGTTTGAAGAGGATGCCTTATGTAATAGGCATGTTCGTCAATGATGGAGGGGCCACTAATAAATATACTGCACTCCAGTTGAGAATGAGTCTCTGTAGACTTTAGAAAATGTTTTGTTAGAGATTACATTTGAATGAGCAGGTACCCTAGTAATAATTTATGTATATTTCAGTGTGTGTGTCAGGAGCACCATCATCAGTGAAGACTTCCCGAGTGGTGTTGAATACTACCAAGAAGGTAGTAAGTTCGGGTCTTGGACTGTTACCACTGAGCTCTCAGCCCAACCAGACGCCAGACCAAAATGGTGGTCCGGGACCCCAGCAGCCGGCACCTGGGGACAATCTCTTCAAACAGGAGAGTGGTGGCAGTCCTGGAGTCAGTCTGGAGGTGGTGGTAGAGATGTTGAAGGTCATTCAGAAGTTCCCTGCTGGTTCACCCATACATACATCAGTCCTACAGCTGGTGGAGCGACTCCTACAATCCATGAGGGATAACTTGCCTCAGAACAAGCTTACACCAAACCCTACAGCCTCATATGATCAATTATTGACACAACCTTCACCCATTACACCTACATTAGATAAATCCTCCAAATTTTTGGATCATCTAACTCCCTCTCAGCCCCAGCTTCCCCTGGTGCCATCAGGCACCCTCACTACAGGAACGATGCCTATGACCACATCAGTGAGTCTGTTGCCTCTGACAGTGTTGTCAGCATTACCTTCCACATTATATGCTGGTCCCAAGGTGGCTAGAGTAGCACCGGTGGCCCCTGTGGCTCCCACCACAGTGGTATCCTCTCCTGCCCTGACCAGAACAGTCAGGGTCTGTGTGGCAGAGGAACCACCCCTCAAGAAAGCCAGGGAGGAGACTGTTGCAGGGAGTGCAAATTATCAGTTAATGTCAGGTAACCAGTGTTCTACTTTCACCCCAGACCTGTCCACCACCACAATACTCACTCATAAAGTGCCCATCACCACCCCTGACACTCTCCCAACTCCTACTCCCACCACTAGACACCAAGACTTGAGTACTCCCCACCAGGTGCTGTCATCATCTCTGGTGCCCACACACCAACTGACTCATCCATCTTTCGCCTCCACCCTCCATACTGTGTACCAACCTTTCCTGCAGACCCTGCCCGCACAGCCTTCTACCACACAACTGATACACCCGGAGATAAAACCACTCTCCGATACAAACAGTCTGAGCTTACAACAGAGTCACACTAACAGCCTGACACCTCCACAACCCAACACTCAATTGTTGTCTCATCACACACCCCGACAGAACCTGATGGTGCAACAAACATCTGACCAGAGTCTAACTAGGATCCCAACCAGGCAGACCACCCTGGCTATGCACCATATACCCCAGCAGAATATAATTGTCCAGCAAGCACCTCGGCAACAGAGTTTGAATGTGTCTGGCAACACAAAAGGCAGCAGTCACTCACATAACCTGAGTGTGGACTCTAGTGTGTCTGGTGAAGTGTCAGATCCACTGTTGTCACAGGCTCCACTCTGTCCTCTACTGCCACCACCTACCACACAAAAGACTCTACCTTCCACCAACTGTCCCTCCTCCTCTGCTCTTACCCGCTCTGATCCCCTCCTCTCACAGTCCAGTCCAGTCACACCTCTTCGCATGGAAGCTCGACCTGGCCTGCCTGCTGTCAGGACCGAAGGGACCGCTGGTGAGCAGGTACGAACTCGACCTGACTCTCTCATGACCCCAACACCTCCAACCACCACTGCACAGGTCACCATGCAGAATGAGGTCACATCAGCTATCAACCTCTCAGAGACAGAACTCCTAAACTACTTTGACCCCAACTGTTTTGACAATGGTGAGTATTAGTAACTACTATCACCAAATAATTATGATTTTCATTACATTTACCTGAATATTTATTTTCCTCTTCTGATTTAGTTTTCTTGTGTTACGACTCAATTTTGTGCTAATACATTTGTATGAATTCTTTTCTCAGTGTGAAGCGGATGACAGTTCTTCTTGGTGGTCCTTGTAAATTTGGTGGAGACATAATGGTTGGTGTGGCCATATCAGATGGAGTTTGTTGGGAGTGTGCTGCTGCAGCATTCACCTGTACCCGGGCTAACTCGACTAGTACTGGGGGGCTTCACACTTCTCTCCTCACTTGTCCTCACTGTGCCATATTATATTGATAATACAAGCTGGTGTTTTGTATTGTCATAAGCGCCAGTTCTCCACGTCATTAATGTATGTGTGTCAAACAGATTTTATTTATCATCTTTACCTTTGCAATTTAGAGGTAAAGGGGTTCTCACAATTATTTTTATAAGTCATTTTTATAGAAGGAATAATTTATTTGTTTTTATACCTTTTCAGTCTGTTGAGCAGAAACTTTCTTGATGTTTCAGTCATTGTTGCAAAAGGTTGTTGTGACAAAAGCTTGCAACATTTGAGGAAAATATTTTTATGCTCTTTATTGAAGTTGATATACTCCATTTTATTATTTGTGATAGTCTATTAGCGAATAAGCAAATAAGCAAGTATATGGATATAGGTTTAAGATTGTATTATATTATTTGAGATCCTTTGTGTAATGTATCGAAAGTTGCCATTTGTAAATATTTTCATATGAGGGAACATGAACATTTAAATTTTTATAGTTAATTAAATTCTGGGAACTGTATATTACACAGTATGAGCCCATTCCCTTCCCTTTCAATAATATTTATTTGTGAAATAATGATTTTTGCTCTCATAAAGTAATTAATGAAAGTAACACAGCTGACGCCGAGCATAATACAGATATAATTTTCTTTATAACGTCTGCATTGTACAGTGAACGGTGCTTTTCACATCTGTAATATATTTGTATATCAGCTTAACAAAATTATCACAATAAACAAAACATTAGAAACACAATATTATAATCTAACATCAAAACTAAGAGCACCCACCTCAATATTTCCGAACAAAAGTTTGTTACGGTAGTGATAAGCCGTTAGTGCACACCCGTTTTGAGTCATTGAACCTTTTAAGCCAAACTTTGAAGAAGTTGGGATATTTTATAGCTGTCTTATCACCTTTGCGTTCGATACAGATTCAAAATAGTGTTTACCCATCATGGTTTATAACTGTACCTTATTTATGGTAGCCACAATGCAGATTTTTCTTCAGGTTTATCAGTGCCATCTGCTGTTATCTCACCAATCCTGTTAGGATGGATATATTTATTGTAATGAAATATGATATTACTAATATCACTGGTATAAAATTGTCAGTGTCAATGCTATTTTCAGCTACAGTATAGCTTTTCTCAATGCACAATATATTTTGGTACCATAATGACTGTTTGGAGCTAAAGTACTCTCACTGTATTTATTAATTATAAGTTATCTAGGTTTTTAGTTTTGCTCAAACAGTAATACATAAATTTAGAGATTTATGTATAAATATTAAAATATCACTTTTAACAACTTGTATTCATAAAGACAGTTGAGACCATATGACAGAGGTTAAGCAACAATTTTGGGCTAAAGACAGTGCTTGTTATACCCCATGCCATTCATTTTAACAATATGAGCTACACCACCTCACATCCCATTTACTGTGGTTTTTTCCAGGAAGTGCTGTGACGGGTCGGCACTCAATTGTCAAACTGGCTGGCATGGGATATAGCTTATAGTGAGAGTTGTAATGAGTTGGTGACATTAGTATTACCTGTACATTGCTGTGATGGTTGGTCTAGAGTATGAGCTAGGGTGTTAATTTTAAGACAGGCCACAGTTCTCCAGTTCCTAAAGGCTTCACAAATTATTAGCCATTTTTCTAATGCGTGCAATTAGTAACATTTCTGGTCTTTTCTTTAATGGCTAAAGTTCTACGTCTGGTAAAATTCAGATGTAGGTAATACTGTACAGTAGTATTGGTTGAAAGGCTGTTCCATGTTATGTATAGGGTAGGTCACCTCATGGCTGCTCTTCCTTCATTTTAAATTTTCCCTATTTGTAAAATGTTAATCACTGGTACAGAAACAATCCCAAGGAGTATTTTGAATTGGTTGTTAATTGTGCAGGTGTACAGTTAATACATGAACAGCCTTCATAGAGTTTGATGTGGTCTTCAGGGACTGGAATGGGCAGTACAAATTAATGTTTGTGCAATATCTATTTCGTGTAGTTATTCCTGTGTCAGTAATTATGTGCTGAAGTTTTAAAATGTGGACTAATAGATCTTAACCACTGACTGACTACGAGCAAGTCAGGTTGCATTCTGTAATCACTTTTTCAGTAGTTGACATGTTTTGCAAGTTTTACATTATAATGAATATAAATTCAATATTTGATCTTGAGTAGCTCTTAAAATTAGATTCTCACATTCAGGATCCTTTAGTATTTTTTCTTCTGTTTAGATTAGTCTTGGAATTTATATTTTTCCATGAAGTGCCAATGCTATGTGCTTTCAGCTGGTACAATAATTTTTAATAGACACTATAGAGCAACATATTTTGAGTATCGGTAACAGTGACGCAATAGAAAGTGTACGGTGGCTGTGGTGTAAGACCAATATTGAAATAGACACAACTCTTGACAGTAATAATTGTTAGCCAGGTTCCAGATATATTAACAAATATAACCTACAATACAATATTGTCCACAATTGTGAACAAATTATTCCCTAAGGTGTTGATTCTTTCTTATCTCCACCCTTTCACAGTCGCCTTTGTTTGTATTGTAGTTCACATTGGTTAGTAAATTGGAGCCCAGAGCAACACGCCTTTAGTCATACACTAGGGTAAGGTGTTTTCCTTCCTCTTCCATGTTTTGCTATTAACCCAGGGAATGCATTAATTGTGATTTTGAAAGGTCCGCCAGTGTGGGATCTGTAAAGGTCAATTTGGACAACATTTGTTATATTTACCATATAAAGCAATATTGCTGTTCAATATGCGCATATTTGACTTGTATAATGAACATGTGAACATTGAAAAACTAGAAAATGGGTGTAAAGAGCAAAGATCCAGTGAAAAACGCAGAAGAAAGTGGAAAAGTATATTGAAGAAAAATTTCCACGTAGTGGAAGGGGCATTGTGGCGTGGGCAGAGGAGGCATGTCTTTACAAAGTAGCTTGGAGGCGTTTCTGCCTTGTCCATCCTCTAGCGGGTCTTCCCAGGGGGAAGCAAGGCGTCGGAGATGATGAAACCGTATTATTGTGACGAGAGGTTGACGAACGCATATGAGGCAGAGCAACATAGGTGTGCTCGCTCTGGAGGCTTGAGCCACACTGACAGCTCTAGCTGTGGTTTCACGCATGTAGGAGGGAGGGCGGAAGGAGTGTAGAAGAGGGTGACTGAATGTATTTGAGGCGGGAGGGAGGACTTATAGGGAGTGAGGGAGGGGAAAATTAGAATAAAAGAGGAGGGTGGGGTGAGAGACGCATATAAGGAGAAGACAGGAGGTGGTGGTAAGGAGACAGGCCCCCTAATCACATATTGCTTCCATTTCTCCAGCCCTAGGGTGTCTTTTGTTGTAATTTTTAAGGGCCATCTTCCAGAAGGAATGTCGCATTAGTCCATTAAAACATTCCTAGACTAACGTCACAGCTTAGAGGCTAAGTATAACAGGAAATAATTCTAACCAAAAATATCTTTCTTTGCTTGTATCTATGCTCATCCCAATCTTGTCTAGGCTAGAAAAAATGAAGGAAGGGAAAGAGAAATTCTAACCCTGTATATGACTATTGGTGATAGTCTTTGCCACCTGTCTATCTCTGTTAATGGCTGTTGTGTAGATAATAAATGTGAAGAGTTTGTCTGAGTTGTGTCCACCTACAGTTCTCTCCTCTCTTGACCTCTTGAGTAATACTAAGTGTGTGGTTTACTTAGACACATCTTTCTGTTCTCTATACTGTACTTCATGCACCACTGGAGCTTTGATTAAACATAATTGTCTGTGTCAAATGTTTGCTCTGTTGAGAGTTGTGACCTTTACATGTATGTGATGGAAGTTTTGAGGCCAACTCCTGTGTGCCACCACTGCACAGTTCTCAGTCTGTGTAATGAATTTGACTTATAGTCTTCCTCTTCGTAATTGTCACAACCTGGAATACGTATTTCTGTATTTTTTTTTCTCAATGTTCATCAACTTCAAATTGGCATTTCATATTAAATCTTTATACTGAAACTGAAACTGTTATATAATGAATTTGTATGTGTACAGTTATCATTTATTGTATTAAATTTTTTATTGTTAAAGTATTTACCATACTTTGGTGAATTCAGAAATATAAATTGTGTTACATGAAATGTTTTCAGTAATGCTAGTTGTATTTATCGTTTGGAGTCATAAGTAAGTGGACCAACATATTCACTAGTTTATAATATGATGTGGGGTTGTAACCACTAGATGACAGTGCACTGGGAGTGTTGGTGGCGCTATTCACCTCATCAGACAAGTATTATTACATGACCTCTGTAGCATTCTCAAGTGTCAGCCACACTACAAATTTAGAAGAAAGTTTAATTTTTGGTATTCAACATATTTTGACAGTAGTGTATTTTCATATACTTTTGTATAGCTGTGTATGGTCTGTGGCTTTTGCCATACATGTTTTGTATAACATTGTGCGATAACTTAACGCTTTGACAACTGATCTCTGCCGTGCAATGTGTAGGAATGTTTGCTTAGTACAGTAGTTTGTGAGTGTGGAGGTTGAGAGTGTCCGAGGCGTAACATCACCAACACCGACGCCTCTCTTATCAGCTCTCAGGACCAACACATCTCCACCACTACCTTGGGAACAACTTGACATTTGTGTGAAATTGGAACAAATAATTCTGTTTTGGAGAGATTTGTTAATTGGTATTGAAACAGGATGTAAGTGTAGATATATTAAAAACGGCTGCATATATAAATGCATTTTTTTTTTTTTTTTTTTTTTTTTTTTTTTTTTTTTTAAAGAAATGAGTTCTTATTCCACACAAGTTCCACCCTACTTGGACACATACATATTGAATGTGATGTGGACCAAGATGTCTTCATGAAACTTTTATTAATGACAATAATATTACACTCAAATAATTGGATTCCATCTTGTAAGTGTTCAATTTCATGAAGACTATTGATTTGCTTATGTTGGTAGATTCATATGAAACTGTGTAAGTGGCTTTACAGATATTGAAATTGTGCATTTTACTGAATAAAGAAATAATCAAACCCCAGCTTTATTTTTTAAACATTTATATATCTTAGCTTTGTATACTGAAGCCTTAATACTTCTAGAATATTCTGTTATTGTAGCCCCAAGATACCCTTTATGAGAATCACGTGTCTCTCAGGTGGGTCCAGAGATCTCGGAGTGAGGTTATGTTGAAGGAAAAAAGAATATGCCCACGCATCCTACTGTGTGTCGTTAAAGGCGGTAGAATTGTGGACCAACAGCCATTACTATATAATAAAGCATTGCTATTGGTGCCCATTGCCAAGGCTGGTGAAGAGCGGATAGGTGCCACAGAGGATTCTCTCCCCCCTGGTACTACTCTCCTTTGCCCCCCACCCCACCAATGGGAACCACCTTGTTGTGGTGGGGGGCTTCGTAATCTCTATGATCCGGGAAGCGATGCAGGTTGGGGGCTAGGCTCGCTCCCTCTCTCTTGAGGCGGGGATACCACCCCTATTCTTTCGGCTTTCAGTGAGGGTTCTACTAAATGGTTCCCTGCTCCTCATTTTGGGCGCTTTTTCCTCCTTCTTTCAATTTCTTCTCTTTTCTTCAACACTGCCCCCTAGCAAAACCTGCGGGGCTGTGTCACAGAGTCGGGCCCCTTAGATCAGGTTCTAAGTCGCTCCATATTTGCGGGTAATGGCGGGCGCCATGCTTTGGGGCCGACAGTGGGCAGGGTATTTACCCTTATGACCTGTCACCGTCCACCTTAACCCTTAAAGAGCGGCGCTCGACTTAAGTCGTGCACCAATTTGCAGCAAGTTAGGAGCATTATTAAGGCTTTTAAAGGGTTAAAATAGAGTGCAAATGGCCGGGAGAGCAGCGGGCCAGACAGCCAACTCCCAGGGCTTACCGCCGCCCATTAACTCATGTTCCCTGTGTTCTCGAGAGGCCGGCAGTGTAGCCAGTAGTGAGCATAGCTGGGAAAAATATACCGATATATGCTAAACTTCCATGTTCGTGGCACCACTGCAAGAGAACCACGAGTGCTACGTAGCTCGTTCTGGTCTCATTTTGAAGCTTTTAGTGCCTAGTTTTTTGCTAAATAATTTTTTTTTCATGCAGATGCTGGATTTATCATGCAGGAGGGCCTGAATATGCCCAAATGAGCCCAAAACACCCCGCTAGACAAGGGTTAAGGGAGGCAGCCCTCCCTAGTTGGTACCGGTCCCCGCTAACCCCCTTCTCAAGTTGACCCTCTTGAAATAGGTAGCCGTGGCTGCCGATACAGGGGTTTATCTCTTGGCTTGCTCAATCACTTTTTAACGATTCTGGACTTTTGGTGACGATTATCCTGACTTCCGCTTCACCTGCTCATGCCTTCTTGGAGGAGCATACCAATGATAGTGATACCCCATCTCTCATTACAACAATGGTGAAGCCTGCATCCACGCAGGCTTCTAATCTCACCAACGAAAATGTCGACCCCCAAATGAATGTAGCCTCTGGTTCCGACTGTCCTATTACTTCTGCTTCAAACCTGCAATCGGAATCCTCGTCCGTTCCGCCTACTGACACGTTTGGTGACGTCTCGCGGAGTTCTCTCACATCTTTGGACTCCATGACTAGTCACGCAACTCACCCTATTACAAGACCAGAGTCATCACTCTCATCGACACCTTCGTTAGCCTCCTCACAGGTTTCAGCGCCATGTACCACTACCACCTCTACTGTTCAGGTGTCTACTACTGCAGCTGTCCGGACTCCTGTGGTGACGCCGGCTCCTCAACCGACATTTTTGGCATCCTCCCACTCTGGCCGTCTGGCCGAAGGTGACCTCCATGGTACCAACGTGCGTTCATCTGCTCTTAGCCATCTGGCCACACTACAGCCTTTTGTTCGGCCCAACTTCAACCGCCGCCGCCCTAAATATCACCCTGATCCTACCTTCGTCCATTTTGACTCATTATTTGGTGACTACCTGGCCCAGATATCTTGTCCTTACTCCTGCCGTTCCGATGCAGAAGTGGGTTCTTGAGTATGAACTCCTTCATGTATATTCTACCCGAGATATGACCATTCGCCCTCTGGATCCCCGCAGCTGGCTTATTGAGACTACTGCGGAGGGCCAGTCAGTTGCTTTCCAAGTGCTCTCGTCTTTAGGGGATATACAGGTCACTGTTAAAATACACGAATTCCTCAACTCCATCCAGGGTTCCGTTGTCCTCCCAAGTTCTGACGACCGACCTACACCTGACACTTTACTCGCGTCCCTTCAGATGCGAGGTTATCCCTGCACTGACGTTAAGATACATGAGCGTGTTCGCCGTTCCTAAGATCGTCCCCTTTCTGTTGCGACCTTGACATTTTACAGAAAATCTTACCGGATAAAGTTATCATCATGGGTGAGAGCCGTGATGTCCGGCCATATGTGCCTCCACCCCTTCAATGTTGGAGGTGCTCCTCTTTCACCCATCCCACGAAGGCCTGCACGAACAATCCGGTATGTGCTTGTTGTGGGTCGACTGAACATGAGACCAAATGGAAATGCGGACATGCTCATTGCATCAGTTGTGGAGGCGATCATCATGCTCGCTCGAAGACCTGCGAGTTTCATGTGTATAATACCGAGCTCAAACTGCTCAAGATTCGTTCAGGTATTACTGTCCCCCGTGCCAAACGCGAACTGGCTGTGCGAGGGGTCCATGATCCTGCCAAGTGGAACTCCTATAGGACTGTTATTCTACGCTCCCTTGGGTCTGGCACTTCCACTTTTTCACCTACTGCTCCTGACTTAACGCCAACCAGTAAGCCCGATATAACATCGTCTTCAAAGACTCCAGCCGTGAAGCGATCGACTTCTGAAGCTCCGGTAACTTCGACTGCGACAGTCTCCTTCCCAGCTCTATCGACCACTACCTCTGTCCCTACTGTGAGACCCTCTCCCTCTGTGTCTAACCCTATCTAATACCTCCATAGCGATATCTGCCCCTCCGTCAGCTTCTGTAGTTACCTCAAATTGCTTTGCCTTGCTCTCTGATGAGGAACGACCATCACCTACTGACTGTAGTATGGACCTTTCTCCTCTCCGATTGTCCCCTAATAGACCTCCTCGACCCTCTAAACACAAAGCTTCCTCTCCCTCCTCTCTCTCCCACGCTTCGCCCACTGCCCGGTCTACCTCAACGTACCCGCAGACACTCTCGCACCTCAGTCACATCATCTCGATCTGTGGTGTCTGAGCCTCAGCCCACTGCCTTGTCTGTCCCAGATGCATCTACGATCCCCCAGGCTACTTTAGACGACAATCCTCTTGTTTCTCCATGTCCACCTTCCTGTCCCTTTGGGTGCAAATGTGCTTCATGTTCACGATCCGTTAAAGCGCCATGCTCGTTTCATCCATGCATGCCGCGGTGCGCCCAATACTAGCCGGGCAGCCCTGTCTGCTGTGGTACTAGATTTCCTAACCCAAGAACTGCATGGCCCAGACCTCCTTGAGGGACATGCCGTCAGCTGCCTCTGCGCCCATCACTTGCGTCGGTGCCGTGATAACACCACCTTAACGCAAGAGGCATTCGTTTCTAAGATCGCTGACTCCTTTAATTTTCGTTGTTCTCAAGGTGATGTCTCTGTTTTACCACCATCCGACCAACTCACTACCTCCACGTCTTCCAATGATACCGAAAATATCCGCCAATACAGGCGTCTGCACAGAACTAATAGTTCTGTTAACCTTCACAATCTAAAACCTTTAACATGAACTTTCAACCTTACATTGTTCATTGAAACGCTAATGGACTCTCCGCTCGGCTGCGCCTTGGGGAGGTCCAGCGTCTCCTCAAACTATACTCGATATGTGCCTTTGTCTCCAACATGTGAGGCTTTGTGTTGATTCGATCCTTAATTATAAATTAGTAAGCCGTTCGTTGTCGTCAGGCGATAAACGCCGTAGTATCTATTGGCGCTGCCCTACCTCCTGTAGGCGCCGCTCGTTAGGAGCATTGTCGCCAACCAGTTTGCGTGCTACGGCACAAATTTATCTCCCTTAGGTCTTGCATGGTTGCCGCTAGACCCCGTCCAGTTGCCGTTAGGCGGCGTGCCCGTCCATAGTGCCCGCCTTGGGCATCTCGTCCCTCGATCACCCACGTTACTCAGCAGTGGTCTCCCCCCTTCTATTGCCACTCCTTAAGTCGTGGAGCGTCGGCACTTAATTCGGCATAGTGTGACACTTGCTTTAGCTTCAGAATCTGCAGCCTCATTTCCATGGATACCCACATGCGCTGGTGTACAACAGAAAGAGACAAGTTTATGTCGAGATGCAAGTGTGACCAGCCATTTCATTATCTCTGTAAGTATTGGGCTCTCACGGAATTCCCCTTGAAGGGCATCGAGAGAGCTTCTAGAATTTGAGCAAATCACGAAGGAGCTCCCCTCAAGGTTCCCAACCATCTTGAGTGCCCGTATGATAGCGGATAATTCCGCTGAAAAACTAGAGGTAATTGGAGAAAGGCGTCGGCTAAAAGTAACCCCTTCAGTCACTACTGCATACGCTGTAAAATCTACACTCTTAGATCCATCTGTGTACACCTTCGTTTCCTCTGCATGCTTGCTAGCATGCTGAAAAAACAAAGACCTGAAGACCGGCGCAGGTGTTTCGCCCTTCACAATATTGTTGAGTTCCCTGCATGCTCCAAGGAGCTGGACTCAAAAAAATCCCAAACGTCGATCCCCTCAGGCAGAACTTCACCAATGAGGTTAGCTGCAACCAAACCAAAGGGTTTCTATGCCGAGCGGTCGTGAAAAAGACCCTCAGCTGAGAAGAGTTTGCAGCAGGATGGTTAGGATGTTGCTTGCACTTTAGATAGTGTTTCATTAGGAGGTACTGCCTGCGGAACTTCAATGGCAAGACCCCAGTTTCCACACATAGACTGCCTATCCTAGACAACTTGAAGGCACCAATGCTAAGGCTGTAATTGCTACTGTACCTTTAGCTCCCACACCTGTACAGCCAAGACCTCAGTCTCCTGTCCTGCCCACACCTACTCCTAGCTCTATTATACAACAAGTTTCCTTAGTACCACCATCTTTATTTGTCTCAGATCACTCCGACATCTTTGGAAGTGGACCCAGAGGTTCTTAAGAGGCCATTACCACTTCTATATGGCCCACCTAGGCAGTGGCAACGGGTCCCGTGCCAGACACCTGAGACAGGGTCTCTTGATCGCTTTCCAGTACCTCAGGACTGGTCAATAGAGATTAATGAACACAAACAGCTAAGAGTTAAGGATAGTGAGGGCAGGGTCTTGGACGTGATTATCAGTCCCTTTCCATCCAGTCATGATGCTAGATATTTTGTATACAAATTGGCACCAGCGGTTCTATCGGGTAAACTTCTGAAACCCTGGTCTGATTACAAGAAAATGGATGGCTATGATGCTTTCAAAATGTTGCCTTCTCTTTGTAATACAGGGTGTGTAACGAAGTTGAGTGAGTCCCAATCCCCTATGGTGATAGTGTATGGGCCATGGATTGAGTGGGTGGCAGAGGCCAACAAATTTGCTTTGGGTTGTGCAGATCTAGCACTTAATAAAATACCTAATGAGGACCATCATTTCGCCTCTCTACATGTCTTGCAGTCTGATTCAGTACCAGCGGAGTTCTAGGAGTTCCTCAGAGGACCCAAAATTGTTTGTCAAACCCTTTCTGATCCTCTGCTGTCCACACCAACCCAAGCATGCTAGATAAGTATTTTAGGTTAAGACAAAAGCCCCATAGATTGCTTTCCCATTTTATTGTTAATAAGCAGCTAGATAACTGTATGCAGGAGGTTACAGACTCTATTCAAACACCAACATTTATTAGTGGCCCCTCCATCATTGACGATATGCCTATTAAGTAATAGCTCTCTTTCGAACACCCGCGGTCAGCCTGTTTGAAACACCCGCCACTGAGGAAAGAGTGCCAACATCATAAGCGCAACGCTCACTCTCTTATGGAATCGTCTTTATGATTGGGTACTCACTACGAAAAACTTTGTAAAAAAATAAAATATAAAAATTAACTTAAGAATTGTTATAATAAAGCTTTCCAACTCGTGGATGTCTTTTGTGGATTCTATCCGAGATGCTGAACCAGGCAATGCCATTCCTCCTTCCTTCCCCTGTGGTCATCCCGACAAGGTATGCCTAACCTGTCCTCCGCTTCTATCGACATTCGTTCACCTCTAGTGAGTCTTTTGCTCATTTGTATTTATCTGAGATGTTATAGAATAGGTTTAGATTAGCCAGGACGGTCGGCCCCATTGGTACGTCCACAAGAAGTGTTAAAATAGGGCTTGTGTGTAGGCGCCCAGTCGGTCCGCATCGGACACGCGCGCCATGTGTTTTTGTTTTTGTTTCTACGCCTTAGCTTTGCTATACCCTAGTTATTTAGGAGGCTATATATCTGCAGAACTATGTTACTAGCTATCCTTATGATGGAGTAGCATTATTTGCTTTTATAGCAGACGTGCTGGTATAAGAGTTGTCCCACGTGGTTGGAACTTTCCAGAATCCGAGTCTGCTGTTTTTCCCGTGCTGCTGCTGCTGTGTCTTCTTGGGAGGTAAGGGTGTATTATTCGTTGAAATATCTACCTTGAGCCTCGTGGCCAGCCTCATTAGGGGTATTCTTAGTAGGCTAGGGGTTTATTATTAATTGCTTAATTATTAATATGTTTTAGCCCCAAGATGTGACCTTCACTTTCATGTGGTGTTTATTATACGTGTTTGGGTGGTGTCAGGAGATGTTCTGACTTATGCGGGTATTTTTTTTGAGGGTAGTTGCCTTGCCCGGACAAGTCAATACTCTTAAAGTAGCTTGGTTTTCCCTCCGGCGATCTTTACCGGGTATTGATGCCAGAGGCTCGCCTTGCAGGCGGGCAGGGAATAGATCCAAGGATCCCGGCGTGGTCTGGAGTACCACTAGACTCCCGGCGGAAATGCAGATTCCTAAGGGGGTGATCTCGGCCCGGCCGAGAGAACTCGCCTATACAAAGAGCCTCACGGCATGACATGACTTTGAATCCGCCCGGCGGAAAAATCCAGTGGGGTAATTAACTATCAGGTCATGGGAGACATTGTGTTAGTTAACTTATATCCAAAAGGAATTTTCTAAAGTATGGGTCAGTGACACTTAGTCACAGGTAAGCAGTTCAACCCGAGAAACTATCTCCGAGATCTTTTCGACAGCAAGTGTGAAGGAAGATTAGAGTAGCGGTTTGGCTACGTCTAATTTTCCGGCGCATTTGGGTGGTGATATGATATGTAAATGTCTCGGTTTATCCTTGTGAGCATTGATTCCTGGAAATTTTCTTTCCAGATCACAACACATCTGTACGGGCACCGGACACCAGGGGGAGGGGGGGGGGGGTCATCATTAGTCTCCATCATGCCCTTCGTCACATTATGCTCAACCCCAACTTATTCAAACATCCCGGTCTTTTATCATAAACTATGCGTAAAATGTGCTAAGTGCCTCGATAGGTCCAGGGGAGTCTGGGTTTCAAAGAGGTGCGGAGTATGCACAGACCTGAGGAATGGTTTATTAACTCAAAGACATCAATCATGTCTAGTTGCATTACAAGAAGTTAAAAACACTTTTAATTCCTTATTCAAAAGACATGGCTCATAAAGCCCTCCATTGTGATGATGAGGCACTCTGGGACCAATTAGTAATTAAATCGCCAGTTGTTAAAACTCCCCCTTCTCATCAAGATTGAACCCATCGGAGGCTTCTCTTATGAATACTCTCTTGAGGTGAACGGCAAGAGCTACAAGAAGTTTGCGGAGAACCAGAGCAAGATCCTAAAGACGTGGTTGTTCCCTATTGACGGGGCGTACACGAGGGTGGTGCTGGAGAAGGATACACTCGATGTTTGGGTCAACGGACAGAAACTAGACACTGCGGGCGAGTTTGTGGATGATGGTACGGAGACACACTTTGATCTAGGCGGCCACCCAGCGTACATCAAGGCCATCAGCAGTGGCAACCGGCGGGAAGGCATCATACACGCATTGGTAGTCGATAATGTAGAAATTGCCGAGTCTGCCGAATGATGTATGAATGTGTGGCTGTGAAAGGGAGGGAACGGGATGAAAGGGCTAGAACGAGGACATATGTGGTGATGGGCTGGCTTATCAGAGTGAGAACTGAGCGATCTCTGCCATACCCATAGCTTACTCTGACTGTTCCTTTTACTTATATATTTTCTAGATCTCAAGTGACAGCGTCTCTTCCGTGGAAAAATGTGATGCTTTGGCTTCCAATCTTGGTAGCTTGGAAGGTCATTCCAAGCTACCAAGATTGGAAGCCAAAGCATCACATTTTTCCTTTGCCCCTCAACTTTCTCTTCATAATTGCTGAGGGGCACAGGGCCCTGTGTGGGGCTTTGGTTTCCCGGGCGTTTCTGCACCCTCCTCAGCTCCCCGCCATGAGTGGCTTCGGTCACCCAGGCTTTATTGTGGTCGGCGGGGAGGGTTCTGTGGGGGCGCTCGGTTATGGCCTTGACCTTGCTTGGGGCCTTGGGGCTGTTCAGCCAGGCAGTTTGGGGAACAACAACAACAACAACAACTCCCCCTTCTCGGCCCAGCTCTAAAGTAAAACATAAGCCCAAAATTCTCTCTAAAGAAATAGTGAGCAGTAGTGACAATAGTGACTCAAGTAGGGGAACCCCCCCCCCAGCCTCCCTAAGAGAGCACGATCTATGTCACCGAAAGAGGACCGTTCCAGGTCCCGGTCCAGATCGCCGCTCAAGCGGTCCTACAAGTCGTCCACAGAGACGTCCAGGTCGCTCCAGAGGCGGAAGACAGACACGGTGTCGTCTAGTGACAGACAGTCAGAGGGGAAGGGTCATAAAACAAGTTTATAGAGAAAGTGAGAGATTGTTTTTTAACGCAACATATTACAGAGATGACAAGATATAGAGATGGGAAGCAGGGGAGTGTACTTTATTTATTTTTTAGCAATGAGGAGGATATAGTGGAACATGTCAATGTGGATAGCCCTATAGGTCGTAGTGACCATGCCTGTATAAGTTTTAGTTGCAATATTAAAACAGAGAGGGATGATAGAAGCAATAACAAAATATACATGTATGACAGAGCAGATTATGAGCTGCTGAGAAGGTGTCTGGACATTGACTGGGGGGAATACTTGAACGGTGAAGACGCTGAAGAAATGTGGAGGAAGTTTAGAGTCAAACTGGAGGATGTTATATCCAAATGTGTACCAGTAAGGGAATATAAGGATAAAACAAAATTGAGGAAAAGAACGAACCCAGAATTACCAATGAAAAGAAAGCTGTGGACTTTGATAAGAAGAAAGAAACGATTGTGGGATAGATTAAAAGTGTTAAAAAAGAACAGGGGGTCTAGTATAGAAGCTAAAGTAATGGATTTGGAACGTAGACAGATAAACAATAAAATAAGGTGGGAGACAAGGAGGGGGGTAAAGGAAAGGGAGAGAGAGATTGCAAGAAACGTGAAGGATAATCCAAAAATATTCTGGAAGTACATTCAGGAAAAGTTAAAGAGAAGAGTAGGAATCCCGGAGCTGGGGGGTTGGATGATGGGAGTAGAGCGGAGACGGATAAGGAGAAAGCAGAGGTGCTGGGGAAATACTTTGGGGGGGTACTAACAGTAGAGTCGGATGATGCAGTGCCAAATATTCCCATCAAACAGGCACCTGCACTAGAACTAATAAGAGTTTTCCCATGCTAGAATAAGAAGGGCTATAGAAAAAATGAACAGAAGTAACTCCCCGGGACCGGATGGGATACACCCAAGAATCATAAAGGAAGGAGGTGAGATGTTAGTAGAGTCATTGAAAATGTTATTTGAGGTATCGTTTAATACAGGACAAATCCCGATGGACTGGAGAGAGGCGAACATAACAGCTATATTTAAGAAGGGAAAGAGAAATGACCCAGGAAATTATAGACCAGTCAGTTTGACAAGTGTTGTGTGTAAACTAATGGAAATGGTAATTAGAGAAGGAATAATGGAGCATATGAAATCAAACCAACTTTTCAGTGGGAGACAGTTCGGATTCTTGCCGGGGAGGTCGACGGTACTACAGCTAATTAAGGTGGTAGATGATTGGATGCAAATTCTAGAGGATGGTGATGTAATAGACGTGGTATATTGTGATTTTATGAAGGCCTTCGATAAGGTCCCACATAAAAGGTTAATAGAGAAAGTTAGAAGCTATAATATAGGGGAGAAATGTGTGAAATGGATAGAAGCCTTCCTGAAAGATCGGAGAAAGAGGGTGCTGGTGAATGGAATAGGCTCGGGGTGGAGGGAAATTACAAGTGGGGTTCCTCAGGGATCTGTGTTGGGACCACTACTGTTCGTTATATTTATCAACGACTTACCTGAAGTTATAACTAATGGAAGTGAGGTATACCTGTATGCGGATGACACTAAGCTGTATAGAAGAGTGAGGAGTAAGGAAGATGTGGGTTTGTTTCAAGGAGATGTGGATGGCATGAAGGGATGGTCTGAGCATTGGTTAATGCCTTTTCATCCAAAAAAATGCTAGTACATGCGGATTGGGACAAGCAAGATAGACAAGGTAGGATACAGTATGTATGAAGCGATGGAGGAAGTGAATGCAGAAAAGGATATAGGAGTAGTGATAGACAAGTTAAATTTCTCAGAACATTTAGCGGAAAAGATAAACAAAGCTAATAGAATTGTAGGGCTGATAAGGAGGACATTAAATTTTGTGTCACTTGACGAAGAAATCTTCAGGAATCTCTATACAGCACTGGTTAGGCCGCACCTGGAATATGCAAACCAGGTGTGGGCTCCATATATGGTAAAGCATATAGAAGCAGTGGAGAAAGTGCAGAGAAGAGCTAGCAAGCTAGTACCAACGTTGAAGAACGCGGGCTATGAGCAGAGGTTGAGGTCACTGGGGCTTCCGACACTGGCATATAGGAGAAAGAGAGGGGATATGATAAGAGACTTTTAAGATAGTGTCAGGAAAGTATGATGAGGATGTGTGTGAAGGTATCTTCTTGATGCGGGAGGGAACAAGAACGAGAGGACACTCAAAGAAAATTTACAAAGAAAGAAATAGGCTTGAGAAGGCAAAGAACTCATTTTGTGATAGAGTGGTAAATGAGTGGAACGCACTGCCCCAGTATGTAGTCGATTCCGAATCAATAAGGGAATTTGAAAGTAATCTTGATAAAGCATGGGGAAGACAAGATTTGAAGTTTGATTATAAAGCAAAAATACAGAATAGTAAAAATGTTGCGTCTGCTACCGCCGCCGCCAACACCGTGAACGACCACAGCAGTGCAAGTACTGGTACTGAGCTGGATACACAGGCCTAGTTTGCCTTTTTCCAGAGGATCTACTGTAAGAATAAACATTCCCGCAAGGAGGCGACGTGCTCGCGGCCTCGGCAATCGCTGGGGTCGCGTTCATCGCCCTCCGCCCCTACCTCTACCATGCCTAACGTCCAATCTGGCAGTTCCGAGGTAGGGACGGAAGGAGCTGAGTCAACTCCCAGGGACGGGGCTAGTGATAGATATGTGAACCATAATGTGAACTTTGCTATCCATAAATTAGATACTACACGTAGCCGGGCTCCTATGGTGTCTCAAAGAGTTCTTGCTGAACAGTATGGGGGTTACACAGTGAGTGAGCCACATGGCTATGATACGGGTTTACAGTTAAGTCGGAGTTCTCAATTTATCCCTAATTCACACCCTAATGTAGAGCAAGGCCGCAGTGTGTGGAGACACCCTGAGACCGTGCGAACACAGCCCTTACAACAATACCCGGCGGATAATAGAGGTAGTGACAATGTTGACAATATTCCCTCTTCCGTCCCTGACCTAGTATGGCCAGGTAGTGAACAGTTTACATCTGAATCCCGGCAACAACCGGAAGAGATGGTTACAGAGCAAGAGCCTTCACGGAAGTAAAGGAGTCGACTGCATGGACGGTGGTAGGTAAACAAAAAGTCAAGGATTTGGAGGATATTATGAAAGAGCAAAAGGAAGAAATGAATATGACCAAACAAAGTTTTGAGAGTGCAGTTGTAGGGGTCATGAAGAACAAGGAGAGTGTCGTGAGGGAGGCCATGGACAGGGATAGGGGTGTAATCTTGTATGGAGATATAGAGACTCATATGAATGATAATGGAGTGAGAAAAGTGAGGGATATGGAGACAGTGAAGGAGGTCTTGAAAGGTGTGGATGAGGACGAATATGGATGGGAAGGGCAGGTGGAGGAGATCAGTAGGATAGGTAGATATAAAAGGGGAGAGATGAGACCTATAAGGGTACAGTTTAAAACTAGGGTAGTGGCGGAGACTGTGACAAATTTTAGTTGGAGGCTAAATACAAATGATAAACTGAAACACATAAGACTAAAGAAGGATTTGAGTATAGAACAAAGGAAAAATTAAGGAATTACAAGAAAAGGCTGATGAAAATAATGGAAAGTTGGATGAGGAGGAAAAGAGAAATTTTTACTGGAGAGTGAGGGACGGAAAAGTGAGGAAGTGGTTTATAAGAGTAGAAAGGAGGGGGAGATCAGGGAGGGGAGAGAATGTGATGAGAGTTGTGACGGAGGAGGAGAACGGGGTGGAGGTGTCACAGGGAGAGACAGGAGACAAAGAGGCAGACCCAGTAGTGCTAACAGGGGAGTAGGGTACGGACTGGAGGAGCGGGATGGTGTAATTGCTGGAGGAATGGTAGATGGATTAAGGATTATGTTTAGTAATGTGGATGTGTTTACTCAGGACAAGAAAAGAGAACTGATATGTAGGTTGCAGGATGAAGAGGAAAAACCTGATATCATAGCCCTACAGGAAGTAAGACCAAAAATTTTTAGAATTGAGAGGGAACTGGTGGAATATAGTTTGGAGGGTTTTGAGTTATATGAGAGAAATGCTATTAGAGCAGAGGTTGGAAGAGGACTGTTTATTTATGTAAGAAAAGAGCTCAAGGTTAATGAGGTGGATATGAGACAGCAGTATTGTGAGTATTTGTGTATTGAAGTAAAATGTGTAAGAGGATCAATTCTAATTGCCTCTATATATAGAAGCCCAAATAATAGCAGGGGAGAGGATGATAACCTACTGAAAGCAATGGAGGAGATAGATAATAGAGAGAACAAATATAAAATTTTGATTGGAGATTTCAATTTGCCAGGGATCAACTGGGCAAATTGTACTACTCCAGCGGGACAGGGTAGCATGGAAAATAAGTTTATAGAGAAAGTGAGAGATTGTTTTTTAACGCAACATATTGTAGAGATGACAAGATATAGAGATGGGACGCAGGGGAGTGTACTTGATTTGATTTTTAGCAATGAAGAGGATATAGTGGAACATGTTAATGTGGATAGCCCTATAGGTCGTAGTGACCATGCCTGTATAAGCTTTAGTTGTAACATTAAATTGGAGAGGGATAATAAAAGCAATAGAAAAATATACATGTATGATAGAGCAGATTATGAGCTGCTGAGACGGTGTTTGGACATTGACTGGGGGGAATATTTGAACGGTGAAGACGCTGAAGGAATGTGGAGGAAAATTAGAGTCAAACTGGAGAATGCTGTATCCAAAAGTGTACCAGTAAGGGAATATAAGGATAAAACAAAATTGAGGAAAAGAACTAACCCAGAATTGCCAATGAAAAGAAAGCTTTGGATATTGATTAGAAGAAAGAAACGATTGTGGGAAAGATTAAAATTGTTAAAAAAGAACAGGGGGTCTAGTATAGAGGCTATGGAAGTGGATCTGGAACGTAGACAAATAAACAATAAAATAAGGTGGGAAACAAGGAGGGGGGTGAAGGAGAGGGAGAGAGAGATAGCTAGAAATGTGAAGGATAATCCAAAAATATTCTGGAAGTACATTCAGGAAAAATTAACAAGAAGAGTAGGGATCCCAGAGCTGGTGGGGGGGTTGAATGATGGGAGTAGAGCGGAGACTGATAAGGAGAAAGCAGAGGTGCTGGGGAAATACTTTGGGGGGGTACTAACAGTGGAGTCGGAGGACGCAGTGCCTACTGTTCCCATCAAACAGGCACCGGCACTAGAACTAGTAGAGTTTTCCCATGCTAGAATAAGAAGGGCTATAGAAAAAATGAACAGAAGTAAGTCACCGGGACCGGATGGGATACACCCAAGAATCATAAAGGAAGGAGGGGAGATGTTAGTAGAGCCATTGAAAATGTTATTTGAGGTATCGTTTAATACAGGACAAATCCCGATGGACTGGAGAGAGGCGAACATAACAGCTATATTTAAGAAGGGAAAGAGAAATGACCCAGGGAATTATAGACCAGTCAGTTTGACAAGTGTTGTGTGTAAACTAATGGAAACGGTAATTAGAGAAGGAATAATGGATCATATGAAGTCAAACCAACTTTTCAGTGGGAGACAGTTCGGATTCTTGCCGGGGAGGTCGACGGTACTACAGCTAATTAAGGTGGTAGATGATTGGATGCAAATTCTAGAAGATGGTGATGTAATAGACGTGGTATATTGCGATTTTATGAAGGCCTTCGATAAGGTCCCACATAAAAGGTTAATAGAGAAAGTTAGAAGCTATAATATAGGGGAGAAATGTGTGAAATGGATAGAAGCCTTCCTGAAAGATCGGAGACAGAGGGTATTGGTGAATGGAATGGGCTCGGGGTGGAGGGAAATTACAAGTGGGGTACCTCAGGGATCTGTGTTGGGACCACTGCTGTTCGTTATATTTATCAACGACTTGCCTGAAGTTATAACTAATGGAAGTGAGGTATACCTGTATGCGGATGACACTAAACTGTATAGAAGAGTGAGGAGTAAGGAAGATATGGGTTTGCTTCAAGGAGATGTGGAGGGCATGAAGGGATGGTCTGAGCATTGGTTAATGCCTTTTCATCCAAAAAAATGCAAGTACATGCGGATTGGGACCAGCAAGATAGACAAGGTAGGATACAGTATGTATGAAGCGATGGAGGAAGTGAGTGCAGAAAAGGATATAGGAGTAGTGATAGATAATAAGTTAAATTTCTCAGAACATTTAGCGGAAAAGATAAACAAAGCCAATAGAATTGTAGGGCTGATAAGGAGGACATTTGTGTCACTTGACGAAGAAATCTTCAGGAATCTATATACAGCGCTGGTTAGGCCACACCTGGAATATGCAAACCAGGTGTGGGCTCCATATATGGTAAAGGATATAGAAGCAGTGGAGAAAGTGCAGAGAAGAGCTAGCAAGCTGGTACCAACGTTGAAGAACGCGGGCTATGAGCAGAGGTTGAGGACACTGGGACTTCCGACACTGGCATATAGGAGAAAGAGAGGGGATATGATAGAGACTTTTAAGATAGTGTCAGGAAAGTACGATGAGGATGTGTGTGAAGGTATCTTCTTGATGCGGGAGGGAACAAGAACGAGAGGACACTCTAAGAAAATTTACAAAGAAAGAAATAGGCTTGAGAAGGCGAAGAACTCATTTTGTGATAGAGTGGTAAATGAGTGGAACGCACTGCCCCAGTATGTAGTCGATTCCGAATCAATAAGGGAGTTTGAAAGTAATCTTGATAAAGCATGGGGAAGACAAGATTTGAAGTTTGATTATAAAACAAAAATACAGAATAGTAAAAATGTTGCGTCTGCTACCGCCGCCGCCAACACCGTGAACGACCGCAGCAGTGCAAGTACTGGTACTGAGCTGGATACACAGGCATAGTTTGCCTTTTTCCAGAGGATCTACTGTAAGAAACTGTAAGAAACTGTAAGAAGAGCCGGAAGACGTAGATCAGTTGTCTTCAGCTCAGCCTGAGCCAGTTTAGGAAGGATCAGAGGTAGGGTCTGAGTCATCCAAGGGTTCACAAAAATATTCACCAGGGAGGATCTAGATTACATTCTCCATAATATGATGCAACAATATAATCTTCCACCTAAGTCACAGGAAACTCCCACAGCTATAACGGGAGCTCCTCCGATTGGGTCTGTTGTGGAGCCATTAGTGCCAACCAGAGTTGCCCACACACAAGACATCACACAACAAATTCAAGCACTCAACACCCAAACTAACAAAATACAAGAACAACAAAAACTAAATTGGAATAACTTCCTACAAACACTTGATCACAAAACAAACCCCAAAAAACTCTACAAAACACTAAACAGCATCACACTTTCCAACAGCAACACAACACAATCACATGCTGCAATCACAACAACAGACTCTACTCCTTCATGTAAACAACAAGCAAACACTCTCATCAATCACTTCTCACATGTCAGCCACCTAAAACCTCACAAAGACGACCGACGTGTCATCCGACGTAAGAGACAATTCCCCACAGACCCTGACTATACACCCTTCACCAATCACCAGACAAAGCATATCATCAACAATCTCAAGCACTCACCCGCCTGTGGCCTAGACAACATAAGCAACATACACCTCAGACCACAAGGCATACAAGCACTCACTAACATATCAAACTACAGCTATTCACACAACACAATACCAGACATTTGGAAGCATGGTATCATCATCACATTCCCCAAACCCAACAAAGACCCCACGCTACCCTCCTCGCACCGCCCCATCACACTCCTTTGCTCCCCCTCCAAAGTCATGGAACGCCTAGTATTACAACTAATTACACCCGACCTACCCCTAGCTCCAACACAACATGGCTTTAGGCCACTGCACTCCACAAACACTCTTCTCACAGACCTTACACAAAGAGCTTTTGACGGCATCAACTCAGCTAGACCACCACACAGATCACTAGTAGCCACACTCGACATAAGTAAAGCCTTCGATGCCATCCCCCGCCACAACCTAACAAACAAAATCTACAACACAAACATGCACAACAACACAAAAATGTGGCTGGCCAACTTCCTAGCAGGCAGATGTGCACACGTATCTTTTGCCGGTCAGTCATCTAAAATCAGAAACTTTCCAAACGGAGTCCCACAAGGATCCGTCCTATCGCCCGCACTTTCAATATGTACATGCACGATATAACTACACCCAATACGCCCCAAATAAACTTAGCCTCCTATGCAGATGACATAACACTCACATGCACACACCATGACCCAAAAAGAGCAACAGATCTCCTTCAACCCTATCTCAACACACTACATGGCTGGTGCACTACAAACAGACTTAACCCTCTGTTCCCGGAAGGGCTCTTGAACGCCCATAAAAAAGCATACACGAGCTACCCGGAAGGGCTCTTAAACACCCATGACGTCAAAGCCTGTGAGCTTGGTGTGCGAGGCGTCGGTCCGACGCATGTAAACAACAGCCGGCAGGACCGACGCTCCGCATCTCCGGCCACAAGAAGGAGAGCGTCGCTTGTTCGTGTGTGCCTGTATGTTGTTGTTAAGTATCGAAAAGTGGTGTAAAGTGGCTGTTTTGGCCATAAAGTTATCTCCAATGAAATCATCATCACAGCTCAACCAGTTGACTTAGAGAGCTCTACTTAATGCCATTCTACAGGTAAATAACACAGCTACGCTTGGGGATGCGCGGGAATGCGGGAAGCAGTCTGATTAACGAATATACGGTAGCCTAGCCTAGACGTTTTTCGGCCAAAACACCCGGTTTTCGAGGAATATATATATAATACATAGCCGGGGCTGGAGGGTTAATCTAGCCCCAGCCAAATCCACCGCAACCCTGCTCACAAGTTGGACAGGAGAACACGAATACATCCCTCAACTCACCATAAACAACACACCCCTAACACATACACACACTCAAAATCCTAGGAGTAACATATGATACTCATATGACATTCAAACAGCACACCACAAACATTAAAAAGAAACTGACACCCAGACTTAAGACAGGTCACTTGCTCACACAAAATTTGGACACAACAAAGAAACTACCACCACAGTATATAAACAATACATAAGATCAGTGATGGAATACGCAAGCCCAGCCTGGGCTTCTAACCTAGCTGAAACACATCATAAGACCTTACAGACTATTCAAAACAAAGCCCTGAAGATCATTACAGGCTGCACAGCTACTGCACCCACAGATCACCTACATCAAGAAACCAAAATCCTCAAAGTCAAAGACCATCTGGACATGAGAGGCACTCAATTCCTGGCAGCAGCCTCCACGAACCAAGACCACCCACTAAACTACTTGGCAACACACCCACAGACACCAAGAAATATCAAAACAACACCCAGCACACGGTATCACACACAATTATTGTCCTCTCTCTCCCTCCCTGCCCACCCCGAACCAACTTCCAGAAGCACATCCATACTCATATCTCTCGCCGATCCATCCACTCACTCACAGACAACACGCAGCTGCATGCACGACCTCCCGAAATCCATCCTTCCGAATCCTCCCTCCCTCGCGAGGACAGAGTCCACCTGGTCAGGCTGAGATGCGGACACCATCCAGCTCTCCTGAGCTATCAGAAGAGACTGGATGACTCCGTTGTCGACGCCTGCCCGGGATGTAACACAGCACCCCATACCATTAAACACATCATAGAAGACTGCATTTCACACAACCACTTATGCCAACAACACAATCTACACTCAATGAGAGCTCTGTGGGAAAGCCCGATCGTGGCCATGGCCTTCCTCGGGGACTCGGGGCTGTTCGGCCAGGCAGCTTAGGAACAACAACAACAACAACAACCAGAGTAGTTGTTCCATCTAATTTGCCACCCTCCCTACCTAACGTAACTCAACCTACTGCTTCTACTAGTAGTGTGCAAAGTCCGGCTTTAACCACCACTAACTTGTGTGTAATTACGGACATTAATCCCCCTCCTTTAGAGAAGGTACCGATAAAGAAAAGCCCTATGCCTCTACTTTACGGACCAGATTGTTCATGGGTGACTATCATGGCATCAAATCCAACCATAGCACAAACGACAATTGCGGGGGAGCTCCCAGTCCCTAGTGACTAGGTAATCCAGATGAATAAGAGTAGAAAATTAAGGGCAAAAGACACACAGGGTCAAATTTTGGATGTTGCTGTCAAAGCCATTCCCAATGTTTATTCCTATGAGTATTTCGTGTATTCCCCAACACCGGCTATTCCTCCTGCCTCCTCTGCACGACTATTTGCGGATTGGTCCAAGACTGACGGCATGAACGACATCAAAGTCTTAGCCACGCTCACGCCGGAACTGGATACACTTCCGGTGAGCGTCCAGTCCGGCAATCCGGTCCTGCAGGTGGGACAGGTAGGTTCAGGCCCTTGGGTGGACTGTGAGATTGAGGCGCAACAGTTTGCGGCTACAATAACTTCAAAATCCTCCCACCAAATCCCTCAGGAGAATCATAGTTGGTTCTCATTGCCCATCACAAAAGCCGGAAGAGTTCCCCCTGCTATTTTTTATTTGCTTGCCGCCCCTAAATTAGCTTTATGGGACTTACAGGAGCCCTTTTCAACGCCTCCTCCGGCACATCTGGACAGAGATTTTAAGTTGAGACATAAAGCTTTCAGGCTCTTCTCCCAGTTCTTACTCAGTCGCCAAATAGCCCAGTCACTCACTTACCTTACCTTAGGTTACCTTAGGTTGTGTTCGCCACTCTCCTAGCAGCACCGAGGAGCGCGTCGCCCCTTGTTGTGGGTTGTGATTTGGTGCAGCAGACTGTTTGAAGAGACAGCCCGCTCCCTTGCTAAGATGGGCTCGTCTGGCACTTTTTGCAGTTCAACATTGAGGGCTCTCTTGAAGTTGTCTAAAGAGACGCCCCTCATGTCTCTTACTCGCCGTGGGAGTTTGTTGAAGAGACGTGGGCCTCTGTGTGATAACCAGCCCTCTCGCAGAGAGCCCATAGCACCCCTGTTATTCATCCGGGGGATATTGCATTCCCAGCCTCTCCTATCACTGAATTTCATGACTATCGGAGTATGTAGGTTTGGTACTAAACCCTCTGCGATTTTCCACGTGTATATTATTAGGTAACGTTCTCTTCTACGTTCCAGCGAGTACAGGTTCAGTGCTCTTAAACGATCCCAATAGTGTAGCTGTTTTACCGAACATATATACGAAGTGAAATTTCTTTGTACACTCTCTAAGTCATTTATTTCACCTGCTTTGTATGGGGATGTTAATACGCTACAGTATTCAAGCCGCGGTAGCACTAGAGATTTGAAGAGCGTTATCATAGGTAATTCACCGCGTGTTTTAAATGTACGCAGAATCCAACCCGTTAAGGCACTAGAACTAATAGAGTTTTCCCATGCTAGAATAAGAAGGGCTATAGAAAAAATGAACAGAAGTAAGTCACCGGGACCGGATGGGATACACCCAAGAATCATAAAGGAAGGAGGGGAGATGTTAGTAGAGCCATTGAAAATGTTATTTGAGGTATCGTTTAATACAGGACAAATCCCGATGGACTGGAGAGAGGCGAACATAACAGCTATATTTAAGAAGGGAAAGAGAAATGACCCAGGGAATTATAGACCAGTCAGTTTGACAAGTGTTGTGTGTAAACTAATGGAAACGGTAATTAGAGAAGGAATAATGGATCATATGAAGTCAAACCAACTTTTCAGTGGGAGACAGTTTGGATTCTTGCCGGGGAGGTCGACGGTACTACAGCTAATTAAGGTGGTAGATGATTGGATGCAAATTCTAGAAGATGATGATGTAATAGACGTGGTATATTGCGATTTATGAAGGCCTTCGATAAGGTCCCACATAAAAGGTTAATAGAGAAAGTTAGAAGCTATAATATAGGGGAGAAATGTGTGAAATGGATAGAAGCCTTCCTGAAAGATCGGAGACAGAGGGTACTGGTGAATGGAATAGGCTCGGGGTGGAGGGAAATTACAAGTGGGGTACCTCAGGGATCTGTGTTGGGACCACTGCTGTTCGTTATATTTATCAACAACTTGCCTGAAGTTATAACTAATGGAAGTGAGGTATACCTGTATGCGGATGACACTAAGCTGTATAGAAGAGTGAGGAGTAAGGAAGATATGGGTTTGCTTCAAGGAGATGTGGAGGGCATGAAGGGATGGTCTGAGCATTGGTTAATGCCTTTTCATCCAAAAAATGCAAGTACATGCGGATTGGGACCAGCAAGATAGACAAGGTAGGATACAGTATGTATGAAGCGATGGAGGAAGTGAATGCAGAAAAGGATATAGGAGTAGTGATAGACAATAAGTTAAATTTCTCAGAACATTTAGCGGAAAAGATAAACAAAGCCAATAGAATTGTAGGGCTGATAAGGAGGACATTTGTGTCACTTGACGAAGAAATCTTCAGGAATCTCTATACAGCGCTGGTTAGGCCGCACCTGGAATATGCGAACCAGGTGTGGGCTCCATATATGGTAAAGGATATAGAAGCAGTGGAGAAAGTGCAGAGGAGAGCTAGCAAGCTGGTACCAACATTGAAGAACGTGGGCTATGAGCAGAGGTTGAGGACACTGGGGCTTCCGACACTGGCATATAGGAGAAAGAGAGGGGATATGATAGAGACTTTTAAGATAGTGTCAGGAAAGTACGATGAGGATGTGTGTAAAGGTATCTTCTTGATGCGGGAGGGAACAAGAACGAGAGGACACTCTAAGAAAATTTACAAAGAAAGAAATAGGCTTGAGAAGGCAAAGAACTCATTTTGTGATAGAGTGGTAAATGAGTGGAACGCACTGCCCCAGTATGTAGTCGATTCCGAATCAATAAGGGAGTTTGAAAGTAATCTTGATAAAGCATGGGGAAGACAAGATTTGAAGTTTGATTATAAAACAAAAATACAGAATAGTAAAAATGTTGCGTCTGCTACCGCGGCGCCAACACCGTGAACGACCGCAGCAGTGCAAGTACTGGTACTGAGCTGGATACACAGGCATAGTTTGCCTTTTTCCAGAGGATCTACTGTAAGAAACTGTAAGAAACTGTAAGAAACTGTAAGAAACTGTAAGAAAGTTAAACGTTTCGCAGCCGCAACTTTGACCTGGTTATGTTCTTTGAAACACATATTTTCAGACATTAACACCCCAAGGTCTTTCACACTGTCTTTCCGTTCTATTATGTGGTTAGATTCTGTTAGGTAGTTTGTGATCACTTTAACCCTCCAGCCCCGGCTATGTATTATATATATATTCCCCGAAATCCGGGGGTTTTGGCCGAAAAACGTCTACGCCTAGGCTACCGCATCTTTGTTATTTGGCTTGCTTCCGCATTCCCGCGCATCTCCAAGCGTAGATGTGTTTCGTACCTGTAGAATGGCGTTAAGTAGAGCTCTCTAAGTCAACTGGTTCAGTTGTGATGATGATATCATTGGAGATAACTTTATGGCAAAAACAGCCACTTTACACTACTTTTCGATACTTAACAATAACATACAGGCACACACGAACAAGCGACGTACTGCTTCTTGTGGCCGGAGATGCGGGGCGTCGGTCCAGCCGGCTGTTGTTTACATGCGTCGGACGTACGCCTCGCACACCAAGCTTACAGGCTTTGAGCTCATGGGTTTTTAAGAGCCCTTCCGGGTAGCTCGGGTGTGTTTTTTATGGGTGTTTAAGAGCCCTTCCGGGTCTGAAAGGTTAACGCCATTATTTTCTCCGTACCTTATTAATTGGAATTTTTCTTCATTGAATTGCATGTTGTTTTCCATGGTCCACTGGAACACTACATTTATGTCTTCCTGCAGCTGGCCTGTGTCCTCTTGTGTGTTTACTATCTTGCTTAGTTTTGTGTCATCCGCAAAAGACGACACCGTACTGTGTCTTGTGTTGGTATCTATGTCGCAAATTAGAATGAGGAACAGAAGGGGTGCTAGCACTGTTCCTTGGGGCACTGAGCTTTTTACATCCGAAGGCTCAGATGTGACTTGGTTTACTGCTACTGATTGTTTCCGGTTCACGAGGAAATTATATATCCACCGTCCGATTTTCCCCGTTATACCTTTTGCTTTTAATTTGTGGGCTATTATACCATGGTCACATTTATCAAATGCCTTAGCAAAATTGGTGTAGATGACATCAACATTTTTCTTTTCTTCTAGCGCTTTAAGAATTTTGTCATAATGTTCCAAAAGTTGTGAGAGACATGATCTTCCCGCTCCGAACCCATGTTGACCGGTGTTGTGTAGTTCATTTGCCTCCATGAAAGCTGAGATTTTGCTTCGCAGGACTCGCTCGAAAACTTTAATGATGTGGGAGGTTAGAGCTACCGGGCGGTAGTTTTTTGGTAGTGCTTTACTCCCTCCTTTATGCAGTGGGGCAATTATTGCGTTTTTTAAGCTATCTGGTATTTCACCAGTGTCTAGACTCCTTCTCCACATTATAGCCAGGGGTTTTGAGAGGTTTGCCTTACATTTCTTCATTAGGATCGAATTCCATGAGTCCGGGCCTGGTGCCGAGTGGGATGGCATGTTGGAAATGGCCTCTTCTATGTCTTTTGGACCAAAATCAATATCCAGCATCTGGGGGGCTTCCGTGGGGGAGGTTTCCATGAAAAATATATTTTGGTCTCTGATGGCTTTTGTTTCATCAGGTTCACTGAAGGCCATTTCATACTGCCGGCGTAAGAGTTCGCTCATTTCCTTTTTGTCCCCTGTGAATTACCCATCCCCTTTGCTTAGTGGGCCGATGTTTGATGCTGATTTAGCCTTTAGTTTGGCATATGAAAAGAAGTACTTGGAATTTTCCTTTATACCTGCAATAGCTTTCCTCTCCTCTTCCATATGTTGTAGTTCATATGATATTCTTAGCCTATGTTCAATTTCCACAATTTCTCTATCTATTTTGGCCTTTTGCCTATCCTGTAGATTTGGATGTGTGCGTCGTTGTGTGAGTAATTTTCTTCTTCTGTACAGCTTCCTTCTTTCCCGATCTTGTTTGCTTCTTCGTCTTGTTTGTCTTTCAGGTATGTGGTGGCTACAGATTTGGGTCATGGTTTCTGTTATTAGGACAAGACATTCTGCAGGTGTCAGGTTATTCATTAAATCTTCCCAGTCTATTTCCTCCATTTCTTGATTTACCTCTTCCCACCTAATATTTTTGTTATTGAAGTTAAATTTACTGAAAGGGCCGGTTCTTGGTCTCGATTCTGAGGTTGTCTGAACACTTGCTAAGGTTGTTTTGATCTCAATTAATTTATGATCTGAGTATGTTGTGTCCGATATGTTTATGCTGTGTACTAGAGAGTCATTGTTAGTGAAGACAAGGTCTAAGATATTGTTTTCCTGTGTGGGTTCGGCAATATGCTGGTTAAGACTAAAATAGTCGCAAAGTGTAAAAAGCTCTCTCGGATTTGCTTCCATGGTGTTATTTGCCACTACTTGGTTTTCTACTTGTCTCCATTTAATGTTTGGTAGGTTAAAGTCTCCTAGCCACATAATATTTGGTGTTGGGTTCCCCAGTGCTTCCACTTGTTTTTATTTTGTTGAGCTGGGTTTTGAATTCTTCTAGGGATGAGGCCTGTATGTTACAATAACTGCTAAATTTATGGATTCTATTTTAACTCCCAGTATTTCCACCACTTCATTACTGTTATTTAGGAATTCAGTACATATCAGTGAGTCGTGGATGTACAAGGCTACACCTCCACGTGTTCTATGCGTTCTGTCCGCTCTGTGTAGGTTATAACCAGGAATCCATACTTCACTATCCTCTTGATCTTTAATGTGAGTTTCTGTGAGAGCCGCAAATATAGCGTTTCCTTCTTCTAGCAGGCCCCTAATAAATGGTACTTTGTTTGTAGTTCTGTTTTTTAGGCCTTGGATATTTGCAAATAAGAGTGGGGAGAGATTTTTTGGAGAACTATGTGTTTCTAATAGTCTTCGGGAAGTACTCGCCACTCTTGGGTGGCCAGGAGGTGCTCTAGGTGTTGTATGTGCTCTTCCATCTCTGTCAATCTCCTCATCTTCATCTGCCAGTTCTCTCCTTGCCTTCTTCCTCTGTCTCGTCCTCGCGAAGCTGGAGAGTTTTTTGGGTTGCCAGTACCATTTGTGATGTTACTTGCATACCTCCATGTACCTCTAATATGAAAATCGTGGCAGTTAGTATTATAGCAGGTCTTTTCTTTCAGTGACGACTTGCAGATGGTTGGGTGGTGGTATCTGCATTTTTCACCAAATCTGCATTTTCCTCTAATATCACCGTTTTGCCCAAAATAGCACCGTCTTTTCAGGTAATATCTGCATATTGGTGAAGGTGACTGAGAGCTGTTATGTGGTGAGCTATGCTGCGGGGCTAGTTGGGTCTGGGAGGGGGAGGTCTGGTAGTTGGGGGAAATAGTGGTGTGGTTTAGGGATGGTGTGGTGTAGAGGGGGGCTGGGTGTCATGATCTGCCGGGCGTAAGTAGGCATATGGCAGAGGTGTGGAGGGGGGCAGTGTGGGCGGGTCATGTGGGGAGGCGGGAGGCGGCGGCGGTGTGGTATTTGGTGACGTCGCGGTGTTGCGAGGTGGTGGGGAGGGGGCTGATGAGAGTTTTTGTGTGGGAGGAGTTGTGTGTGGTGTTTGTTCAGAGGGAGGTGTTGTTGGTTGTTTTGGGTGAGACGAAATAGGAGTACTTGAATTCGATACGGTTGTGGTCAGGGATGTATGAGGGGAAATTCTTGGTGTGCTTCCCCAATTGTGTTGGAATAACACCGCCTCTTGGCTATATTTAGGTCTATCTTGTACCTCTGTTTTTTCCACAGTCTGGATGATTTGCATTGTGAACTCGGCACAGTTGTTGCAAAAATGGAAGTTCTTCCCCTTATTATTATAAGCCATGTTTATCGGTGGTGAAAGTCCTATGCAGCACCAATGAAACTTGTCTTTGCATATTTGGCATTTTGTGCCATGTTTGTCTCTCACTGTGTCCCTACAGATATTGCAAACGTCATTGGTATTCATATCTAACATTATAAGAATATTTCACTCGACTTTCTTGTATGTAACGACGCAGGGGAGGGAAAGGGGCTAGAGAGAGAGAAGGGGGGGGGGGGGGGGGGATTACTGTTTTGTGGTTAGGACTTGTTCGAGCTTCCAATCATTAACACTGGCTTTGGTTTAAACTTTAAGTAACACTTTCGATAAACTTATGAAACAGAATCATCACTGCCCTAACCATTTCCTGTGGTTATTTTTTTTATATTTGTTTTACCTGTTCGAGTTTAAGTTCCCATTTCGGTAAAATCGTATACCGGTACCACGGTTTAGAATGTGTCTACGTCAAGGGTGGTGTTGGTGAGAGGGGGGCCTATGACACTCGTCAAGTGCTAAGCGATTTATGTGTTTTGGTACGGTGGTGGTAGGACGCTCACTTACACAGGCCCTAAACTTTCTTTTGAAATTGTAAGTTCTGTATAAATGCTGGTAGTTTTTTTTTCATGGGGTACAGTTTACATACATGAATCGTAATCTAGCCACTTTTCACTAATATGCGATTTTAACTTTGCACACTGGACTAAAAGAACAATTGATGCTATAAATGACACAGATGTTAGGAAAGCCACGGATTTATCCCGCCGGCTCCTACTACAGAACTCAATACAATCTCTGGGCGACGTCAGGATAGCCTTGTTGGAGGCTGTCCGCACACGTCAAGACTTAAGAGTCTACATGGTGATAGAAATTACCGGAAGACATTGGTCGCCGGGTAACCCTTTCACCAGTGTTGACGCCCTCTTTACTTTGCCCGAACACTTGGAAAACAGTCTTCAATAAGGTAGATACTGTCAAGCAGGGTGCTTCCCAGGCTAGGAAAGATCATTTTAACCCTTTGGCGCACGATGACTCATTCATAGTCATTAGGTATTTTTTTCCTAGGCGCACGATGACTCGTTAAGAGTCATTAAACTTAAAAATATTCGCCAAAAATTAAGTTTTCGTCTGACGCGCGTCATATTTGGCATACATATTAAGTATTATGTCTAGTTCAATGGGTACAATTGGCAACCCCCTCAGTTTAACCGTTTACTCACGGCTGGCTGGGAAGGGAGCAGAGTACAGCTCAGTCTGAGTTTCGATACTTTCCCGTTTATTCGTGTATCTCAGTAACTATTAGGTTTATAGTAATTCTGAAGTTACCAGTGGAATCCTCATTAAATTCCGCTTCCATATATATATACAAATCAAAAATGTTGCGGGCAAAATTTTGAGCTAGCGCGAGTTTGAGATAAGGTATTTACTTTTTGTTTTACAATTCTTATTTCGGAGTGCCCCAATGTGGTTGTTTTGTATTTATTCTATGTTTTTATTCGCTTATCTTCAAGTTCAATCAATAACGAATCCGATGGTACCTCATTAATCCAAATACAAGGATTTTTTGGTGGATAAAAACGTCACAGAAACAAATTATCGCCGGGCACAAAACTGGCTCTGAGTGAGCTGAGATATACTTTGGGAGTGGGAAAAACTTTGATTGGAAACTATAGGTGCGCCAAAGGGTTAAGAAACCTTATTCTAAGCCCAAGAGCAGTGCTAAACCCCAACCTAGTGGGTCTAAGCCCTTTCAGAGCCATAAATCCCCTCCAGCACAAGGAAGCACCCCGCCCTAGTATCAGCAGGGAAAACAGTCAGGTAAATGGCACAAGCATCAACCAAAACATAAATCAGGTCAGGAATCAACATCTGCCAAAACTAATCAGCCGTCTAACCCTACCCCACCACTATAAAAAAACTAGTCATATCACAAACTCTCTCACTCACGGGGCCTGTCGTGGGCGAGTTGGATACGAGGGTAGTTACGCCGGACAAGCCCAGTCAGCGAACTGGGTCATTCCGGGCGTGTCACCGGGCTTGGCCCTGGCGGACTTGGGCACGAACAATGGTACGCAAGGGCATAACCTGGCGGTGGCTCCGGCGACCTCGTTTACGTGAACCACTAGAAATAAATCATGTGTCTTTAGAGGTGGAGTCACTAGTGCAGGAAACGATCACCAAGCATATCATAGTCCCGGTCAATCCAACTTGCCCAGTTTACACGTCCAGACTTTTTCTCGTACCAAAGAGGGACAGTATTCAGATGAGACCGGTCGTAGACCTATCTTGTTTGAATCGACACATTCACAAGACATCGTTCAGGATGCTCACTGTGTTGTTGTTGTTGATGATGCTTTTATTTTATACTAGCCCACTGGGCCTAGGCCCTCTCAAGGCTAGTGGTGGAGGAGGTGGTACAGAGTTTAAAGTCACGTATATGTCAGTAGTTATATGTCATTGTATAAATTTATCGCTCTCAGGAAGTGACGAATAGGGGTGAAATTGAAAGAGTCTGAGTCAGAGAGGATGCCATGTAATGAGGTGTTCAGCAAGAATCTCCGTCTGTCAGATGCATAGACGGGACAAATACAAAGAAAGTGAAAAACAGTCAATGATGTATGGCAATGTTGGCATGCAGGTGGTGGACCACGAGGGGTGGACATCAGGTAACCATGTGTGAGGCGTGTGTGGCCTAAACGTAATCTAGTTAATAGGGTTTGGTCTGCACGTGAACCATTAATTGAAAAGGGCCACAAGTGTATGTCATCCTTAATGGAGCGAAGGTGGCCAGTTAATGGTTGCGCTCTCCACTCAACTCGCCAAGCGTCATAAACATGGCGACGGAGGACAGGGAGCATATCCTCCGAACGCAGCAAAGTAGTAGAGGGTGTACCATGACACGCTTGCTTAGCGAGGAAGTCTGCACGCTCATTCCCGGGAATTCCTACATGCGCGGGGATCCAGCACAGTGTGATGGAACGATTAGCGCACTGTAATTTGTGTATTGTGTGGATGATAGTCTTGACCAATGGGTCCTTGGGGGCAAATACGCATAAGGCTTGCAGTGCACTCTTTGAGTCACTACAGATAACGACCCGTGGAGAGTTCCTCGACAATGAAGAGATGGTGCGTAAAGCACCTTGAATAGCCCATAATTCAGCAGTGAAAACCGTGGAGTGATGGTGTAAGGTACTTTGATACAAGCCATGGTCTGAGACTGCAGCGCAACCCACGGCATCCGCAGTTTTCGAGCCATCGGTGTAAATGAAAACAGCCGGGATGTGATCATCAAGATGTTGTAAAGCGAGATGTCGACATTGAGATGGGGCTTGGGCAACAAGTTGATCCGCTAAGTGAAAGCAAACTGTAGGGTGTTTTAGGGTCCACGGAGTGATGTGACTAGGAGGGGGAGTTATGGGAGGAACGGTGATACTGTAAGTGGAGAGCAATTGGCGAGACAACATTGGGAATGGCACTGGAATGTTTGAACGATAGATATCTGTGGAATGGAATAGTTCTAGTAGAGTTGGGTCATGACGGAGGCGAACAGCCGTACGCATGAGGACTAATCGACAGTGGTAGGCTAGAGGTAAGGTCCCAGCCTCACATAGGATATTGGAGACACGAGAGGAACGGAATGCCCCCGAGCTAATGCGGATGCCCAAATGGTGTACGCTGTCGAGGGTTCCTAATGTGGAAGCAGAGGCCGTGCCATAGACAGGGCTACCATAATCTAGGGCTGAGAGGATGGTAGCTCTGTAGAACAGTAAAAGCGTAGCGCGATCTGCGCCCCAATGGACTCGTGCGACTGTTTTCAGAACATTCATTCTCTGGAGGCAACGTGCCTTTAAGCAGGCAATGCGACTCTTCCAATTGAGGTGAGTATCAAAGATTAAACCAAGGAACCTGGTATGTGGAAGGATCTGAATATTAGAATGTCCCATGGTGAGAGTAGTGGACTGTTTACGTAAATGTCGAACATTTCTATAGAATACAACGGCGTTAGTCTTTTCAGCAGAAAATTGAAAACCAGCAGTGGATGCCCAAGAGTGGATGGATTTTAGAGCAATGTTGAGACGCCGTTGTATGTGAGTCAGACTGGGAGAAGTATAATATATTGCGAAGTCGTCCACATACAAGCTATACGATATTTCAGGTGGGAGGCTGCGTATGACACTATTGATCGCCATAATAAAGAGTAAGCTGCTAAGGGCACATCCTTGTGGTATTCCATTAATTTGTGACATAATGTCCGATAGGAGACCATTATTTTTGACCTGGAATGTACGGTTAGAGAGAAAATTTTGTAAAAAGCAGGGAAGAGGACCCCGCATGCCAGAATCGTGTAAAATTTTTAAAATCCTGTGTCTCCATGTTGTGTCATAAGCCTTAGCAATGTCAAAAAATATTGCCACTGTGGGTTGGTTCTTGCAGAACCCATCACGTATTTGGTGTTCAAGGCGAATAAGTGAGCGCAGTGTAGAACGGCCAGGGCGGGAACCATTCTGATATGGGGATAGGAGGGCATGTGACTCAGCGTAATTTAAAAGTCGAGGATTGATCATTTTTTCCATTAATTTGCAGAGGCATGAGGTAAGCACAATCGGTCTGTAATTTGTGGGAAGACTATGATCTTTTCCAGGCTTCGGTACGGGTATAGTGTAAGCATGCCGCCAAGACGGTGGGAAGTAGTTACTTATCCAAAACTGATTGTACAGTTGTAAAAGATGTTGTAGCGCACGTGGATGGAGGTGACGGATGAGAGCGTACGAGAATCCATCCGGGCCAGGAGTAGTGTCTGTACACAGGTCGAGCGCGTGTCGCAATTCCGGAATTGAAAAAGGGGTGTTATATTCATGTGTTTTCCCGCTATGAAAAGATAGCGGGCGAGATTCCTCCATACATTTATAACGAAGAAATTGACGAGGCAATGACTGGTCTGAGCTAACGTGACAGAAATGTTTGGCATGTATGGCAGCGATGTCAAGGGGGTCATGTGTAAGCGAGTCCGAGGCAGGGTCTTTGAGTGGAGAGAGTGGAGGCCGTACAGTGCGTCCGTTGATACTGCGAAACTTTTTCCATAAAGTAGAGAGAGGGGTGCGGGAAGTGAAGGACGAGATATATGATCGCCATGAAAGTATCTTGTTGTCAAGGATACTGCGTTTGACAACTGCACAGATCTTGTTATAGAACGTTTTAAGGGCAATTTTTTCAATAGTGATGGTTATAAGGTCAAAGTAACGATTAGTGGAAAAAAGTCGGGGGGAAACAGTCTTTAAACGCCGCTGCCTAACACTCAGACGCTTAAGAAGGCGTTCCACACGATGCTTGAATTTTATCATTTGGGCTAGAGTGGGCGTCCACCAAGGGACCTGGCGAGGGTGCGTCAGCGAGGAGGTAAGCGGGATATGAGTGCGAGCAATGGAGTTCAGGAAGGACGAAAAATAATCAAAATTGTGTGCAGGGGAGGAGGTAGGGGAGAAGTCCGAAACGTCTGCAGAGGAGTGCGTATAAGACGGCCAATCGGCTTTAGAGAGATTATAACTTGATATTTGAGGGGAGGATGCAGGGCACAAATACTTAAGGAGTATAGGGTAGTGGTCGCTGGAGAAGCGATCCTGTAAAACTGACCAGTCAAATAGGGGAGCTGCGTCATCCGAGGCAAAGGAAAGATCAACAGCGGAAAATGTACAGTGGGTAGCAGATCTGTAGGTGGGGGGTGTCAAAGTTGAGACAACAAAGAGTAGAATGAAGGAGATATTTTTCAATTTCATCGCCTGGGATGTCTGTGTTTGGGTTGCCCCAAAGGGGAGAGTGTGCGTTAAAGTCGCCCAGAATAAGGTACGGTGGGGTCAGTTGTTGTACTATTTGATGAAGGTCTGAGGTATTGTAATGACAGGAGGGTTGATTGTAGGAGGAGCAAACAGTCAAGGAAGGAAGGTTTGGTAATGAAATGGAGACGGCAGTTGTTTGAAAAGGGTTGGGGTCAAGGGTGACAGGAACAAATACGCACTTATAGTGCACAAGGATGGCTGTTCGGAGATGTGAAGGGGTTATAGGGGAGCTAGCAGCAACAGTATAATGCCTGGGGGGGACAACAAAATTGCCTACATGTTGGAGGCAAATGCATAATGGCGAATATAATTTAAGTAATCGTTGTAATTCTCCCATACGGAGGCGAGTTTGGTATCCGTTTATATTCCATTGCAAAATGTTATATGCCATCAAGAATATGAAGGAACAGCGAGAGAAGGTGCATGTTTGTTTGTAAGTAGCAAATGGAAGCAATGTGTAAGAGAGTATGGGTCTGTGGGTTCAAGGTTCAAGGATTGTGTGGGTGAGAATGAAAGTAGGAATACAAACGTGGGTGATTGTATGCGTGTATGCCCCGACAGAGGATATACTTGAAAGAAAGAAAGAGGAGTTCTGGATGAATGTGGAGGCGTGCCTGGAGAAGTTTGACAAGAACGAAAGAATATTTCTGATTGGGGATATGAATGGTAAGGTGGGTGATAGGAAAGTTGAGGGAGTGGTGGGAGGGTGGGGGGTACCATCAGAGGTGAATGGGAATGGTAGTGCACTTGTGGACGTATGTGTGGGGAGGAGGCTGTGGATAGCCAACACCTTCTTCCGACACAGAATGATCCACAGGTACACGTGGAAACGGATGTTGACGATGAAGGATAAGACAGTGGTGGAACGAAAGTCATTGATTGATTATGTATGTGTGGATGAACGAATGAAGAAATCTGTGATGGATGCTAGGGTGTATAGGGGTATTGGAGGGGGTCTGTCTGATCATTATGTAGTGGTAGCTAAGGTTAGGATACAAAAGAAGTGGGTGAGGAGAGCGGGAGGGAGGCGAGAGGAGGGTGGAATGGTGAGGAGGGTGGAGAGGTTGCAGGAGGAGGAAATCAGGGAGGAGTACAGGAGAGCAGTGGAAAGACGACTAGGTGGGTTCGACCTGGAAGTTATGGAGGAAGTGGAGGAGATGAGCAAGGTGTTTAAGGATGAGATCTGTGCAGCATGTGAGGAGGTGTGTGGAGTGAGGAGAAGAGAGGGGAGTGAAAGGTACAGCATGGTGGACAGAAGAGGTAAGAATAGCTGTGGAAGAAAAGAAGAAAGCATATAGAGAGTGGTTGGGTAGTAGAGGGAATGAAGATTCCGAGAGACAGAAACGAGCGAGGTACGTGGAGAGTAAGAGGGTGGTGAAGAGATTAGTGAAGGAAAGTAAGAGAAGAGTGGAGGAATTTGGAAGGAATCTGAGTGTAAAATGGAGGGAGAGTAAGAAACTGTTCTGGAAAGAAGTCAAGAAAGTTAGGGAAGGTAGCAAGGGAAACAGTAAGGGTGTGAAAGATAAGAATGGGAGAATGCTAGCCGAGAAGCAAGAGAGAGTCGAAAGATGGAGGGAGTACTTCAGTGAGTTGCTAAATGAAAGGAATGAAGAGCCAGCAAACATAGCTGGATATGGTATGGGAGGGAGAAGAAGAGAAGTAGTGGAGGAGGAGGTGGGGATCAGGAGGTCAGAAGTGTGGGAAGCCATGAAAAGAGTGAAGTTGGGGAAAAGCACCAGGAACAGATGGAGTGTGTGGGGAAATGTTGAGGTATGGTGGTGAGATAGTGATAGAATGGGTATGGAAAATGTGCAAACTAGCATGGGAGAAGGGGAGTGCACCCGATGACTGGAAGACTGGCATAATAGTCCCCCTATATAAGGGCAAAGGGGAAAGAGGAGTGTGTGGTAACCACCGAGGAATATGTCTTCTAAGCGTAGTAGGGAAGGTATACAGTAGGGTAGTGATTGAGAGAGTGAGAGTGAGAACGGAGAAATGGATAGGCGACGAGCAGGGAGGTTTTAGGAAGGGAAGAGGATGTGTAGATCAGATTTTTACCCTGAATTGTGTTGTGGAGAAGTATCTGGAGAAGAAACAAAAGGTGTATGTTGCCTTTATGGACTTGGAGAAGGCCTATGACAGAGTGGATAGAGAAGGTTTGTGGAAAGTACTTAGAATATACAGAGTAGAGGGCAAGTTGCTGAAAGCAGTGAAGAGCATGTATGAGGGTGCAAAGGCGGCAGTACATGTGGAGAGTGAGCAGAGCGAGTTCTTTGACCTGAATGTTGGTTTGAAACAGGGGTGTGTGATGTCCCCGTGGTTGTTTACTGTATATATGGATGGAGTTATGAAAGAAATACTATCAAGAGCAGTGGATGTTGGTGTATCGCTGAAAAGGGAGGGAATTGAGTGGAAGCTACCTATACTGCTGTTTGCAGATGATACAGTTCTGATGAGTGATAATGAATGGGAGTTGCAGGGTCTGGTAAATGAGTTTGGAACAGTGTGCGAAAAACGGAATTTGAAGGTAAATACGGGGAAGAGAAAGGTTATGGTCTTCGAAAGGGGTGAAGTCACAGAGTGTGAGGTGAAGCTGAACGGTCAGGCTATGGAGATCGTCAACTCTTTTAAGTATCTGGGCAGTGTTGAGTAAAGATGGGACTATGGATGAAGAGGTGCGGGAGAGGCTACAACAGGGGAAGAGGGTTGTAGGAACGCTAAAAGCAGTAACAAGAAATAGGGTGGTCAGTATGGAAGTGAAGAAGTCCTTGCATGACAGTGTGGTAATCCCGACAATGACTTACGGAAGCGAAGCATGGACGTTGGTTGAGAGACTCAGACCAAGAGTGAGAGCAGTGGAAATGAATTACTTAAGGAGTGCGTGCGGAGTTACATGGAGGGATAGACAGACTAATGAGGAAGTAAGAAGGAGGTGTGGTGTGGAGGTAGATGTGCTGGAAAGTGTGAAAAGGAACAACTTGAGATGGTTCGGTCATATGGAACGTATGGAAAGCGAGAGAATGACTAAGATGGTGTACGAGAGCGAGGTGGAGGGACAGAGGGGGAGAGGTAGACCGAATATGAGGTGGAAGGATGGAGTGAGGAAGTACATGAACGAAGGCGGTGCTGGTTGGGGGGAGGGGCGTCGACTGACTGGGGACAGAGGTGCATGGGGGCGGTTCGTTCGTGGCCACCCCTTCGGGGATCACGGCGTCAGGCAATAGATAGATAGATAGAAGAATAGGATTGTCAGAGTCATCGACAATAGTGGTCTCTTGAAGAGAGTCTGGTAAAGGTTGTGAGTGTGGAGAGGGTTGTGTGGATGGAGGTGAAGGGGTAGATGTAAGGTCTGTAAATTTTTCAGAAATAGCTGTGAATTGTGTGACTAGTTTAGGAACAAGGGTGGGGCAGTGGAGGAGTTTTTGGCGCAGAGTGTTCATAAATAGATAAGCGGAGGTAACATCTACATCAGGGTTAGGGGGAAGTGTACGTGTGGTGACAAATTCCTGCGTCCGAGCAAGGAGGCAGGGATCCGTGGCACAGATATGGGGTGTGATGTAATTACGGAAACAAATTGGACATCCACATTTGTCAGGTGGGATATTGGTGTGACATATCAATACAGGAGATTGTGAGGGGCTCGGGGTATGATGAGTCTTCATCGAAGGTTCGTCAGATGATGGTGTCGTAGGGTTAGCAGGAGTTTGTGGGGGAATGTCCCTAGGTTTGGGAGCATCGGGATCTGGGCAGTGGGGAGCGGCTAACGGAACATGTCGCTCAAGGTTACAGGGAGGATCAGGCGTGGTGAGGGTGGTACGCACATTGACAGGAGGTTGGTGAACATCAAATCGGGATTGTGATAGCTCTATATTAGTCAAGTCAGAATCCAACAGGTTATTGTCCTTCAGGAATCTCTGCATCAAGTCCTTGGGCATAGGATCAGATTCACAAATATGGGTGACACAATAACAAGGAGTCGGGTGAATTTGAGCATCTTCCGCTGGAGCTCGCTTGGAAAGAAATTTGTGAAGATGTTCGGTGAGTACTGTACGGGTAGAAGTCTTGTGCTGAAGTAGAAAGAATCGGCCGCAGTTATGGCAGCCACAGTCCGGATCGTGGGTAGGCATAACCCACTTCTGTGTGGTGGAACCGAGTTTCGAGGTCCGGGATAATGACCGGATAGGACTTGCAACCTTACGCTTTTTCCGAGGCTGTGACTGGGTGGAGTGAGATTGGGGAGAAGTCTCTATATCTGGTACTGTGTTACATTCCATGAGGTTCTCCTCGGCAGTCATATTCCAAAACTCAGTATCATCGGTCAAGTTAGTAAATCCCTCGAACCTGTTAGAGGTGGATAGGTCCGGGGAGTAAAGGTGAACTAAACGGAAGGTATCATTGGTGGGGTAATGTTGTGGGCTAATAGGTGGTGCCGGAGGCTGCTCTGGACGCTGGTGGTCAGAGGAGTCAGCGGGTGTAGTTGATTCATACCGTCGATATGGAGGAGATTTACCTTCCTGCCTTAATTGTGCTGCAGCAGACCGGAAGGGGAGTCCTTTTGTGGCCTGTAAATGTAATACGTCACGATGAAACGCAAAGTGCAGGTATGTTCTGTCATTGGCTTTGTGGGACCCGTCACAATTTGCACAACAGGGCGCGCTGGCTTGACAATTGTTGAGAGCATGTTGTTCTGAGCCGCAATTTAAGCAACGAGCATTGAGAGCCCGACACCGTGGGGTTGAATGCCCAAGCTTCCAGCAATTTGTGCATTGTCTCGGCTTGTTAACATACCTTCGTACCTGCAGTTGGCGACCTGTAAGACGGACATGCATAGGGAGGTCATGGCGCTTAAAATAGATTTTGACAATGCGTAGTGGGGGCCGATTTCCACGCTGAGGAGCAGTATAAGTGTCAACTTTAACAACAGTGGGGTCAGTTCTTTGCAATAATTTTAAGATACGATTGGTTGAGTCTGTAAAGCTCTGATCTGCAAATTCGAAGTCGGAAGGAAGCACAACCGTGCCAGTACACTGATTCAGGTATTCATCTGGTTTACCTGTGTATCTGTCGTTGGGGGTGTCGAGGTAGGCTTGTAAGGCTTCTGATTGCTCCTGTGTTTTCACCTCAATCATGCGCTTGGCCGATCCAACAGCATGCATGGTGAAGTCACCAATATCTTGTGCGAGAGTATCGTATAGACTGAAATCATCCATAGGTTCACCAGAGACCGTGAAAAACTGTGACCAATCAGGGGGACTGAACATAGCGTTATAAGTGTCCTTCGAAGCAGGAGTATACGTGTTACGTTTACGCCTTTGTCGGTTATGCGAAGGTACGAACGGTTGAAGCGTGTGAATGGCAGAGGAAATACCGGCAAGGTCTTTTCCTGTACCTGCATCAATGGCTCGTTGAGATCGTGGAGGTACAGAAGCAGGTTTAATTGAGGTAGTAGATCCTGCATCCGGAGGGAAGATGGTAACAGATGGAGTCACAGACGGGTCAGGGATGCAAGAAGCATCCGTAGGGGTGTCAGCTGAGGGCATGCGAGGTTCTTCATTAAGGTTGTCAACGGAATGAAGAGGTAGGCTAAGGCTAGAATCATAATCTGGTAATTTAGAAGTTAAAGTCGAGACTGTGGGGTTGTCATCACTATTATTGATCACAGAGGCAGTACTGTGCAGAGGAATTGATGCCGGGGAGATCACCTGATGGATCTCACTACCCGACGATGGAGAATTCGTCACAGTACCCGTAGGAGGTTTGCCAAGGTCTGTGGGTGCCATGCCTGAGTGGGGAACTCCGGCACTGTTGGCAGCAGGGGAAGGGTCCTTGAGGCAGTCCAATTTCTCGCAGGGGTCGGCGTCGGAGGGGGCAATTTTAGATTCCATAGGACGAATATTTCTAAATTCATCTGAGTCAGATTCCAAACCCACCATGGAGCCACAATTAGAGGACGGGACGACCGCCCTAGGAATTCTTGCAGATATACACCCCGACTAATGCACCTTAAGGGCCGTCGATCCGTCGATCGCCGACCCAGCACAAGGGTTAGGGTTTGGCATAAAAGTTTCCCCTCGCTCGAACACGTCGGGTACCACAGTTCGACGGGTGTAGGGATTGCCGACCCACAACACCCTCCAACGAAACCAAAGAGTGAGTACGGTCGTTTACCTCATGACAGTCACGGTGCTCCCAAAGGAGGGGGCAGCGGGAAGAAGGGAAAAACGGAAAACAGAAAGGATGAGAAATGATAGGGCCCACTACAATTAGTTGGGGGCCGCAGGAAGGGTGGGCATGCGGGCATGCACTCCCCTCCTGCCGCCTCCGTCAGCCCCCGCACGTGTTCAAAAGTGAAACCAACGAAGCAGGCAGAGCGGGGGAGGATGCTCACTGTGAATCATATCAGGCTAACTCTTCCGCCGCAAGGTTGGGTGTGCTCGATAGACCTGACAGAGGCCTATTGGCACGTCCCGGTAAACAGAGGGTTCCAAAAATTCCTCGCTTTGAGGATAGAGCATCAGACTTATGTCTTTCAGAGAATGCCATTCGGATTGAACCTTGCACCGAGAATATTCACAAAATTAGTCCGGCAAGCCCTCATGCCAATATTGAATCAAGGTGTTGTGGTACTTAGACGACTGGCTAGTGGTGGCAGAATCAGAGAGTCAATACAAAATTCATGTCACTCAAATTATAAACCATGTTCAATCCCTAGGGTTCAAGGTCAACTTGGCAAAGTCGAACCTTGTTCCCACACGGGTAATTCAGTAGATAGGGCTGGTCTGGGACACAGCGTATCTTACTCTCAGTCAGAGTGTGGACAACCGTAACAGATTTCGAAAGAATTTTTTTTTGTTTCTCCACAGTCTGACTACCACGAGAAGGACATGGGAATCCCTGGTTGGCTCTCTCAACTGGATTCAATTAATTGTGAAGTTGGCCCGGTTGAAAGTAAAGAGATTAATACAGGAAGGAAACAAACATTTCCCACTGTTGCCGGCGAGAAAGTTATGGCGAATTCCGAAATTAATTCACAACTTATTATCAGTCTGGGCGAGGAGAGAAACATTGCACTCAATAATGACGTGGACATCTCCCCCACCTAAGGTATGGATAGACACGGATGCTTCAGGGACAATAGGCTGGGGTTATCAGTCGAACCTAGGCCATCAGGGTCAAGGTCTTTGGTACCCCCCCCCTCCTCTTTTCTTAATCTAAACAATAAGTGACTTAGAGGCCACCTAGACCCTCTGCCGTAAAGCTATACATGGCATGGAAGGTCTGTCTAGAGCTACTGAAAGGTATCGAGTCAAAAACGTATGATTAGAGGACCATAGGTGCTTGGACGCTATGTCCTCAACAGAAAAATTCTTAAGGAAACGCAAAGAGGCCGCCCATTTGCGTAAATCGTGGGCTCTTCCCACGACGCCGGGATTACTCTCTTGAATGACTTCGACTAGGAGAGAAGCTATTTTAAGTTTCATTACGCGTTTGCCCGTACTGTACTTGATACCCATAAAGCACCCTGTTGATTCAGAGGTGCTACTCTCAAATATTTGGTTAGCGCCTGCACTGGACATAAATTATGGTGCACTTTTCCCCTTTTCAACGCCGGCACCGTGAACTCTGAAAACACGTGTTCACTGTGTTCATTTTTGGCGATGAACCCTGGGGTAGGTGCAATGTGAATACACTCATTGAGCCTACCAAACCTTATGCAATTAGGTGTGTTGCTCATCGCCGCCAGCTCAGATACCCTGTTCCCGGTAGCCAAAGCCATAAGGAATACTGCCCTTTTTAAAAGTAAGTCAAAATCTGCAGTATTTTGGTACAGACGGGAATGAAGTAAAGACAACGCTTTGTCCAGAGACCAGGTAGGCATGAGCTGACGGGGAGGTGGGCGGAGTTTAAAACATGCTCTCATGAAACCTGTTTCCTCCGCTAGTGGTATGGTTAGACCTGTAAGGTCAAAGAATGGCATCCTAATCGCTGTTAAGTGATTTTTTAACGTTACTACAGATAGACGTTTCTGCTCGAACAGATAGTTTAAATAATTAAAAACCAAAGCCACCGAAGGTACGGTTTGTTCTGTTCTAAGTATCCAAGAAGTAAAGGACTGCCAGTGCGATTGATACTGTCTCTTTGTAGATTGGGTATATTGATTCATGAATTAATCGGTCACGTTTCTACCATACGGTGTTAGCCACTTGGCCTCCTGAATGTCCATAATGCAAAAGTCAGCGAGGTCTCTAGGTTGCCAATCGTGTCTAAGTGGAAATACCCGACTGGGAGCGACACCGGGTTCGGGCACCACGTTTTCAATTGCTGGTACCACAACTGCGCCGGCCACAGGGGAGCGATTAACGAGACTACGCCCCGATAATCCTGTAGTTTGTTCACTACGTGGCACATTAGAGAAGCGTCTGGTGGCGGAAACAGATAAACGGAACTCCACATGTTCCAGGCCGTCACCAGTGCGTTGGGTCCTCCCGCCGGTGTTATTGTCCGGCGGGTGAGGTACAGCGGAAGTTTGAGAGTCTCCTCGGACGCAAACAGATCCACTTGTGGACGGTAAGGCTCCGCAATCATTTGGTCGAAAATGGTTTGCTTGAGCGCCCATTCTACTGTTGTGCTCTGTCTCCGAGACAGAGCGTCTGCCCAGACGTTTGCTACGCCTGGGAGATAAGATGCGTGAAGATGAATGTTCAGCTTGTCGGCTAGAACAAAAATCTTTTCTGACACGTTTAGCCTTGTTTCTGAATGCAGTGAACCGCATTCAGATTGTCCATCCTGAAGGCCACCGATTTGTCCCGTAAAGTAGAGCCGTGAGCCTGAAGGAAATACAAGGGGACTAGTAACTCTTTGACATTGATGTGGGAGGTTTCTGAATGGGACCAAAGCCCTTGACCCTGATGCCCGTGGTTTGACTGAAAGCCCCAACCTATCGTTCCTGACGCATCCGTGTCTACCCATACCGTCGGCGGAGGAGAGGTCCATGACATGACCGAGTGCAATGTTTCCCTCTTCGCCCAGACCGCTAGTAAGCTGTGTATTAATTTTGGGATGGGCCATAATGTTTCCGCCGGCAATAGTGGAAAAAATGTGTTGCCCTCCAATATTAAACGTTTGACTTTCAACCGGCCCAACTTTACAGTTACTTGAATCCAGTTGAGAGAGCCGACCAGAGATTCCCAGACTCTCCGTGTCGTAGTCAGACTGTGAAGAAACATAAACAGTTTCTTGCGAAACCTGTTCCGATTGTCCCCACTCTGACTCAGAGTGAGAGCAGCTGTGTCCCAGACCAGCCCTATCCACTGGACCACTCGTGAGGGAACAAGGTTGGACTTTACCGGGTTTACCCTGAATCCTAGAGATTTTACATGATTTAATGTTATGACATGATTGATGCATAACTGTTCCGTCTCTGCCACCACCAGCCAGTCGTCTATATACCACAAAATCCTGATCCCTTGTTCTAACATGGGCATCAGGGCTTGCCGGACTAATTTCGTGAATAAGCGAGGTGCTAGGTTCAATCCGAACGGCATCCTCTGAAAGACATAAGTCTGATGCATTATTCGTAAGGCCAGAAATCGTTGAAACCTTTTGTTGACCGGGACGTGCCAATACGCGTCTGTCAGGTCTAAAGAACACATCCACCCTCCCGGCGGAAGTGTTAGCCTGATTTGATTCGCTGTCAGCATCCGGAAGGAAACGTTGTGAATGTGGAGGTTCAGACAAGACAGGTCTACGACCGGCCTCATCTGAACACTGTCCCTTTTGGGCACTAGAAAAAGTTTGGACGTAAATACTGGGTAATTTTGAGGGACCGGGATGATGACATTCTTGGCGATCATCTCTTGGATCAGTGACTCCACCTCTAATGAAACAAAATTTTCCTTTGTCGGCTGACGTAAGCGAGGTCGCCGGAGCCACTGCCAGGTGATGCCTTTGCGTGCCACCATCCTCGCCCATGTGTTTAATGGCCATGCGCGATGACACGCCCGGAATGACCCAGTTAGCAGACAAGGGTTCGCCGGCTGGACTACCCTCTGATCCACCCGCCGTAAGACTGGCCCTGGGAGTGAGAGAGACCCTAGTTTTTTGGTGGTGGTGGTGGTGTATGCTTAGATGACTGGCCGGCTTTGGCAGGAGACGGGCCCTGGCCCGGTCTGTGATACTTTTGTCCTTTATGATTACCTGAAAACTTTCCTTGCTTTTATCTGTACTGAGCCTGACCTTGGGTGGAAGAGGACTTAGGCAGATGAAAGGGCTTTGCCCCACCAGGCTGAGCTTTTGCGACTGGTTTGGGCTTGGTAAAATTGAAAGCAGGTTTCTTAGATGGGGCGGGACTGTGCTTAAAGGCCTGAGCCATGTTGAACACTGTTCTCCACACATCCGGGGACATTAAAGAGGAAGTTAGAACTGGGGATATTACTACTTGATGTGCAATCCTATCCGGGAGCTTCTTCACTAGCAACATCCTTAGATCTTGTCTTGCCCGCACCGCCTCTAGCAAGGCTGTACGGATATCTCCCAGTGACTGTATAGAAGTCTGGAGTAGCAAGCGTCTAGACAGTTCGATTGCCTTTCGGACTTCCGCGTCCGCGATTGCCTGAGCAGATCTTAGCATTGACTTCGCTACCTGTTGTGTGACAATATACTGGGAAAACAGTCTATATGCCTTCCCACGTAGCCTAAACTCCCGGTCTAGGTGAGCTGTGGAAGGCGTAGAAAAGGGATCTTTAAGCTCGCATAGATTAATTTTAGGGGCAGCTAAGAATGCAAATAAAGCAGAGGGAACTCCGCCGGCAGAGAATACCGGCATAGAGAACCAAGAATGGCTTTCTTGTGGAATTTGGTGCGAAGATTTAGAGGTAAAAGTTGTTGCAAAGTTCTGAGCCTCCACTTCCCATTCCACCCAAGGTCCCGGACCCAACTGCCCCACCTTCAAAACTGGATTTGCGGCTGTGTCTGTGAACGTCTTTAAATCTAACTCTGGTGTTAGAGCTGACAGTGCTTTTATATCATGGAAACCGTCATGCTTGGTCCAGTCCGAAAACAGTTTTGAAGCTGACGCAGGGGGTAGGGCAGGTGTAGAAGTATACACAAAATAATCATGGTGATAATAGTTAGGAATGGCCTTAACACCTTACGAGCGGCCTATGCGGTTTATTTATATGTACCGCCCAGCGGGGTGTTTTTACCCAAAATAGGGCTGTTTACGTGATCATTTTCATGCCTGAATAAGACCCAGAGCGTAAAACAAGTATCTATCCCTGAAAGGGCATAAACAGAGCTTTCCAATGACACCATAACGATCCTTTTATGATGGCTAGTTTTCTTGCAACAACCGTGCAACGCGAGTGCAAAAAGCATGTAATTCGGCACTTTCCCCATACAATTCCGTATATAGCGAGTGAGAGAGGGAGGGAGGAGGTGGGATTCATGTCAGTAGGTTCGCCGCGGTGGTCTGGAGCAGTCATACGCTCGCTACTCTCCTGCCACCACTTGTCTCTCTCTCTCAGTAACATTACGTGCTGAAATTGCCACACGACCTATGTCGAGCGCCGCCAGATAGTCCAGATTTATTATACTCGACTTATGTTGCGCGCCGCTAATTAAGGGTTAATATTAACATCAAGTATATTTCCCATAATATCTAAAGCACGTAACTTCCTAGATTTATTACCCTGGATTACCCACTCACATGGTACCGGAAGCTCCCCTGATATAGTGGATTGTGCTACCTCTGGCTTTGCTGGGAACATTGTTACCCATGATTCATCCGGCCCGTATAAGAGGGGCATAGCTCCCTTTCTGATTGGGGCCTTATCTAAAGGGGGAGGATTTACATCTGCTACTACTCTCACATTGGAAGTAGTCAGTGCTGCCGAAGTTGGCCTAGTAACAATAGTAGGTGATACAAGGGGAGGGTGCGGAATTTGTGCCAAAGCAATGGAAGTAGCCAGAGGTCAGACATTCGATGCTGTCGTGGAAGCTCCCAAACCAACTGTAGGAGTCTCCGGCTGCTGGCCAAAAAACTTAGTTAGTGCATTCGCTAGTAACCCATTAATTTCATCAGCTGTGACAAATTTAGCAGAGGATGAACTATGTGGCGAATCATTCCTACTCTGAGAGTCGTCTATCAATGAACCTGACTCTTGAACCTCCATCTCAGAAATAATAGAATCCTCATCCCTGTCCTCCGGCCTCTCATGAGAGGATCCCGCCGAAGCCGGGACCCCCTTATGCTGCCATGTTAAGTCCGGAATGGACGATGGGATCGCAGCGTCCCGGTGGACGTCTGCCACTACCTGTATTGCATGAACAAGACGTGAGCCTTCACTCCATGGCTGGGAGTACCTCCAAACTCCCTGGCCTTGGCCGGAACTCACTGGTGAGCTAGGTACCACATCAATTACCGAGCCCTCACTCGATCCCTCTACTGTAGAGGGTTATATCTCCTGGCAGAACTCTCTAAGTCTAAAGCTGGTACATGTGAACTGGGAATAATATCTGGTGACAACCTGTCCGCCGGTATATCCTCCACCATAACCTCTGACTCCACTCCCGACCTGTCAGATTGGACATTAGACATGTCGAGAGTAGAGGCAGAAAGCGAGGTACGAGGCTCCGGCGAACGCCGGGAGGCCTTGCGTACATGAGTATCCTTTTTGGAAGACTTGTGACTTCGTCTTGACTTAGATTTTACACTAGGACTGTCCTTGGTCTTCTCCTCCTTGCTCTTCTTCCTCGAAGGTGAAGCAGAGTGACTATGTGTCTGCGGTCGGAGGGGAGACCGTGACCTGGACCTCGACCTTGACTTGGAAGCTGTCGCCGGAGGTGTCGGCGCTCGAGGTCTCTTAGATGTGCCGGGGGAGGGAATAAGCCCTTTACCCTGCCCAGTCTCTGCTGACTTACGCACATTTACTCTACTTTTAGAAGGGGTACGTTTAATTGGGTGATGCTCAACACTCAATCGTTCCCACAGAACTATGTTATCGCACTGAAGAGCTTTATGAGCCACTGATGTAGCATAAGTAGAGTTGTCTGACTTCTCGCAAGGCAACCGCCGCGGCCTGATTATTGTGCTGTAAGACTTTGATACTTAACTGACTACAAAAAGTACAATTCTTAGTAACCCACAAACCCCTTGACCGGTCTAAGCATTTGACGCATCTGATGCACAGTGTATGAGCAAAAATTGGGATCCCTGAACAGGAGGGTGTTAAGCACAGAGCAAAAACAGGGTTTAGTGTAGCCATGACAGAGACTGGAGAAAAGCTAACCCACCCCCGGGCTTCGCCTGGTCCTCTGTTGACCCGCCGGAACTCCGCCCTGGAAAAAAATAAAATTTCCAGGAATTAATGCTCATAAGGTTACCCCAAAATGTTCTAACACAAGTGTTAATGAACCGCCGGGCAACGAGACGTAATACACCACTATTACCTCTCGCTACCCTGTAGGTTCATATGTAAAGATTTTAGAATATCTTTACTTATCCAAAAGATTTAAGAATATCCTCTGAAATGATATAAAGACGAGCATATCTTTATAAATGACGCAGTCTTCCCAGTGGTTTTTGTTCACCGGAAACCCATATTAAGACGCCGGCCTCCTTATTATATCGCAGTTAAAAGGGTAAGCCTATCTTAATTTCTTTTTATCTGACTTCTCTCGAAGCTTTCATAGGTCGCCGTATTTCGAAGGCCTCGATACCCAATTGTATCCCTCAATTGTCTGGCCAACCATACCGAATTGCAAATCCGTTAATCCCACCCTCCCAAGGTTCAACCGCCGGGTGTGAAATTAATTTAATGTTAACCCCAATTGTTCCTATCCCCACGACTTTGCAAAAGATCGCCGGGGTGGAAAAACCAATCAAACACAACAGCCTAGTTTTTTAATGGCTTTGCAAAAACCGGGAAAAACTAAACCAACCGGTGTCCGCATGAACACCTAGTTAAATGGGTATAGCCATCCCGCCAGGAAACACACAGTAAGCCTGAACACAGGCTCCACTACAGAAATGCAGTTCCTGAAGAGCCCTCAAGCCACCACTCGCCGGGGGAAACTAGCCTATTTTAACCATGCGTGATTTAAAATTCGGCAACCAGCCGGATTTTCTCGGTGCAATCGAGAAAACCCGCCGGAAAAGGCCACCCACACAAACCAGACGCAGTCTGATATACACAAATAGTCCCTGGATTAAGCCAAAACACAACTAATCCAGGACACACATGACACAGTAGTACATATTTATACAATAAATCAATAACACTTGTACATGTAAAAAATCTATGAGTGGCTGGCTAGGCCTAAGTAGACGGAAAAATCACTTAATCATGTCGTAATAAAAACAAAAAGCACTGTATCATATCACAACAGGAACAGCCGCCATCACAACATCGTAGAAAAAATCCCGGGAGAGGGATGCACTGACTCGGGACCTAGAAAAAACTTCACTAAGTGAAGAAAAATACGCTAGGAACGTCAGAATACAAACAAATAAGGCAACTTCATCAGAAAGATAAGAAGAAGCCTGATAACGCGTAGTTAAAGCCAACTAAATAACTAGGCTAGCTAGCCGCGAAAAAAGTTTCACGCGTCCACCACGGGACCACGAGGGTACACCCGAAATAGGTGTCCCAAACACACGACCCAAATACACTGAACTGCGGGAAACTCCCCCATGACACTCCTGCTACGCATATCCTAACCTTGCTCGATACATACCAGAGTAAACAAATGAGAAAAAACTCACGAAGGACGCAGCAAATGCGGAATCAGCGGAGCGTGGGGAGACACGTCAGGGCAGGTTGAGCGCAGAGCAGAGAAGGAAGTATGACGCCTGAAGTCAGCATCTGGTCAAATATCCACACAAGTACATCCACGAGTATATGGAAAGCTTATGAATAGTTATTCTTATTTTCTTTTTATTTATTATTTGTTACAAAGTTTTTTCGTAGTGAGAACCCAATTTCATAATGACAGAACCATGAGTGAGGTTGCGTGCGCTCATGATGAAGGCTCCTCAAATTTTTTATGCTCTGCGCGGTAGATTCAAACTACGGTAAATGAGCATTTGAAGAGGAGGCCTTATGTATTAGGCATAATCGTCAATGATGGAGGGGCCACTAATAAATATAATCTGTGAATCATTTCCGATATGATAGAATTAAAGACATTTTTTTCCACCAACTCATAATCAGCAAAAACGACACAAATGTCAATTAAAAACATGTTATAATATTTCCCCATCATTTTGTGTATACCGTGGGGGAAAAAAAACAAAAAATCTATCAAACGTAAATCTCCCGTCTCGGAAGCTCGGCGCCTAGACGGAGGGGAGGGTTGCACTATTTTTTTGACTATCTTATATTTATTAGTGGCCCCTCCATCATTGACGAACATGCCTATTACATAAGGCATCCTCTTCAAACACTAATCCGCCGTAGTTTGAATCTACCGCGCAGAGCATTTAAAAACTGAGGAGCCTTCATCATGAGCGCACGCGACCTCACTCATGGCTTCAGTCATTATGAATTGGGTTCTCACTACGAAAAAACTTCGTAAAAAATAAAAACAAAAAGAAAATAAGAATAACTATCCAATAAGCTTTCCATCATATCGTGGATGTACTTGTGTGGATTTCTGACCAGACGCTGAATCAGGCGTCATTCCTCCTTCTTTGCTCTGCGCTCAGCCTGCCCGGACGTACCTTTCAGGCTCCGCTGGTTCCGCATTCGTGGCGTCCCTAGTGAGTTTTTTCTCATTTGTTTACTCTGGGATGTATCGAGTAAGGTTAGGATAGGCGTAGCAGGAGTGTCCTGGGCTGGTTGCCCGCAGTGCAATGTATTTTGGGTCGTATGTATGGGGCATCTATTTCGGATGTACCCTCGTGGTCCTGTTGTGGACACGTGAACTTTTCACAGTTGGGTTAGTTGGTGATGCAGGCGGCTTTCATTACGCGTTAATTATTGCTGCCTTTTATCCTTCTGATGAGGTAAGCTGTGTGTTTGCTGACGTTCCCTGCGTATTTTTCTTCACTTAGTGAAGTTTTTTCTGGGTCCGTGTCAGGCTTCCCGGGGTGGGAAGTTATCGCTTCGGTGGTGTGTTGGCGGTGGTTCCTGTTGTAATATTCCAGTGTGTGTTTATATTTCAACTATTTTCATGCCGTCTACCTAGGCCTAGCCAGCCGCTCGTAGCTTTGCCACATGTCTAGTGTTATTATTTATTTTATAAATATGCCCTACTGTGTCATGTGTATCCGGGTTTTAGTTGTGTATTGGCTAATTCCTCGGACTATATTTGTTTCCTGGTTTAGTTGTGTATTGGCTAATTCCACGGATTATGTTGTGACCTTGGTTAGTCGTGCGTGTCTCTCCTCGTGTCGTATTGTTCAGATGGTGTCTGTTCAGGGTGGGGTTTGCCTTCCGGCGGGTTTTTCTCGGTTTCACCATGAAAAATCCTGACCGATGAGCAGTGTTGGGCCACACGTGGTTTTGAACACTGGCTGGTTCCCCGGCGAGGGGAGGTGTCTGTGGCTCTCCAGGACTGCGTCTCTGTGGGTGCCTGGTTTCAGGCCTCCTTTAAATTCCCGGCGGGATGGCTGTACCCATCCTTACATATATATTTAGTTATATATAAAGAAACGAAGTTCTTGAGAACACTCGTTTTTTATAGGTTTTTCTACCTGGTTTACGACAACCACGGGGAAAACCTAGCTGTTGTTTAGGCGTTCCTCCCCGGCGATCTTTTACAAAGAAGTGGGTCAGGAACTTGTGGGGTTAACTTTTAGACTTCTCACCCGGCGGGTGCACCTGAGCAGGGTGGGATAAAACGACTTAGGTCTCTTATAGTTAACCAATCCATTTGAGTGATACTCTGTGTATCGCTGCCTTTACTCTTACGGCAATTGAAGGTTCAGTGAGGTTTAACCAAATCGATTTCCACACCCGGCGGGTGCCCCTAAGTAAAGGAACTAAGGAATTTATAAACAAATTCAATTTCGATTAACCTTAATTGGGTGATACTTTCAGTATCGCCGCCTTCTATTTTTACGACGATCGTTTGGGACAATTCGTTAAAAAATCAGATCTCGTATATTCCTGCCCTGGGCTATTCTACTAAAATATTTCAAGGGCCGGCGTCTTTATGAGGGGGGGCTTTGTTACAAAATTGAATCTTGAGACAGTCACCACCTCCTACAGACTATAAGTGCCATACTGGACCATTATATCAGAGGGTATTCTTCATGTTCTTTAGCTAAGAAGATTTGTTTAGCCTCTTTACACCCAGCCGCGTGGCGAGATGTGTTAGCTGTGTCTTTGCATCCCGTTACCCGGCGGGTTATTAACACTTGTATGCGAACACTTGGGTTAACCTTATGAGCATTAATTCCTGGAAATTTTTCTTTATTTTTCCAGAGCTGAGCTCCGGCGGACCAATACAGACCCGGCGGTAGTTCCTCACACCAGTCTCTGTCATGGCTAATGTGACCCCAGTTTTTGCCCTGTGCATTACCCCTACTTGCGCGGGTATCCCAATTTTTGCACATACCCTTTGCATAAGGTGTGTTAGATGTCTAGACCGTTCAAGGGGTCTCTGGGTTACACTTAATTGTTCATTTTGCTCCCAATTAGCCAATAAAGTCCTGTGTGACAATGACAAGACCGCGGCGGTAGCGTTGAGAGAGGTCAGACAACAAATGTCGGCCTACACTACCATTGTCGCACATAAGTCACTTCAATGTGACAACGTCCCACTTTGGGATAAGTTGCTGTCAGAGCACCCTCCCCCTAAACGTACCTCTAGAGTAAGGGGTTTTAAGCCGACAGAGACTAGCCAGGGTTCTGTATCGTCTGAGGATACGTTTAAACGCCCGAGAGAGCCTACACCTCGCACAGCCACCCCCCCGTCGCAGGCGAGATCGAGGTCAAGGTCACAGCTCAGACAACGGTCTTCAAGTCGGGCCTCTTCCCGGCTAGTAAGAAGTGCAAGACTGAAGCTTCCCCCAGTGGCCATGGTGGTGATTCTTCCAAACCTAGGTCTAGTTCGCGGTCACACCGTAGCCACAAATCCTCCAAAAAGGATTCCCATAAGAAGTCCTCTCGACATTCTACTAAGTCTAGTGCATCTCATCGTACCTCTACACCTGACAATGTTTCTGTTACAGCCTCAGAGTATAGTGAAGCGCCTGTCCCTAAACAAGATTTACCTATTGATATTTTAACCCTAGAAATGGAAAGTTCAGGATATTCAATAATTGAGAATGTTTCAGACTCTCAAGAGAGCGTAGGCCAGAGCCTCGGTGTTTGGCGGTTTGCTCAGCCAGGGTCTGACCATCCACGTCCGACTCATACGAGTCACACAGTAGCCGATGTCCACAGGGACGCGGCGACCCCATCCTCTATCCCTGATTTATCTTGGAAACAAGGTGCCCCTGCCTCGGCGGGGTCTTCTCAGGAGGATCGGGAGGAACAAGATGAAGTGTCATTAATTTCAGACAGGGAAGGACAAGGGTCAGGCTCAGGCCTGGACGCCGCCCATGATAATACTAATTCACCTGAAAGTTCTGCACCTAACCAGTTTGTTACAGCACAAGAAATTGATGGGTTACTTACTCATGCTCTATCAAAATTCTTTAATCAACAACGAGAAAACCCCACAATGGACTTGGGGGCTCCCTTGACAGGTTCTGCGGTACGGCCTCTGATAACGTCAATCGATTTATCTAAGATTCCTAACCCTCCTACTCTGTCACCGGCAGGGAGCTCTAAGCCAGCTACGGCGGCATTCACTACGTCAAATGTCAGGGTCATTACGGATGTTAATCCACCCCCTCTAGACAAAGCGCCTCTTAGAAAGGTAGCTATGCCCCTGCTTTATGGGCCAGACGAGTCATGGGTCCCTTTGAACCCCTCTAAGCCAGAGCTTGCCCAGCCTACCTTGTCAGGGGAACTCCCGGTACCACGTGAGTGGTTTATCCAGGGAAATAAGTCTAAGAAATTAAGGGCATTGGATGCCTTGGGTAATGTTTTGGACGTAAATATCAAGGCTATACCTAGTTATTATCATCAGGATTATTTTGTTTATGCATCTAAGCCTGCTTTACCCCCTGCCTCAGCTTCAAAACTTTTTTCAGACTGGTCTAAGCTGGATGGGTTTAATGATATTAAGGCTCTGTCGGCTATTACTCCTGAACTAGATTTACAGACCGTCACAGACGAGACAGCTAATCCAGTGTTGAAGGTGGGACAGTTGGGACCAGGACCTTGGGTGGATTGGGAGGTAGAGGCTCAAAACTTTGCAACCACTTTCACTTCTAAATCTTCCCACCAGATCCCTCAGGATACATTCATGGTTCTCAATGCCGGTAGGTTCTGCCGGCGGAGTTCCGTCAGCTTTATTTTCTTTTTTAGCTGCCCCTAAGATTAATCTTTGTGAACTAAAGGAACCATTCATTACCCCTACCCCTTCTCACCTAGACAGAGAATTTAGGCTAAGGGGAAAAGCTTTCCGCCTGTTTTCACAGTACATAGTTTCTCAACAGGTGGCTAAGTCTTTACTCAGGTCTACTCAGGCAATCGCAGACGCGGATGCTCGAAGATCAGTTGAATTATCCCGGCGTCTGATTCTTCAGTCGTCAATTCAATCCTTAGGTGACATACGCACAGCCTTACTTGAGGCGGTGCGAGCACGACAGGATCTTAGGATGTCATTAGTTCGCAAGCTGCCTGATCGCATTGCTAACCAGGTGGTAATGTCCCCAGTACTTACACCTTCTTTAATGTCCCCTGATGTATGGCGAACAGTGTTTAACATGGCACAGGCCGTGAAGCACAGTCCCGCACAGGCTAAGAAACCCGCATTTAACTTCCCCAAACCTAAGCCTCCTACTAAAGCTCAGCCAGGGGGTTCTAAGCCGTTTCTTCCGCCTAAGTCCTCCCAATCCCCCCTGGGTCAGTTCAGGCATAGACAGAGAGGGTTTTCAGGACAGAGGGGACGCGGCCAGTATAAGCCGGGGCAGGGCCAGTCTTCGGCCCACACCAGCCAGCCGGCGAAGCGTCCAACACCACCAAACCCCACCATCAAAAAACTAAAGTCTTTCTCACTCCCAGTGCCTACCTTAGAGCCGGAGGAACCGAGGGAAGTACAGCCGGCGAACCCTTGTCTGCTAACTGGGTCGTTCCGAACGTGTCACCAAGCATGGCCGTTAAAAACCTGGGCACGGATGGTGGCACGCAAAGGCATCACTTGGCAGTGGCTCCGGCGACCTCGCTTACGTCAGCCGACAACGGCAAATTGTGTTTCATTAGAGGTGGAGTTGCTGGTCCAGGAGATGATTGCCAAGAATGTCATCATCCCGGTACCCCAGATTACCCTGTATTCACGTCAAAACTGTTTTTGGTTCCCAAACGGGACAGTGTTCAGATGAGGCCGGTCGTAGACCTGTCGTATCTGAATCTTCACATTTACAACGAGTCTTTCAGAATGTTAACAGTTCATCAAATCAGGCTAACACTTCCGCCGGGTGGCTGGATGTGTTCCCTAGACCTGACAGACGCCTATTGGCACGTGTCGGTCAACAAAAGATTTCAAAGGTTTCTGGCCTTGAGGATCAGGCACCAAAATTTTGTTTTTCAGAGGATGCCGTTCGGTTTGAACCTAGCACCTCGATTATTCACGAAACTAGTCCGGCAAGCCCTGATGCCATTGTTAAAACAGGGAATCAGAGTGTTGTGGTATCTAGACGACTGGCTGGTGGTGGCAGAGACACAACAATTATGCATAAAACATGTCAATATCATTTTAAATCATGTCAAAACTCTAGGCTTCAAGGTAAATCTGGTAAAGTCAAACCTTGTTCCCTCAAGAGTAATTCAGGGGATAGGGCTGGTCTGGGACACCGCCGCTCTCACTCTGAGTCAGAGTGTGGACAATCGCAACAGGTTTCGCAGGAAACTGTTCAGGTTTCTTCACAGTCTGACTACGACACGAAGAGTCTGGGAGTCTCTGGTCGGCTCTCTCAACTGGATTCAGCTAACTGTCAAGTTGGGCCGGTTGAAAGTAAAACGATTAATATTGGAAGGCAACAAATATTTCCCACTCTTACCGGCGGGAAAATTATGGCCCATACCAAAATTAATCCACACCTTACTAGCGGTCTGGGCGAAGAGGGAAACATTGCACTCAATCATGTCATGGACCTCTCCTCCTCCAACGGTATGGGTAGACACGGATGCGTCAGGCACCATAGGGTGGGGATTTCAGTCAAATCAGGGGCACCAGGGTCAGGGACTTTGGTCCCACTTAGAAATCTCTCACATAAATGTCAAAGAGTTACTAGTCCCCTTGTATTTCCTTCAGGCTCACGGCCCGGCGTTACGGGGCAAGTCAGTGGCCTTCAGAATGGACAATCTGAATGCAGTTCACTGTATTCAGAAACAAGGGTCAACGAGGTCAAGGAAGTTGCTACTCGTGTCGGAAGAGATTTTTGTTCTAGCCACCAGTCTAGATATTTATCTTCACGCATCTTATCTCCCAGGCGTAGCGAACGTCTGGGCAGACGCTCTGTCCCGGAGACAGAGCACGACAGTAGAATGGGAGCTCAAGCAACCCATTTTCGACCTAATGATTGCGGAGCTCTCCCATCCACAAGTGGATCTTTTTGCGTCCGAGGAGACTCACAAGCTCCCTCTATACCTCACCCGCCGGACGATAACGCCGGCAGGGGGGCCAGACGCCCTAGTGACAGACTGGAACAGATGGAGCTCCATCTATCTGTTTCCGCCGCCAGATGCGTCACTAATGTGCCACGTAGTGAACAAACTACGAGTTTATCGAGGCTTAGTCTCGCTAATCGCGCCCCTGTGGCCAGCGCAGGTGTGGTGCCAGCAGTTAATAATGTGGTGCCCGGAACCGGTATCGCTCCCGGTCGGGTACTTCCACTTAGACACGATTGGCAACCTAGAGACCTCGCTGACTTTTGCATTATGGACATTCAGGAGGCCAAGTGGCTAGCACCATACGGTAGGGATGTGACCAATAAATTGCTCAATCAATATACTCAGTCTACTAAGCGACAATATCAATCTCATTGGAAAGCTTTTACTTCTTGGATTGTTAGAACGGAACAAACTGTACCCTCAGTGGCATTGGTTTTTAATTACTTGAACTATCTGTTTGAGCAGAAACGTTTATCTGTGGTTACTTTGAAGAATCACTTAACTGCGATTAGAGTGCCCTTTTTCGACCTTACAGGTCTATCCATACCGGTGGCGGAGGAAACAGGATTTATGAGAGCGTGTTTTAAACTCCGCCCACCTCCCCGTCAGCTCATGCCTACTTGGTCTCTGGACAAAGCTTTGTCTTTACTTCATTCTCGTCTGTATCAAAATACTGCAGACTTTGCTTTAATCTTAAAGAAGGCAGTTTTCCTTTTGGCTTTGGCCACCGGAAACAGAGTGTCTGAGCTGGCGGCGATGAGCAACACACCTAATTGTCTTAGGTTTGGTAGACTTAATGATTCAATTTCCATTGCACCCTCCCCGGCGTTTGTAGCCAAGAATGAGCATAGTGCACACGTGTTTTCTGAATTCACGGTGCCGGCGTTAAAAAGGGGAAAGGTGCATCATAATTTATGTCCAGTGCAAGCTCTAACCAAATATTTAAGAATAGCTCCTCATAACCCCCAAGGTGCTTTATGGGTAGCGAGTACGGGTAAACGCTTACTTAAACGGCGATTAGCCTCTCTTCTGGTAGAAGTCATTAAAGAGAGTAATCCCGGCGTTGTGGGTAGGGCCCACGATTTACGCAAGTGGGCGGCCTCTTTACGTTTCCTGAAAAACTTTTCAGTTGAAGATATTGCGTCCACACAGTTGTGGGCGTCTAATCATACGTTTCTCTCTAGATACTTGTCAGTTGCTCTAGACAAACCTTCCTTACCATGTATAGCTTTAAGGCAGAGGGTCTAGGTGGCCCTGCAGTCACTTATGTTTATTTTCAAGGAAGGGGGGGGGGGGGGGGGGGGTGCAGTCAGTTGACATAGGACACCCTAGACCCCGCCGGAGTATGAGAGCTGTGATACAATTTAAGGTTGAAATGTGATATGAAAATTTCTCTGCGAGAATTTGTGCTAGTACAAAGTTTAGTACAAGACAACGGTGTTGTTATAGTAGTTTTAGCTGCGAAAGCAATGTAACATTAGTTCAATGGAGTTCATTAGCAATTGATCTCCACATGTATTTTGGGGTTTATGATGTGCACATATAAACTTATAACTTATTATTTTTGTCACCACTCGTTGAGTGGGGTGCCTTTTGTAACTACAGATCTGTGTTCAGAATCTTCAGGGTTACCTATTTTTGTCAGGCAGGCTTCTTTGAAGCACGCACCTGCCTGAACCCCTTTTTCTTGTATATTTCCGGCCTACGCCGTATTAAATACATTTTTCAAGAGTAAGAATACTATGTGGTTGTTTTTATTATCTGCTTTTCTAGAGTTATGATATGATTACGAATGTCCCCCTCCAGTCTTAGATATCAGGCATGTTCGTCAATGATGGAGGGGCCACTAATAAATTATAGGTTTGACTCCTGTAAGGAGATAAAGAAAACCTAATATTTAGTAGTGGCCCCGTAATCATTGACGACTGGGGCCCTCCCGACCGTCCCCTTCCCATTCGTTGATGTATTAAGGATTTTGGTTTACTTGATATGTCAGTGAAGGAGGAATGACGCCTGATTCAGCGTCTGGTCAGAAATCCACACAAGTACATCCACGATATGATGGAAAGCTTATTGGATAGTTATTCTTATTTTCTTTTTGTTTTTATTTTTTACGAAGTTTTTTCGTAGTGAGAACCCAATTCATAATGACTGAAGCCATGAGTGAGGTCGCGTGCGCTCATGATGAAGGCTCCTCAGTTTTTAAATGCTCTGCGCGGTAGATTCAAACTACGGCGGATTAGTGTTTGAAGAGGATGCCTTATGTAATAGGCATGTTCGTCAATGATTACGGGGCCACTACTAAATATTAGGTTTTCTTTATCTCCTTACAGGAGTCAAACCTATATTATTGTTTATCTATGTGCTGGAAGGATATTATATTTTTCAATTCCATCGCATTAGAAATTATTCAAAGATTACAAAAAGTCCAAATAAGACATAGTTATGTTAATGTATAAGGGATTTAGGTAGATGAATTAGAGAGATAGATAGATAGAAAGAGAGTGTATATCGAGGGAAAAAAACAAAACAAAAAATCTATCAAATGTAAATCTTCCGTCTCTGCTCGCACGGAGGGGAGAGTTGAAATATTTTGTTGACTATCTTATTTATTATTTATCCATGTGCTGGAAGGATATTATATTTTTCAATTCCATCACATTAGAAATGATTCAAAGATTACAAAAAGTCCAAATAAGACATAGTTATGTTAATGTATAAGGGATTTAGGTAGGTGCATTAGAGAGATAAATAGATAGAGCAACGGACTTTGCTCCAACTTTTTTTCGAGCAACGGACTTTGTCCGTTGCTGGGTCCATTGTCCGGCTATGGACAGAGTCCGTTAAATCCGAAATCCGTTGTATCGGGGTCCGTTAAATCGAGCGTCGACTGTATTAGGTTTTCCTTCTTCCCTCCGGGACTCAAACCTATACTCTTGTGCTGCACTCTCTTATATTAGGAAGATGTCTTTGTCTATCTCGCTCATCATGGTAGGGGACATACGCACAGCCCTTTTCGAGGCAGCCAGGGCTCGCCAAGAATTGAGGATTTTCCTTGCTCGTTGTCCATACTTTTATTTCCATAAGTATTGGACAGTCTAAATTTAAGTGTAATCTTAAGTAATAAGTTTGTAGGAATAAGAATCATAATAATATGATTTAGTATAAATGGGAAGAATATTGAATTATGTTCTGTATTAGATATTAAGTAGTAATATAGCGTTCCTATAAACTTAGGTAATTAATTAAAGGCAGGGAAATATCTACCGACCTGTTTGCGCACGCGCGGACCAGCAGGGGTCCCGCGATTTGTCTGAGAGCTCACTTGCTCTCCAACTACCACCGCCGACAGTAAAATTTTCTCTTGTTATCATTCCATTATATTAACCCATTAGAACTAACCTCAGCGTAGATTCCCATCAATTCACCTATCATCTATTATCCTCCTAATTATAAATTAAGTCTTGAGGCCCCCTTCCATCATTAACTATCCACTAATTTCCTCTTGATCACCACTTGTCATCACACAACTCCATCGCCAACCTGTTGCCTTGTTACCACTCCACATTAGCCCTATCCCGTCGCCTACGCCCCAGCAACAAGGTAAATATACTATTGTGTGGTGTTCTTCAATTTACAGTTCATTTCCTCCAATAATATCCACACTCGTAATCTTCCTAAATACATAAAATCCAGGATTTTACACTCTCCCCTATACACCAACAGATTGCGGACTCAAAACTCCTGAACAGAAGTCCATACACTGCTGCTCCAGCCCTCTAAGTCTAATTTTAGATCCAATTTTCTAAAATTGAGAGCTCAAAGACTGTCCCGTGGCCGAGGGTCCAGAGGACGTCTACATTTTACTCCCTCACACTGCATTCTACCAGAGGTAGCTTTCAAGTGCCCTTTCGGGTGCACGAAAGTACCAGAAGTAGACCTTTTCACCAGTAGTCCAGAGGCCAAGGTGGGCAGCAGCCCTTCACAGCCCCCGACAACAGCAAACTTACAGACCATCACATAACCAACAGGGCTCTCATTCTTACCAAAGGCAAATCCAACAGCCACATAATTCACATTAATTACAGCAGTCTTCATACAGACAACAGCATCAAAGACAGCAACAACAGAGTCAAGGACAATCTAAAACATTTCAGAATACAAAAAACTAGCTACTCTAAGGTTGATTCTAGCCAGTTGGCTTATTGTTCACCAGACAGGATCCTTCAGGGCCAGATAACATGCTTGGCCTCAGGGTACCTGGACCAGACGGATTGTCAAGAAAGGCCTGTGCTGGGGGTGGAAACATCGACCTTATCGAAGACCAAGCTCCAACAACATTGTAATATCTCACAGAGTGTCATTGTAAATCCGATAAATATTAGCACAAAATATATTAATCCCTGTTCCTCCAAAATCAAAAGTCTTCCTTTCTCACCTATTTCTGATACCCAAACGGGACAGTGCCAAATTGAGACCAGTCATAGACCTTTCTGAACAAATTTATAATGAACTACAAATTCCGCATACTCACAATAAATCATACTCTAAGACCCAATACTTGGCTAGTGACTCTAGACCTCAAAGGCGCCTACTGGCATGTTCCTATAGCGAGAAGGTTTCAGAAGTTTTTGGCCATACCTTACCAAAATTCAACAGTAATGTTCAGTCGCCTGCCTTTTGGTTTAAATCTGGCCCCCAGAGTTTTTACCAAACTTTTGAAGCAGGCGCTTCTTCCTTAAATCAACAAGGCATCAATATCCTTCTTCATTTAAGTCAACAAGGCATCAATATCCTCTTCTACCTGGACGACTGGGTGGCAGTAGGGGATTCTCCACAACAATGTATCAGTCATGCAGTGCAGGTAGTCCGTCAGGTCATAAACCTAGGATTCAGTGTAAACCTAGACAAATCAAACCTAGTTCCTACTCAGAGAGAAGAATGGGTAAGTCTTACTTGGGACACTCGCACGCTTACAATACAACAAAGTCAGTCCAATGCTCGTCGTCTTCAAATGAAGTTATTCAAAGTCCTACATGCGAAGACTATAACAAGGAGACTGTGGGTCACTGATAGGTCCCATCAACTTGGTTCAGTTGACAGTCCCACTGGGAAGGTTGCGACTCAAACGTCTAATCTGGCTCGGCAACAGATTCTTCCCTGTAAATTATCCACACCTACTAGTTCCCATGGGTCTGTGGGTTCAAGGATTGTGTGGGTGAGAATGAAAGTAGGAATACAAACGTGGGTGGTTGTGTGTCTATGCTCCAACAGGAGGATAAAACTGTAAGCATTAAACCTTGCATTATTCTACAGATATTTTCACAGCAATTGTTCCGAGGAACTTGCTTCAATTGTGCCGCCTCTCCACATCTTTCCCCGTAGAACTAGGGCAGCTGAGAGCGCCCATGAATTTACACTTTCTCCTCCACAATGCAGAACTTCTGCTTATCAGAATTCATTTATCCCCAGAGCTACTACTCTTTGGAATTCACTTCCCTCGAATTGCTTTCCACAAACTTACAATCTACAAATGTTTAAATCCAGTTGTTACAAACATTTTATGAATGGAGGATGCCTTTAGGCACATGGACCTTTTTGTTTTATCTGTGTTTTTCCTTCCTCCGTTCATTGTCTCTTAAAAAAAAAAAAAAAAAAAAAAAAAAAAAAAAAAGAAAGAAAGAAGGGTTGCGGGTGCATGTGGAGGCGTGCCTGGATACGTTTGGCAAGAGCGAAATAATATTTCTGATTGGGGATAAGAAAGTTGATGGAGTGGTGGGAGGGTGGGGTGTACCATCAGAGGTGAATGGGAATGGTAGTGCACTTGTGGATGTATGTGTGGGAAGGAGGCTGTGGATAGCCAACACCTTCCGACACAGAATGATACACAGGTACACATGGAAAGTGGTGTGGAGGAAGAAGGATGAGACAGTGGTGGAACAAAAAGCACTGATTGATTATATATGTGTGGATGAACGAATGAAGAAATCTGTGCTGGATGCTAGGGTGTATAGGGGTATTGGGGGGGGGTCTTTCTGACCATTATGTAGTAGTAGCTAAAATTAGGATACAAAATAAGTGGGTGAGGAGAGCTGGAGGGAGGCGAGAGGAAGGTGACATGGCGAGGAGGGTGGAGAGGTTGCAGGAGGAGGAGATCAAGGAAGAGTTCAGGAGAGCAGCAGTAGAAAGACGACTAGGTAGGTTTGACCTGGAAGGTATGGACGAAGTGGAGGAGTTGAGCAAAGTGTTTAAGGAAGAGATCTGTGCAGCATGTGAGGAGGTGTATAAAATAAGGAGAAGAGGGAGGGGAGTGAAGGGTACAGCAAGGTGTACGGAAGAGGTAAAAATGGCTGTGGAAGACAAGAAGAAAGAGTATAGAGAGTGGTTGGATAGTACACGGAATGAAGATTTAGAGAGACAGAAAAGAGTGAGGTACTTGGAGAAAAAGAGAGTGGTGAAGAGAGTAGTGAAGGAAAGTAAGAGATGAGTAGATGAGGAATTTGGAAGGAATCTGAGTGTAAAATGAAGGGAGTGTAAGAAACTGTTCTGGAAAGAAGTAAACAAAAGTTAGGGAAGGTAGCAAGGGAAACAGTAAGGGTGTGAAAGATAAGAAAGGGCGAGTGCTAGCCGAGAAGCAAGAGAGAGTCGAAAGATGGAGGGAGTACTTCAACGAATTACTAAATGTAAGGAATGAAGCGCCAGCAAACATAGTTGGATGGGGTATGGGAGGGAGAAGAAGAGAAGTAATGGAGGAGGAGGTGGAGATCAGGTCAGAAGTGTGTGAAGCCATGAAAAGTGTGAAGCTGGGGAAAGCACCAGGAATAGATGGAGTGTGTGGGGAATTGCTGAGGTATGGTGGTGAGATAGTGATCGAATGGTTATGGAAAATGTGCAAAATAGCATGGGAGAAGGGGAGTGCACCTGATGACTGGAAGACAGGCATAATAGTCCCCCTATATATGGGTAAAGGGGAAAGAGGAGTGTGTGGTAACCACCGAGGAATATGTCTTCTAAGCGTAGTAGGGAAAGTGTACAGTAGGGTAGTGATTGAGAGTGAGAGCAAGAACGGAGAAATGGATAGGTGACGAGCAGGGCGGGTTTAGGAAGGTAAGAGGATTAGTAGATCAGATTTTTACCCTGAAATGTGTTGTGGAGAAATATCTGCAGAAGCAACAAAAGCTGTATGTTGCCCTTATGGACTTGGAGAAGACCTATTACAGAGTGGATAGAGAAGGTATGTGGAAAGTACCTAGAATATACGGAGTAGATGGCAAGTTGCTGAAAGCAGTGAAGAGCATGTATGAGGGTGCAAAGGCGGCAGTACGTGTGGAGAATGAGCAGAGCGAGTTCTTTGATCTGAACGTTGGGTTGAAACAGGGGTGTGTGATGTCCCTGTGGTTGTTTACTTTATATATGGATGGAGTCATGAAAGAAATACAAGGAAGAGCAGTGGATGTTGTTGTATCGCTGATATGGGAGGGAAACCAGTGGAAACTACCTGTACTGCCATGTGGTGATGGGCTGATCTATCCGAGTGAGAACTGAGCGATCTCTGCCATACCCATAGCTTACTCTGACTGTTCCTTTTACTTATATATCTTCTAGATCTCAAGTGGCGGCGTCTTTTCCGTGGATTGACCTCCCTACTGCCAACCTAGAAGTTGGCAGATTGGGAGCCAAAGCGTCACATTTTTCCCTTACCCCTCAGCTTTCCCTTCATAATTGCTGAGGGGCACAGGGCCTTGGGTGGGGCTTTGGTTTCCCGGGCATTTCTGCACCTTCCTCAGCTCCCTGCCTTGGAGTGGCTTCGGTCACCCGGGCTTTGTTAGTGGTAAGCAGGGAGGATTTTGTGGGGGCGCTCGTTTATGGCCTTGCTCGAGACCTTGGGGCTGTTCGGCCAGACAGCCTGGGGAACAACAACAACAACCTGTACTGCTGTTTGCTGATGATACAGTTCTGATGAGTGATAATGAATATGAGTTGCAGGGTCTGGTAAATATGTTTGGAACAGTGTGCGAAAAATGGAATCTGAAGGTAAATGCGGCAAAGAACAAGGTTATGGTCTTCGAAAGGGGTGAAGCCACAGAGTGTGAGGTGAAGTTAAACGGTCAGGCTATGGAGATTGTCAGCTCATTTAAGTATCTGGGCAGTGGGCAGTAAAGATGGGAGTATGAATGAAGAAATACAGGAGAGGGTGCAACAGGGGAAGAGGGTTGTAGGAACGCTGATGTAACAAGAAATAGGGTGGTCAGCATGAAAGTGAAGTCCTTGCATGACAGTGTGATAATCCCGACATTGACTTATGGAAGCAAAGCATGGACGTTGGTGGAGAGACTTAGACCAAGAGTGAGAGGGGTGGAAATTAGTTACTTGAGAAGGGCGTGCAGAGTTAAATGGAGGGATAGACAGACGAATGAGGAAGTAAGAGGGAGGGAGGTGTGGTGTGGAGGTAGATGTGCTGGAAAGTGTGAAAAGGAACACCTTGAGATGGTTTGGCCATATGGAACGTATGGGAAGCGAGAGAATGGCTAAGAGGGTGTACGAGAGCGAAGTGGAAGGACAGAGAGGGAGAGGTAAACCGAGAGAGAGGTGGAAGGATGGAGTGAAGAAGTATATGAATGAAGGAGGTGCTGGTTGGGAGGAGGGGCGTCGACTGACTGGGGACAGAGGTGTATGGGGGCATTTCGTTCGTGGCCACCACTTCGGGGATCACGGCATCAGGTAATAGATAGATAGATAGACTAGTTCCCATTCCCACTCAAATTCTCAAATTTCTATGCTTTTGGGTAAGACTGGAGATCAGATTCTCAGTGATACACTGGTCAGAGCCACCACCAACAATATGAGTGGACACGGATGCGGCAGGATCCCTAGGTTGGGGGTATCAGTCGTCTGAAGGTCACCAAAACCAGGGCATGTGGTCGGGGACCTAATATAATTTCACATCAATGCAAAGGAGTTAGCAATCCCCCTACTTTTTCTGAGAGATCTTGCCAACTCCATTCAGAACAAATCAATAGCTTTTTGCATGGACAACATAGCCGCAGTCTTGTGCATAAACAAGCAGGTTTTCGACAAAATCTCTAACTCTCCAGAGACTATCAGAGAAACTATTTTTCCTTGCACTACAATATAACATAACTATTCAAGCCACGTACCTCCCGGGACGGGCGAACCTTTGGGCATATGCCTTGTCTCGGGGCAGGAGTACTCTAGTGGAATGGACTCTTAAAACAAAGTGCGTTCGACAGATTCATTCACCCATTTTATCCACAAATAGACCTTTTTACCTCAGTAACCTCAGCCAAGCTCCTTCAGTTTCTCACCAGGTGGTGAGACACTCAAGCGGGTGGACCAGATGCGTTCTTGGTAGAGTTGAACAGGTGGTCCTCGATTTACCTGTTCCCTCCTCAAGACACGACTCTCAAGTGCAAAATTATTCATCAACTTCGCTCATTTCAAGGTTAAGTCTGTCTAATAGCACCAGTTTGGCCCACTCGGATATGGTACCATCAATGATCTCAGTGGTGCCCAAACCCCATTCCCATTCCAATTTCTCAATTCCACTTGACCAGATTGGAAACCTTCAGACTTTTCTCAATTTCTGCTTGTGGACATTCAGAAGGCCAAGTGGCTAACATTTTATGATACGGGAGTTCATGATAAGTTACTACACCAATATACTGTCTCTACTCTTCGTCAATATGAGTCTCATTGGAAAAGTTTCACTGCCTGGTTGGTTGAGTCTAATCAACAGGTAGCTGAAGCTGGCCTCTTATTAAAATACCTAATAATCTTTTTGATGATAGACGTTTATCAGTCAATACTTTACGTAATCATCTCACTGCAATTAAAGAACCTATCTTTTAACTGACTGGCCTACGACTTCCTTTTAAAGACGAGACTGGTTTTATGAAGGCACCAGCTAGACAGATACTTCCTCAATGGCCCCTTAACCCTTTACGGACGGGGACATTTATAACTTTTACTACCTGGCAGGCGGGCAGATTTACCCTAAACGAGCATCATTCCATGCTCTTTTTCATGCATAAACAAGAGCCAGAGCGTAATACAATTATGTATCCGTGAAAGGGCGATAATAGAGCTTTCCAATTACACCTGAATCATCCTTGTACAACAATGGGTTCGCTTGCAACGATGTTGCAACGCGAGTACAAAAACCCTAAAATACGGTAATTTCACGAGATTTTACCCTGTCTAGCGAGGCGAGGGAGGTGTAGGTATGTGTTATACACGTCAGTAACCTCGCTAGGCTCGGGCCAAGCAGTCAGAGCCCGCCTGCGGTCCTCCCACCCCGTGGACTCTCTCTCAAGAGCCGATAATGTGCTCAAAATCCCTTGCGACTTAAGTCGGGACCCGCTAGTTAGGCCATGGTTCTCTCACCCGACTTAAGTCGAGATCCGCGGCTTGAGTGTTAACAAGGTTCTTTCCAATGAGAAACTTTTACATAAATGTGTCTTCCTTACTTCTCTTTCTACAGGGTTCCTGAATTAACAGCTATGGCTAGGTCCCCACACTGCTTACAGTTCCATCCTAATAATCAGGCAGTAACTATTGCACCTGCACCACATTTTATTGCAAAAAATGAGCATGAAGACCATATTTTAACTAATTTTATGATAGAAGCTCTAAAGAAGGGTAATACTCATCATTCTTTATGCCCAGTGCTAGCTTTGTTTACTTATGTACAGGCTACTTCACCTTTACACCCCTCTCATTTATGGATCTCTCCTAGTGACAAGTCAAGACTGACTAAACGACATCTAGCCTCTATACAGGGGAGGTGTGACAGAGTGGTCTTGCCACTGGACTGGTAAACCAATGGACCCGGGTTCGAATCTCAATATGTCAATGGGAAGATATTATTGGGATGGAATTTGTGCTGTACCTAGTTTCAGTGCATTATCACAGCACACCGAAATGCCAAAAAAATACCCTCATTGTTCCCTGATTAAAATAGCATTGTATGAATATTCCCATATTCAAAATATGCTACAGGGGGGCAATGCCTAGTGAGGTAATTGCTCAATAGGTGGCGTTCTGAGAGTGAGGGTCCGAGTGTGGGGGATGAGACGGTGAAGCGCGGAGGCGAAGCGGCTTCAGAGATGGAGTTGCTTCGAGCCGGGGTGCTTCGGATGTCTCACTCCCTAGACTGGAACAAGACCTCACGGGCCTCACCGTGTTCAGCGGTGTAGTGTAAAGGCTCTCAGCCTATGCCCGAGAGGGAGTAGATGGAATATAGAAAGAAAAAAACCTGAAAAAAAAAAATACTAGTTGATGTTAATAAATCAGCAGGGCCTGAGGCAGTCGCCAGAGCTCAAGATGTCCGTAAATGGGCGACCACAGTTTGCTTCTTGAATAACTACTCTATTGGTGATATTAACCCTTGGTTCACGGCTACGCATTCTATAATATATCCCCGAAACCTGGGGATTTAGCTGAAAAAACGTCTCGCCTAGGCTACCGTATCTTTGTTATTTTGACTGCTTCCGCATTCCCGTGTATCTCCAAGCGTAGATGTGTTTCGTACCTGTAGAATGGCGTTGAGTAGAGCTCTCTAACTCAACTGGTTCAGTTGTGATGACGATTTCCGTGGAGAGAACTTTGTGGCGATATCAGCCATATGAGCCACTTTTCACTACTGAAACGACAACATACAGCCACAGTGTCCACACACAAACAAACGACGCCTCTCCCTTTTGTGTTCGGAGGTGCGCGGCGTTGGTCCAACCGGCTGTGTTTATATGCGTCGGACGGACGGCTTTCAAGCTGCCGGAGCCTCAGAGCCCTTCTGTGTTCCTGACCCTAGTTTGTTATGGGTGCCTCAGAGCCCTACCGGGTCTGAAGGGTTAAGCAGACTAAAGTTTGGGCTTCTCACCATACCTTTTTGTCACCTTACTTATATATTCACTTGGAGATACCCACAGAACTATGAGAAGCTTTAAGACTACCTCATAAACTTTAATTCACTTGTATCTGAAATGTTACAAAGTAAAACTTTTATTGCTTTATGTATGGCACAAGGCCATTTTAATTTCAGTGAGGTTCACCAGAGTTGTGGTTCTATCACTATATTTTTATGATAAACAGGGGGGGGGGGTATCTTGGCTGGAGAACCTCACCCTGAGAGAGATACCTGTAGTTATTTAGATATGTAGTAGATTAAAACACAAAACACCCTGAAGGGTTATGAGAGAAATCAGGAGATTTTTTATTTTAAGATATATATTTTCCATGTTCTATGAGAGTATTCATGTACTGGATAAACAATTTGTTTGAATACATAGATTCTAGATCTGTGTTTTGTTCAAACCCTTTTTTGTTGTAATCTACTTTTATTTTATATATTTCCTTAAGGCTTACTCAGATACCCTGCCTTATTACTCTTTTATTACTCCTTTGAATTCTGCGCCTGTTTACAATTTAGTGTGTTCACTTGTTCTTGACGTTGAGCATATGATGTCCCGGCCACTGGTCGTGGTATTCTAGGCTCTCACGTCATTGACGGAGAGAACCACTATTAAATTGTGGGTTTGACAACCCAAAGGGAAGGAAGGAAAACCATATATTTAATAGTGGTTCCATAGTCAATGACGTCTACTGCCCTCCCACCTCCCACTTCCCATGCACAAATTGCTATTCAGTATGAGGAAGGAAGAAGCTAGAGAGCGAGCTGGACGTCTGCGCATGGTAAGCCTGCCTGTGTTGGCGCGGAATTTATGTAACTTACACTATGTTTTATTTTTATTTTTCTTGGTGGTATCCGTATTGATGAAGTTTTCCTCAGGAACTATGTAAGGGGTATCCCCTGGGATGGTATTTTTCATTTATTCGGGTTGCGTTAAGCATTCTCCGGGTGCCCCTAGGGGACCCGGGGAGCCCTTATACAGTAGATGATAAGGCTCTCACATCATTGACTACGGAACCACTATTAAATACGGTACAGTAAACTTCCGTTAATCCGAAGGGCAGCGGACCGGCCCTCGTTCGGATTAGTGGATTTTTCGGATTATCGGACTTTACCCCTATGAACCTGTGTATGACGAAAACATTGAGGCATTAGGCCACCCAAATGACACAATGGTGCACACACACATATCATATGTTCATGAAATCACTTCAAAAGTTTATCATTGTCATTGTAGCCTATTACCTACTTCAAAACATTCAGATTAATCAAAGGAATCTGCTGATATAAACGTAAACACCATATGTCCGCATCGTCGTCTTCTTCTTCTTCCGTCTACTAGCGAGTTTGTCTTGCTCTTGAAGATCAGATCAGATGTGGTTCGGGAAGTAATGCCTTAACAACGGCACTTCCCTGAGAGGTTCTTGTAATTTTCATTTTGTGATTTTCCTTTTGTGACGTGCTCTGTTATATTATATTGTATTGAAAGAACCCTTGTCTTGTTGTCTTGAAAGCACCCTTGGGACGCTCCGATCACTGAACTATAAATAGTAGCGTATCGGAACGACAAAAGGTGCGTTTTCAAGCTCAAGACTGAATGCGCTTGCAGAAAATGCGGTGCAAGCCAGTAGCGCATCGGAGCGTCCCAAGGATGCGTTCAAGAGCAAAACAAACTCTCTAGCAGACGATGTGGTGTTTACGTTTATATCAGTAGCTTCCTTTGACCATTAATCTGAATGTTTTGAAGTAGGTAATAGGCTACAATGACAATGGTAAACTTTTAAAGTGAATTCATGAACATATGATATGTGTGTGCTCCATTATGTGTCATTTGAGTGGACTAATGCCTCAAAAAGAGGACTTTGGGACTTCTTGAAATTCGGACCATCGGGTGAATTCGGATTTGGCCTCAAATTGAAAAATTCGGACTACTGTATTGGGAGATTCGAATCATCGGTCGTCGGATTAAAGGACTTTTACTGCATATGAATTTCCTTCCTTCCCTTCGGGTTGTGAAACCCACTATTTTTTTCAGGGCGAGCTTGAAATTTATAAGAAACTGGCCAAAGACTGGGACATTTTACTACAGAAAAATGTACATACTGTAGGGTTTGATGATTTGTTTTTATTTTTATTTTTATTTTAGTTCAGGACGCAAACTACAAATGCATTGCTCGAAAAAAGCAAACTCAGTCAAAACCCTCCATTATAACCAAACAAAATCCTGACCCCCAAAATGTTGCACCAGATAGTGTTAAGGGGGAGATGGGCGTATTTGTTTGCTTATTTACTTATCATTTCATTACTTTTTTAGTTTCCTCCCTAGACCTCTATCAAGCTTAAACAAAACACCCCAAGACCCTATTTTCTTCTAGTTTTTTGCTGAATATATTTAATTTCATTCAGACACTTGCTTAATTAATCAGGAATGCCAGAATGAGCCCTAATATGGCGGAAATATGCCCGCAGCGTAAGTGTTAAGGTGTCCATTTTTCCCTGGCGAGTGATAGCGAGCCTGTAATTTAGGAGGAACCGGCCTTCGGTGGACAAATTTTTCTACTGAAAAAATGTACAAATTTATCTCTTGGGGGTATTTTTTAAGGGAGGAAACTAAAAATAATAACTAAATAAACAAATAAATATACTTCTGCCCTTAATTAAGGGGACAGGGGTTATTTTTTGGGATCTATTTATTTATATATTCATATATTTTGTTTAGTTTCCTCCCTATATCTCCATCAAACTTTAACAAAATATCCATTAGATCCCCCTATGATATAAATCTGTACATTTTTCGGTAGACAAATTTTACGGCTGAAGGCCGATTCCTCCACAATTAGACTCGCTATCGCTCGCCAGGAAAAAAATTGACACCTAAAGGGCACAAAAGGTCTTAATATTGACAAGGAAATGGGGCAAAAGGTATTAAAATTGACAAACTAATGGGGCAAATATCTAAAATCTCAAAATTGATGGGGATAAGCATGAGGAAGAAAGGGGACTAGAAACACGGTTTATCTTCCCTTAAGAATATGGCCTTCAGCATGGTACACTACAATTCTTACCATACATTCTAACATAAACATTGTTCACTAACCCAGGTAACCTATTTCATTTTGTACTAAAATAAATATATTGCAATTTGAAATCTTATACACATTAAAATAATTTGTACTTAAAAGTAGAACTTAGTAGTAGCCTCTACGTTATCCAACGTAGTGCTTATAGCCTACTGTACTAAGTATAATGCCGCTCCGGTCTAGGAGCGGCAGATTTATCGGAATCACTTGCGCGATTAACCAATAACGTCTAGAGATGCACCTCAATTCTCTACTAAGTATGTTGTACACACTTCGAGGCCACTATTTGAATAGAAAATAGAAAGTAGAAAAGAAAAAGTAGAAAAGAAAAAGTTTAAAATAGTTGCCCATTTAATCTAGACCCTCATGGCACATGCGTGAACCCCCAAGGTACTTACCTCTAGCCTTATGACGGTATCAGTTTTCACGGAACCTCCAAGATGTCAACATGTTTTTTGGTGCTCTTCCATGCTTACCTTTCTCTCCTGTGACGATCTGTGATGTAGGTGCATGATTCTGGAGCCCACTTCTTTGACATTTTGTTTACCTTCGGGTGGAGTGCCGCCATTTTTTTTTTTTTTTTTTCCTATGTGGATGAGGGAGACAAAAGGCAAAACTGCATGCGACGAGTGCCTCCCCCAGAGTTAAAAGAGTGACAGGGCCAAAATCAAGGAACATTCGAGCCAAAATGTCTGGACTCACAGTTTGAAACAATTTAAGTCATAGGATGAGGGAAAGATGGATTCAGGAAGAGAGTTCCAGAGCTCAGCTGTTGAATAGAAGAATGATTGGGAGTAACGTTTCACTCTTGAGTTGGAGAGTTGTACAGAATAGGGGTGGGATTGTGTGGTGGTGGCGGTCCACGGTCTTTTTCCTAGCCTATATTTTCTTTCTTCATCCCTTTTAACGTACCTTGGCGAGGAATGCAGTGTGTTTTAGCTTTGTAAATTTAGGTTTCCTCTTCATTTAGGGCCTATCACTGCCTTAGATTTATTAGTGGCCCCTCCATCATTGACGATATGCCTATTAAATAATAGCTCTCTTTCAAACACCCGCGGTCAGCCTGTTTGAAACACCTGCCGCAGGGGAAAGAGTACTAACATCATAAGTGCAACGCTAATTCTCTTATGGAATCGTCTTTATGATTGGGTACTCACTAAGAAAAAACTTTGCAAAAAAATAAAAAATAAAAATTAACTTAAGAAGTTATAATAGAGCTTTCCAACTCGTGGATGTCTTTTGTGGATTCTATCCGAGATGCTGAACCAGGCAGCGCCATTCCTTCTTCCTTCCCCTGCGTCCGTCCAGAGTAGAGGTGCCTAGCCTGTCCTCCGCTTTATTCGACGTTCGTTCAACTCTAGCGAGTCTTTTGCTCATTTGTATCTATCTGAGGTGTTCTAGAATAGGTTTAGACTAGCTAGGACTGGCGGCCCCATTGGTACGTCCGCAGGGAAGTGTTAAAATAGGGTACTTGTGTGTAGCCCAGTCGGTCCGCTTTGGACACGCGCGCCATGTGTATTTGTTTTTGTTCTGCGCCTTAGCTTTGCTATAACCTAGTTATTTAGGAGGCTATATATCTGCGGAGCTATGTTACTAGCTATCTCTATGAGGTAGTAAAAAATGTTGTGTATTATAGCAGATGTTCTGGTCTAAAAGTTGCCCCACATGGTGTGGAACTTTCCAGAATCCTAGTTTGCTCATTTTCCCCTCTGGCGTGGGGCGTTATGCGTTCGCTGCTGCTGTGTCATCATCGGAGGTAGGGGTATCGTATTCATCGTAATAATGACCTTGAGCCTCGTGGCCAGCCTCATTAGTGGTATTCTTAGTCGTCTAGGGGTATTATTTATTGCTTAATTAATACTGTGTGTTAGCCCTAAGAAGTAACCTTTGCTTTCATGCGGTGATATTATACTTGTTGGCAAGGTGTCAGGAGACGTTCTGACTTATTTTGTGGGTTGTTTTGTTGGCGGCTGACTTGCTCGGACAAGTCGGTACCTTCAAAATTTGGTTTTTCCCTTCCAGCGATTTTTACCGGGTATTGATGCCAGAAGCAAGGGGAATATTCCAATAAACCCGGTGTGGTGTGGTGTACCACTAGACTCCCGGCGGAAGTGCAGATTCCTAAGGGAGTGATTTCGGCCCGGCCGAGCGAACTCGCCCAAACCGATAGCCTCACGCGGCATGAATTGAACAATAACGCCCGGCGGAAAGGTTCAGTGAGGTAATTACCTATCACTCAGGTCCTTGTAGACGATTAGTTAGTTAATTAAATGTTAAATATGGGCCGGTGACAATTAGTCACAGGTAAGCGGGGAGGTGTGGCGGAGTGGTCTTGCCACTGGACTGGTAATCCAATGGACCCGGGTTCGAATCCCAATATGTCAATGGGAAGATATTATTGGGATGGAATTTGTGCTGTACTGTACCTAGTATCAGTGCATTACCACAACACACCGAAATGCCAAAAAAATACCCTCATTGTTCCCTGATTAAATAGCATTGTATGAATATTCCCATATTCAAAAATATGCTAAAGGGGGGCAATGGCTAGTGAGTTAATTGCTCAATAGGTGGCGTTCTGAGAAAGAGGGTCCCAGCCTGGGGGTTGACACTGTGAAGCACAGAGGCGGAGCAGCTTCAGAGATGGAGTTGCTTCGAGCTGTGAAGCTTCACATGTCTCCCTCCCTAGACTGGAGCAAGAATAAAGGCTATCAGCCTATGCCCGAGAGGGAGTAGTTGGAATATACAAAAAAAAAAAAAAAAAAAAAAAAAACGTTCACAATGCGAAAGGGTCTTTAACCCGGGAACGGCGAGGGGGGTATTGAACTCGATGCCCATGGGCGAGCATATAGGCTCCATTCAGGCCTATAATCGTCATTGTACGATAAATATCGTTATTACTTATTCATAGGAGCCTATTTTACCTTCACTATGAAGATAGTAACCTGCAGAGCTGGGCACCACAAACAAAATGTCAAGTCAGCAAACACAAATCAGCAAACCCAGAACATAACTTCAGCAAACACAAATGTGCAAACCTTGTGAAATTTCTAGTCCTCAAATGCAAATATGCAAACGCAAACTGTTTTTTATTAATTTTAAATTTAAACTACAGAATCAAGGGTAAATCAATAAATTCAATCTCTAATGTCAATAAATATATATATTTACTTAAATATAATGTTGCCCAACTTCCATGGACCTGAAGGATATACATACAGGCTTTTAAAGCTTGGAAATTGCTATAAATTGCCAAAACATTCCAGAACGTCACCCACAGTGAAAGGGTTAATATATATAGCATAGACCACTTAGTTTGTCCACATGGGCAGTAAAACGTTGGGGCAACTTGTTTATGGGGAGAGTGCTTCAGTAATAATCAGTATTCGCAATTCCGCACCATTCAGGAGGTACGCCGGATCACAGAGGTGCAAGGAGGCGATTTATTCGTGGTCCCCCCTTTGGGAATGGCAATAGGCTATATATGCCTAGATAGGTCTACTTTAGATAGATTAAGTAATTTAATAGAAAGTAGCCTAGGCCTATTAATTTTAATGCTCAGAATAAAGGTCTAGCTTCAGATCAAAATTTAATAAAATTTTATTGTAGGCTAAATTTAGTCTAGGCCTATATGATACTTTCAAAATTAACACTTTCTACTTGACACTAATAAAATGAGTGTGATTATAGGCCTAGGCCTATACATAGAAGTTAGAACATGCAATATTTAGCCTAGGCCTACATGCTTTGAGGCATTTTGATGGAATTAGTGACTGATTATAGCCTAGACCTAGGCCTAGGCTATATATTTAAGTTAGAACATGCAATATTTAGCCTACATACTTTGAGGCATTTTGATGGAATTAGTGATTATAGCCTAGACCTAGGCTATATAATTATATAGAAGTTAGAACATGCAATATTTAGCCTACATGCTTTGAGGCATTTTGATGGAATTAGTGATTGACTGATTATAGCCTAGACCTAGGCTAGCCTATATATATAGAAGTTAGAAAATGCAATATTATTTAGCCTACATGCTTTGAGGCATTTTGATAGGATTAGGGTAGCCTAGGCCTAGCCTAATAAAATTACTTATATTAGTAATTAGCCTATTGGCCTAGGCTATATTTAGAAGTTAGAACATGCAATATTTAGCCTACATGCTTTGAGGCATTTTGATGGGATTAGTGATTATAGACCTAGGCCTAGGCTATATAGCCTAGCCTATATAGAAGTTAGACTTAGCCTAGGCCTACATGCTTTGAGGCATTTTGATGGGATTAGGGTAGCCTAATAACATTAGTTTATGTTAAAAATTAACAGGCTATCAATCAAATTAACGATAGCCTAACTTTATAATCTTAAATTAGGCTAGATTATAAAGTTATAAAGCCTTCTCCAGAGACATCTTCTTGGTAATTACAGGCCCATAGGTTTCTAGGTGGGGCCAGGGGTGGCTTAGGTCCTCGATTTCTGCATGCTCTGCAGCATCACTGTCGGATGATGGTGGTGAACTGCTCCCCATGCTGTTGGCAGTTGCGGTAGGCATGATGGTAGACTCCATGTTCACTTCAATAGGCCGAAAATATAAACAAAGTTGAAGTGCTAGCAGGTTGGAACTCTAGGACTGCTGTGTGTTGTAGGTGTTAGCTCGACGCTTGCTACTAAGTAAGTGAACAAACGTGAAGAGCCGATGTATAGGCCTAGATTCCAGAACACAGGTAGTTGGCTTGGTCACATGACTTTTTTTGGCTGGAGCTGCAGGAGCGGCCCAGGGCTGGCTGGCGGCTGGATTTTTTATTTTGCGGACTCGAGGTTTGCAACATGGAGGTACTTTCCAGAGCTTCAACCCGCAAATAGGCAGCCATTTTGGCGCCAACGCTAATTCGCCAACAAAATTACACTTCCGCCATGGCGGAATTGGCTATTTGCGGAAGTGTTGGCTAAAGTGCCCAGCTCTGGTAACCTGTAACAACAATAAAACAAGTGAAAATATAATTTTTCTGATAAAAATCGCAAATATACATGGAGCAGCCCATTCATGAATTATGGAGCAAATTGAGGCAACCCCTCCCTCCATGAGGCCTCAAGCCACACTGAGCCTACTCATACACACACTCGCTTATGTAACCCACTCGCTAGGCACGTAAGCACATCCTCCACACATTTTGCTAATGTTAGCACAAAAATATACCAACAAATTAGAGAATAACAGGGAAAATAGGTGATAATTGAAGGGGGGAAGGAGGGGATGTGGAGGAGTGATATGAGGTATAGAGAAAAAAAAAAAAATGTTTAGTGCTACTGAGGCCGTTTAAATGTTTTTTTTTAGGCCTCCCTCTTAAGAGCTTTGCCGCCCTCGCCCAGTAAAACTTCTTATGAGCGTTGCCGCCGTTTATGGGTTAAGATCTTTTCACAAACAAGTACACCGGAAGATTAGAGTAGCACTTGGCCTACATCTAGTTTTCCGGCGTATTTGAAGGTGTTATGATGTGTGAATTTCTCGGTTTATCCTTATGAGCATTGATTCCTGGAAATCTTTATTTCCAGATCACAACACATCTGTAAGCGACACAGGACTGCAGGGGAGGGGGCCGATTCCGGCGGGGGGAGGGTTCGTTAGCTCCATCATGCCTCTAGTCACTCTTTGTGCTACACCCACTTGCTCTCTTATTCCGGTCTTTGCACATAAGCTGTGCGTCAAGTGTGTTAAATGTCTAGATAGGTCACAGGGGCTTTGGGTATCTAAAAGGTGTCCAATTTGCACAGACCTCAGGAATGAATTGTTTAAAAAAAAAGACCAATCATGCCTAGTGGCACTAAAAGAGATTAAAACTATTTTTAATGCATATTCTAAGGACATTGCCTATAAGGCATTGCAATGTGATGATGAGTCTCTGTGGGACCATCTAGTGATAAAAGTCTCCAGTGCTTAAATCTCCCCCTTCTAAGTCAAGTTCCAAAGCTAAATCTAAACCCAAAATTCTTTCGAAAGAGTTGGTAAGTAGTAGTGACAGTGACGCAACACCCCCCGGCCGCCATAAGAGGGCGCGGTCGAGGTCACCCCTCAAGCGGTTTTCTCAGTCTTCAGCAGAGACTTCAAGGTCTAGTAAGAGACGTAAGGATGACGCGGCGACGTCAAGTTGTAGCAAATCTGATGAAAAGGGTTATAAACGCTCCCGTAAGGAGGAGACGCAGTCACGGCCACCGCCCTCCGTCTCTACCTCTACAAGGCCTAACGTCCGATCTGGCAGTTTCGAGGTAGGGACGGAGGGGGCTGAGTCAACTCCCAGGGATGGGTCTGGTGAGGGATACTTTGAACCAAAGGACGTAAATTTTGCAATCCCAAAATTAAACTTACCACTTAACCGGCCTCCTATAGTATCTCAGAGTGTTGGCTGAACAATACCGTGGGTACACGGCGAGTGAGCCACAAGACTATGACGGTTCCCAGTGGAGTCAGGTTATCCCAGATTCCCAAACTAATGTTGAACAAGGGCGTAGTGTGTGGAGGCACTCTGAGCCCGTGAATGTAGAACCCAATAATCAATATCAGGAGGGTAACAGATAAAGTGATACTGTTGACAATCTCCCTTCATCCGTCCCTGATTAAGTGTGGCCAGACAATGAACAGTATATTTCTGAGCCCCGGCAACAACCGGAAGTGATGGAGGTTACGGAAGAGCCGGAAGACTTGGATATTCAGCCTGACCCAGTGGAGGAAGGGTCGGAAGTAGGGTCTGAGTCATCAAAAGGTTCACATAGCAAATGTATCACTACAGAATTACTGATGATTTAGATTACATTTTACACAGGGTAATGAAACAATATAATGTACTAAAGAAATCACAGGAAACTCCCACAGCTACGCCGGGAGCTCCCCCGATTGGTTCAGTTGTGCGGCCGTTAGAGCCCGCCACAGTTGTTGTTCCATCCAATGAGTCACTTCCCCCCACTAACGTAACTCATGTAACTGCCTCGGCGAGTGGCACTACAGTGCCCGCCGCTTTAACTACCACCAATGTGTGTGTCATCACGGATATTACTCCCCCTCCTTTAGACAAGTTTCCCACAAGAGAGGCCCTATGCCTCTCTTATATGGGCCCGATTGTTCATGGATTAACCCTTGGGATCCGGGGGGCCTCATATGAAGTTTGGTATTTTCAAACTTCATAATTCAGTAGCTACTGATTGAGACCACCTAGAGCAGTCAATTTTTTTGCAAATTGTAGAACGTTTTCTTGTCTGTAGACTGCCGTTGAGATGATATCGCTACGTTGTGTGGTTGCCGAGTTCTGATGATTATATCGTTGACTTTTTAGCCGCGCATTTTGCCTCATATGAGGCCTCCCGGATTCCAAGGGTTAATGTAACGGCATAGAATCCGGCCGTGGCACAAACAACCATATCGGGGGAGGTCCCAGTCCCTAGCGAGTGGGTACCGGTAATACAAATGAATAAGGGTAAAAAGTTACGGGCAAAGGATAAACAAGGTCAGGTTTTAGACGTAACGATCAAGGCAATTCCTAATGTTTATTACCATGAGTTTTTCGTGTATTACCCCACTCCAGCATTACCTCCGGTCTCATCTGCACGACTTTTTGCTGACTGGACTAAGACTGATGGTGTGAATGACATCAAAATCCTTAACAGAGCTAACGCCGGAGTTGGATACAACCCCAGTGCTTGATCAGTCCGGTAACCCAGTCCTGTAGGTAGGGCAGGTAGGTCCGGGTCCGTGGGTGGACTGGGAAATTGAGGCGCAACAATTTGCGGCAACAATAACTTCCAAATCTTCCCACCAAATTCCCCAAGATAGTCACGATTGGTTTCATTACCGATCAATCAAGCCGGAGGGGTGTCACTTGCTATATTTGAGTTCCTTTCCGCCCCTAAGTTGGCTCTATGTGACCTGCAGGTGTCCTTATCAACTCCTCCTCCGGCACATCTGGATAGAGATTTTAAGTTGAGAAACAGAGCATTGAGACTTTTTTCCCAATTTATACTAAGTCGCCAAATAGCCCAGTCCCTCACGAGAACTATTGCTGCTATAAATGACAATGATCTTAGGAAGGCCACAGAGTTATCCCGGAGGCTTCTTTTACAAAATTCTATCCAATCTTTGGGGGACGTAAGGATAGCCTTGTTGGAGGCTATCCGTGCACGTCAGGACCTGAGAGTCTATATGGTGAAAAAGTTACCGGATGACATTGGCCGCCGGGTAATTCTCTCACCTGTGTTAACAACTTCTTTGCTTTGCCCTGATACTTGGAAGGCTGTATACAATATGGTAAACAGCACGCAGCCGAGTACTTCCCAGGCTAGGAAGGAGCACTTCAAGTTTCCAAAACCGTACTCCAAGCCTAGGAGCAGTGTCAAGTCCCAGCCTAGTGGTTCTAAGCCCTTTCAGGGCCCAAAGTCTCCTCCGGCGCAGGGAAGTACTCAGCTCAAGCCTAAACAGGGAAAACAGTCAGGAAAGTGGTATAAGAATAAGTCACAACACAGATCAGGTCAGGGATCGACTTCTGCCAAAACCAGTCAGCCGTCTAACCCTACCCCTCCACCATAAAAAAACTAGTCACAGTACAAACTCTCTCACTCCCGGGGCCTATCGAGGGCGGGTTGGATCCGAGGGTAGTTCCACCGGACAGTCCCAGTCGAGTAGCTGGGTCATTTCGGGCGTGTCACCGGGCCTGGCCCCGGCAAACTTGGGCAAGGACAGTGGTACGCAATGGCATCACCTGGCGGTGGCTCCGGCGACCTCGTTTACGTTAAACTCTAGAAGTCAATCATGTATCTTTAGAGGTGGAGTCACTAGTCCAGGAAATAATCACCAAGCGTATCATTGTCCAGGTCAATCCAACTTGCCCTGTTTTCACGTCCAGACTTTTTCTCGTACCAAAGAGGGACAGTATTCAGATGAGACCAGTCGTAGACCTGTCTTGTTTGAATCGACACATTCATTACACATCGTTCAGGATGCTCACTGTGAATCACATCAGGCTAACACTTCCGCCGAAAGATTGGATGTGCTCGTTAGACCTGATAGAAGCCTATTGGCACGTCCCGGTAAACAAAAGGTTCCAAAAATTCCTCGCCTTGAGGATCAGGCAAGAGACTTATGTCTTTCAAAGAATGCCATTCGGGTTGAACCTTGCACCGAGAATATTCACAAAATTAGTCCGGCAGGCCCTCATGCCGATAATAAATCAGGGAATCAAGGTGTTGTGGTACCTAGACGACTGGCTGGTGGTGGCGGAGTCGGAGAGTCTATGTAAAATCGATGTCAATCAAATTATAAACCATGTACAATCCCTAGGGTTCAAGGTCAACTTGGCAAAGTCGCATCTTGTTCCCACACGGGTAATTCAGTGGATAGGGCTGGTCTGGGACACAGCACATCTTACTCTCAGTCAGAGTGTGGACAACCGCAACAGATTTCGAAAGAAATTGTTTCTGTTTCTCCACAGTCTGACTACCACGAGAAGGACATGGGCATCCCTGGTCGGCTCTCTTAACCTAAGAAGTGCGCATGGGGGGTATGAGACACCACACTCCTGTGCTGACGTATTTGAGCTGTTCCCATCACTAACATCGTTATTTTACCATAAATAGCATTAATACTTATCCATATGAGCCTATTATAGGTTGATTATAAAGGTATTAACCTGTTACAACAATAAAACAAGTGGAAACAGTGTTTGGATGGTCAAAATCGGCGATACAGGCTGGGAGTTACATAATGTATGGCTGAGGCAACCTCCCTGCCCTCCACCCCTCCCCTTGTCTGGAGAGACACTGTTCCGCAATAGTCTCTCTCTCGCTCTTTCCCACGCTTGGTAACAGTGATGACAACGCCCTGCTACCAACTCGCTAATGTTAGCACGAAAATAAACCACAGAATAAGGGAATAACAGGGAAAATAGGTGATAACTGAAGGAGGGGAGGAAAGTGGGGAAGGAGGGGAGGTGGAGGAGTGATATTTGGCATGGCCCAGGGGCAAAATAAAAAAATAAAAACAAAAAAATTAATTTGTTTTGTTTTGGGTGTTTTAAATGGATTTTTTTTCCCTTACTCTTAAGAGTCTTCCCACAGTCCGCCGGGGGAACTCTTAAGAGTCTCCCCGTAGTTCCCGGGTTAATTGGATTCAACTAACTGTAAAGTTGGGCCGATTGAAAGAAAAGAGAGTAATCTTGGAAGGAAACAAACATTTCCTGCTGTTGCCGGCGGGAAAGTTGTGGAAAATTCCTCCATTAATTAACGACTTATTGTCGGTCTGGGCGAGGAGAGAAACGTTGCACTCAATAATGACGTGGGCATCTCCCCCACCTACGGTATGGGTAGACACAGATTCTTCAGGGACAATAGGCTGGGGTTATCAGTCGAGCCTAGGCCATCAGGGTCAGGGTCTTTGGTCCAAAACCGAGGATTTTCATATCAACGAGCAAGAGCTCTTAGTCCCTTTATTTTTCCTTCAAAACCACGGCTCCTCCTTGCGGGGGAAATCAATAGCGTTTCGAATGGACAATTTGAATGCGGTATCCTGCGTTCAAAAGCAAGGGTCAACGAGGTCTCGGAAGTTGCTAGAGTTGTCAGAAGAGATCTTTGTTCTGGCCGAAGAGCTGAACATTCATCTCCATGCATCATACCTTCCAGGCGTAGCGAACGTCTGGGCAGACGCTGTCCTGGCGACAGAGCACCAAAGTAGAATGGGCTCTCAAGCAAAACATCTTCAACCAGATGATTGCTGAGCCATTCCGTCCACAAGTGGATCTTTTCGCGTCCAAGGAAAACCACAGGCTTCCTTTCTACCTAACCCGCCGGGAAATGACTTCGGCGGGGGGTCCAGACGCATTAGTGGAGGACTGGAACAGGTGGAATTTCATCTATCTATTTCCGACTCCAGACGCTTCACTCATGTGTCAGGTAGTTCACAAACTACGGGGTTACCGGGGCTTAGTCTTGATGATCGCGCCTCTATGGCCGGCTCAGGTGTGGTACCACCAATTGAAAATGTGGTGCGAGAACCCGGTGTCACTCCCGCTCTCGTACTTCCACTTGGAGACAATTGGCAACCTGACTTTTGCCTTTTGGACATTCAAAATGCCAAATGGTTAACTCCGTATGGAGACCAGGCGACAATATCAATCTCATTGGAAGTCTTTCACAACCTGGATAGTAGAAACGGCGCAAACTGACGCATCAGTAGCTTTGGTATTCAAGTATTTGGACTAATTATTTGAACAAAAGCGCCTTTCTGTAGTTATACTGAAGAATCATTTGTCTGCTATCAGAATCCCCTTTCATGACTTAAAAGGGCTATCTATACCGCAGACGGAGGAGAAAGGGTTCGTGAGGGCATGTTTCAAGCTTCGCCCACCTGGTCACTTGACAAAGCATTGTCTTTGCTTCATTCGCACAAGTATAATCATGCGCCGGATTTCGACTCACTGTTAAAGAAGGCTGTGTTCCTTATAGCTTTGGCCACAGGTAACAGGGTGTCTGAGCTGGCGACGATGAGCAACGAACCTAATTGCCTCATGTTTGGGAGGCTCAATGTGAATGTACAAATTGCTCCATCTCCCTCTTTTATTGCTAAGAACGAACATAGCGATCATGTTTTTTCTGAATTTACAGTCCCGGCACTCAAGCGCGGGGACACACACCATGTACTGTATTATGCCCAGTCCAGGCTCTAATTAAGTTTATGAGGGTGTCACGGCCCCAACAGCAGGGAGCCTTATGGGTCAATGGTGCAGGTAAGCGCGTCACGAGAAGACAATTGGCTTCTTTACTCGTAGATGTAATTCGTGAAAGTAACCCCGGTGTAGTGGGAAGGGCCCACGACATCAGGAAATGGGCAGTTTCGTTACGTTTTATGCATAATTATTCCATTGATGACATAGACAACACTAAGTTGTGGGCTTCCAATCATACTTTCCTGACGTGATACCTATCTGTGGCATTGGATAAACCAAAATTCACCTGTGTGGCCTTGCGCAAGCGGGTCTAGTTGGTCTGTGTGCTACTAAGTTTAAGAGTAACCTTAATGGAGAAAAGGAGGGGGGGGTTCTGGAGAGCCAAAGACCCCTAGACCCTCCGCCGGACTATGTGATAAGTTCACGAGCTGTGATACTTGATAAGTCGAACTGGTTATATAGTTCAAAAAATTTATATTTTGTAAGATATCTGTAATAGTTGCACTATAGGATATTAAATATAAGTTGTACAAAATATGGAATATGTACAAATTAATTTTAAGGACAAAGTATATGATCAAATGATTTATTTGTTCCTTTAAATGTTTGGACAAGAATATAATACATTCTAGGAAAATAATTTTGTATTGAATCTCAATGTGATATTCTTTAACATACGTACCTGTATGGTTACTTATAAGCAGAACTTCTTCGAAGCAACGCACTGCTTTTCTTTCCATTTTTTCTTTATTGTATGTACACAATAAATTTAAGATTGTTATATGGTGTTTTTTCTCTACCTTTATTAGTTTATTAGTGGTTCAGATATTGTCACGAATGTCCCCCTCCAGTCTTGAGATATCAGGCATATCGTCAATGATGGAGGGGACACTAATAAATTATAGGTTTGAGTCCCGGAGGGAAGAATGAAAACCTAATATTTAGTAGTGGCCCCGAATTCATTGACGATGTAGGGCCCTCCCTTCCATCCCTTTCCCATTCGTTGATGCCTTGAGTTTAATCTTTATATATCATTGAGGAAGGAATGGCGCTGCCTGGTTCAGCGTCTCGGATAGAATCCACAAAAGACATCCACGAGTTGGAAAGCTCTATTATAACAATTCTTAACCGTTCCCGCCCGGGCTCGCCATCCTAAGGACGTTGTCGAGACCCGGGCAATATGGCCAAAATACGTCTACGCCTAGGCTACCGTATCTTTGTTATTTTAACTGCTAGAAAATTCCCACGCATGTCTAAACGTACTGTGGTTTCCAATCTGTAGACTGGCGTTAAGTAGAGCTCTCTAAATTAACTGGTTCAGTTGTGATGATGATTTCCGTGGAGCGTATTTTTCCGCGATTTTAGCAATGTGACACACTTTTCAAGACTGAATCTGTCTTTGCAGACCACACAACAACAAAGCTTCGACGTCTGCTTGCTGCCAGAGGTGTGTGCGTCGCCTCCGACAGGCTTTGTTTACATACGTCGGACGCGCGGCTTTCAAGCTTACGGACTATATAAGGACACCCGGGTTCCTGCCCATCTGCCGCGGTGTCCTTTTAAAATGACAACCGGGCAGGAAGGGTTTAGTTAATTTTTAATTTTTCTTTTTTACAAAGTTTTTTCATAGTGAGTACCCAATCATAAAAACGATTCCAGAAGAGAATTAGCGTTGCACTTATGATGTTAGTACTCTTTCCCCTGCGGCGGGTGTTTCAAACAGGCTGACCCCGGGTGTTTGAAAGAGAGCTATTATTTAATAGGCATATCGTCAATTATTTCGGGGCCACTACTAAATATTAGGTTTTCATTCTTCCCTCCGGGACTGAAACCTACTGTATATTCTTTTATACTAATTTTGTTCTTTTCAGTGACTACTTTCGACAATCCTAAGTTAGGCATGGGGGGACTTTGGATTCCTTATGTTTGAGTCTGGGGGGCGATGGCCTTCCTTTCTCGCACATGCCGCTTCTAGGGGTCTTATTTCCCCCTTGAAGTCCCTTCCCTTGTCAAATCTGACTGGGTAGGGGACCTAGGATTTCACGATTATCAGATGTCTAGTCAAAGCGTGTGAGTACACACTGTTGCCAGGTCTGTCAGGCATACTCTTGCTTGAATCTTGACTTTAGATTCAATTCGAATGCGTCCCATAACCTTGGGATTTGTTGGACTGGCAACGGCTTGAGCACCCTATGCATGACGTCCCCTCGTCTGGTGTACCCTATGCCCTCTAGCCTTTCTCATGGTTCCACTTTCAGGGAGGGAACTGCATGGCAGTGGCCGTGACGTGTACCTACACTCTTAGGTACTTTTGTCTGGAGTTGCTGGGGTTAGTCTGCTCTGGGAGTGGTCATGGCTGTTCCTACTGCCTGTCCTATGCTCTTTTCTTTCCTACCTCATCTCCCTTTTTATAAGAGGTCTGTTGGCTGGGTTTCTGACGCCCTTCTCTCTCACATAGGCTGTGCCTCCCCACTCTGGGAACTTTGTGTGTGGAGGTCTGCTGCCACTCTGGGTGTGACAATCGCCGTCGTGTGTGGATGTCTGTGCTGACACCTTCCCGCCCTGGGAGCAACGATCGCTGCTTTCCGCTCTGGGAGCCGACTTTGACTGTCACCGAATACGCCGATTGTCGGTCTGCCTTCATCTTCGGTGCCTCACAGCCTCCAGGTATTGCTTTACTCCTTTTATAGGGGGGGACAAACCCTTCAAAGGATGGTGGCCCTGTCTCAAGGTCTAGTTTTCGCTTAGGTGCTACTTCCTGTCCTTGTGACTGTGGTTTACTTGGGGACTTTAGGATGTTTCATGCATGCTCCTCTGCCTGCTTTGATTCTGCCTCCTCCTGTCATGCTTCAATGTCTGCATTATCTGTGATATTGGAAGACCTCACCCTACGGTAGGGTCTTTTCTTTGGTGTTTTCTGGTTGGATAATTTCCATACCCCGGTCGTCGTGATCTTCGGTGATAGGTGGGGGAGGGGGGGGGGGGGATCTCGGGCCTTGGGTTCGCTCGGTCGGTGCTGACTGCTTCCACCTCTCCTCTGACTGTCTGGGATGACTAAGGTGGTCCGCTCTGTAAGTGGCCCTGGCCCACGAGCTTGTTTGCGCTCTGGTGCGTCTTCCGGCTCTTGGGCCTGCGGTTTCCTTGCGTTTTTTTGTGCTCTCCTGCATACTCCTCCTCTGCCTGCTCGTGTCATGCCTCATATTGTGCCTTAAGTGTGTTTCTGGCAGGCCCCGCCTCTAGGTAGAGCTTTTCTCTTCGGAGTTCTCCTCCCTGCCAGTCTTCCGCTGCTCTCTGGCGATGTCCGACCTTTCCCGCCACTCCCGCATCCCCTGCGTTTCTGCTCCTTCAGCACTCTCCTTCTTCTCTGTTCAACTGTGCCTCCAGGCCGCCCACCTTACGTGTTCCTTTCGTCTGCCTCGTTGCCTCCTTATTTGCGTGGTGCATCTTTTCCTTGCACTACGCGTTCTCCTGTCACGGCCTCCTCTTGCCCCTGCTTTGCATGCTTCCTTCCCATCTCTCTTCGCTGTGTCTCTGGGGGCTGGGTTATCTCTCGGCTTTCTGTTGCTGCGCACCGACTGTGTGCTCTTTTCGCTGGCGGAGCTTTCGTCCCCACTCTGGGGGTGGGGTCTGGGCCCTTGGCTTCTTCATTCCTCCTGCTCTCCGGCCTGTCTTTGCCCCTGTGGTGGTTTTCTGCCTGGGTTGCTTGGCTCCTTTTCCTCTTTGCCTGTGCTGCTCCATCTCAGGGGATGTGCCCGGTGTGCTCCGTCTCTTTCTCTGGTCACGGCTCTGCTTTCGGTGTGCCCGGTGCCTGGGGTTGTTTGGTTGGGCGTGGATATTCTTCCTGCTTTGCCTGGCTGGCATGTGGACACGCTGTTGGCGTGCTCCACTTTTCTGCTTCTCAGGGGCTCTTCGGTGGTTTGGGTTTGCCTCGCTGGCGCCTGGGTCCCTCCTGCCTTCGCTCTTGAGCGGTTCTCTGCTCCTGCCCTGGGTGCTCCGTGCCCTTCATTGGGATTGTTTTCACTGGCTTCCTCCGTCCTTGTGGTGCCTGTGACCGGTTTCTTTGGTATCTAGGCCTCATCCCTGACGCCCGTGCCGTCCTCGGTGGGGTGGGATGCTTGCCTCTCAGTGCCCGCGGCTCTGTGGCTACCGTTCGCTGTTGTGTCCGCGCTTTCCCTGTTGGCTACTGTGATCTGGGGGCGGTGTCTCGGTTGCAGCTGTGCCGAGATTTTTCGCCTATATTTGGCTGTGTTCCGCCGCCGTCCTCTGTGGCCTCGCAGGCTTTTTCGCTGGCTTAGGGTTCTCCGCCACGCAGATCTTGGTGGCCTCCTGGGTTTTTTTCGCCGGTCTGGGCGCTCTCGCTTGCCTGGGCTCTGCTCCGGCTCTGGGCTCTGGCTGCTCTGGGCTATGGCCACACTGTCCTCTTGCCCCCCTACCGGTCGGTGGGGCTCCCCTCGGCTCTTTTTGGTTTGCCTTCGACATGGCCGACCTTCTGCTTTTGGCATTCATCTCTTAGCCTGGATTGCCATGGGCTGTTCTTCGTTTTTGCGGTCCTCCTCTATGGACACCTCATTTCTCCCAGATGGGGATACCTGTGGGCAGGGTTCCTGGTGGGTCCCTCCCAAGGGTAGCGGCTCCTCACCTGCCCTGCACTTCCCGGCCTGTTTTTGATAGAACCCTCCCCGGCTCTTCGCTGGGTTCAGAAATGGGCTCCTGGTAACACACGATTGGGTTACACGGTCCCAATGGGCTCGGCCACTGTGGGTCTCCGTGGTTCCCCTTGCTCTGGGTTGCCCTTGCTCTTTTCCGGTCGCGGCACTGGTCCTGTTACTGCGGCGGGCGGGATTGTCCCCTGTTTTTGCTCCAACTGCTCCATCCCCTATCGTGGTCCTTCTCTGGGCCTGCCCGTATGCCCTTCCCAGTTCCTTCGGGGGGTTGCTGGGATGCCTGGGATGCCTTTGGCACATGCTACCCATGTTTTAATCCTTGTTCTCTTTCTTTCTGTTCTCTTTTTCTTATGGTTTGTCGGGGTGCGGCGTCACGCTGCTCTCCCTTTTTTCCCCGCTCGGCCCGATTCTTCTCCCTTGTTGCGGCCTTCCGCGTCCGGTTGGTGCCTCCTGTGGGCTCTGTGCCTGGTAGGTTGAGTTACCTACCCACGGTTCTTCAGGGGTTTGGATGTTGCCTCCTGCAGTCCTCTGTCCTTGGCCTCGGGCTGCCGCTTGGCATGGGTTGGTTCCTCTCCGCCCACGCCCTCAAGGGTCTGTGCATCTCCGTCGCCGTCTTCGTGTACTCGTACTGGGGTTGTGGCTCGCTTCCTCTGTTCTGTCTGCCCTTTGGCGTGCTGCGGCGCACTCTGTGGGCGGGATGTTGGCTCCCTCACATCATCTTTTCTGGCCTTCTCCCCTCATCTGCTCACTCGTCTGTGAGTTGCCGTGCACTGCTGGTTTCCCTACCTGGTGATGCGCAGTCCTCTGCCTTTGATGCAGTTTTTACCACCATACACTCCCTGCTTAATAACAAGGCTAGGGTGGGTGCCCTGATGAATCAGGGACTTAGTGAATAGTTGCCACAGATTGCTAGACCGCACCGTTCACCAACAGCACTGACGTCTGCCAATAACACACTGGCTGGCCCGAGGCTCGATCCGTCAACCTCACGGTTAGTAGGCGAATGCTTTACCAATCAAGCTATGGCCTGTGGGTTTCCCTCCTCGGGGGTACGGGTATCTTGGTCCGCCTCCCTGTTGATGGTCGCCCTCTTCCTTGTACTGTCTTGTGGCCTGGCCATCAGTGGCGGCGGTGTGGGGGCTGGCATTGTCTGTGCCTTCCTTCTCTATGGGGTTTTTCGGTGTTCCTTCCAGCCTCCTGCGAGGGGGGGAGGGCTCCTCCTCCCATACTTTCTTCGGACGTGCTGTCCGTTCTGCTGTCTCCTGTCCTGGCCTGACGGGGTTATGGGCCATTCCGTAATCGCTTTTCTCCTGTCTCCTGGAGTCGGCGGCCTTGAGACTACCCGTTGCCTCGGGTTTTGTCCTCACTTGTTGGTGTCCTCTCTCGCTGTGTCTTCCTCCGAAGGTCGTGCGCTCCTCTCTTGGGGCGCCGTCTCCCATCCGGGCTGCCTGTGGGTTTCCTTCGTCGAGGGGTAGGGTCCGGGTGCACGGTCCTCTTCTTTCCGGGGCGCCTTGTCTTGTGACCTCGGGAGAGGGCGTGTTCGCGGCAGGCCCTCTGCTCTGTCCTTCTGTGGCCGCCGCTTTCCTTCTGTCTCCGGGGGGTTTTCTTTCGGCATCTTGGCTGTGTCCCCTTGGGGTCGGGCAGTTCGCTGTGTCCCCCTTTTTCCTCGCCCCTGCGGCGTAGTGTGGGGTAGGTGGTCCCTGCCCGCGCTTGTCCGCCTGGCGGCTGCGGTCTGGATGTTGTCTGGGGCGCCTCTGTCGTCTGCTTCCCCTCCTTCTACCGCTTCTGGCCTTGCCGGGTTGTGCGGGGCCGTCCTGGTGTTGCTCGCCTCTGCCCATGCTCGTGCAGCCTCCCATGATGTGGTTCTGGTTCCCCTCTCTGGGCGCCGGCCGTCCGCTCATTGTGGTGGTCTGAAGGAGAGTTGGGTGTGTCATCCCTCCGACCGGCTTGGTGGGGTTTCCTTTTGTTGGGCCTCGTCCAAGCACTACGTTAGATAACGTAGAGGCTACTACTAAATTGGGAGGTTTGACGACCTCCCACCAAACCTAATAAGGAAAACATCTTATTTGGTAGTAGCCAACGTCAGAGTATCCCACCCTCGCGCCGAACCCCTGCCCATCCAATCTAGTCTGATTACTTGATACCTTGATAGGGTAGTCTTAAAGGGCATAGCTCACCAAAAATCTCATCCTGTTTTTGTCACTCTTCAAAGCATGTTAATATGACATATAATGCACATGTGCTTTGCTTTTTTATAATTTTTAACCTAAAATAGAAAACAAAATCACATTAGATATTTCTATTTTGAGGGGGGGTGAAGGGCCACTTTTGAAAACACAGCCGAAATTAAGACCAGTTCACAGTGGTTCACAAGTTAGCCTGGATTTGTTTAACCCTTCCTCCCCGGGCTGTCTTACCCAATGACGGTCGCCCCTACCCGGGCGATATGGCTGAAAAACGTCTAGGCCTAGGCTACCGTATTTATGTTTATTTTCACTGCTAGAACTTTCCCACTCATCTATAATCGTAGTGTGGTTTTCAATCTGTATTTTGGCATTGAGTAGAGCTCTGTAAGTCAACTGGTTCAGTTGTGATGACAATTTCAGTGGAGCCAATATTGCAGAGATGTTGCCAATATGGGGGCTTTTTAGACACTAATTTCGTCATGACGTCAGAACAATAACATTGAGGAGTCTTCTCCTTCTAGTTTTCGGAGGTGCGGTGACGAACGCTTGGGTTTGTTGACATACGTCGTACGCACGGCGTTCAGACCAAGCTTACTTAAGCTATTAAGCTCATGCCTTAGATAAGGCATACCGGGTAGCGGCCCTTCTTTCGTGCTGTCCTTACCTAAGGAAGACCGGGTAGGAAGGGTTAACAGACCTACTAATGCTACACTCATTCCAGCTCCAATCCTGGCTAAATTAGCTTATATTCTATGTATGGCTTCAGATTTACCTCCACCCTTGTCAATTGCACCCACCTACAGCCTTTGACAGTTGATAATAAATATCCAAGAGAAGAAAATAACTGGTTCGTTACCAAAACGAAAAACAAAATAGCGCTAGATTCGTTCTCAAAAGATGCTAGAAGGTCGCTAGATAATACAATAATGGCAACAATCGCTAGTATAATACCACGATCTCTCTATGTCGATTATTATCACTAATCCTAAAATATAACTACAATTCATATTACTAGATGCAAGAAAATGCTACTATATCGAAATAAATACATCTAGATCTAGCGATAAGTATGCTAAATTGGCACTACTATTTGGTCAGATGACTAGCCCTTTGTAAATTATAAAAGAGGTAAGTGTATATTGTAGAGTACCCAAGACAGGTTACCACAAAGACGCCATTTTGACTCCACAGTAGAACGGCATTCGTATTTATAGCCTATCATAATACGTTTTTGCTTGTAGCCTACAGTTCCTTAATAAGGTTATACCGCTATTACAATTAGATTACCTTTTTATATCACCGTCTATCTGTCTAATTGCATCTATTATATTTACTAGGACATATATAAGAAGAGGTAAGAATAGCTGTGGAAGAAAAGAAGAAAGCATATAGAGTGTGGTTGGGTAGTAGAGGGAATGAAGATTCCGAGAGACAGAAACGAGCGAGGTACGTGGAGAGTAAGAGGGTGGTGAAGAGAGTAGTGAAGGAAAGTAAGAGAAGAGTAGATGAGGAATTTGGAAGGAATCTGAGTGTAAAATGGAGGGAGAGTAAGAAACTGTTCTGGAAAGAAGTCAAGAAAGTTAGGGAAGGTAGCAAGGGAAACAGTAAGGGTGTGAAAGATAAGAATGGGAGAATGCTAGCCGAGAAGCAAGAGAGAGTCGAAAGATGGAGGGAGTACTTCAGTGAGTTGCTAAATGAAAGGAATGAAGAGCCAGCAAACATAGCTGGATATGGTATGGGAGGGAGAAGAAGAGAAGTAGTGGAGGAGGAGGTGGGGATCAGGAGGTCAGAAGTGTGGGAAGCCATGAAAAGAGTGAAGTTGGGGAAAGCACCAGGAACAGATGGAGTGTGTGGGAAATGTTGAGGTATGGTGGTGAGATAGTGATAGAATGGGTATGGAAAATGTGCAAACTAGCATGGGAGAAGGGGAGTGCACCCGATGACTGGAAGACTGGCATAATAGTCCCCCTATATAAGGGCAAAGGGGAAAGAGGAGTGTGTGGTAACCACCGAGGAATATGTCTTCTAAGCGTAGTAGGGAAGGTATACAGTAGGGTAGTGATTGAGAGAGTGAGAGTGAGAACGGAGAAATGGATAGGCGACGAGCAGGGAGGTTTTAGGAAGGGAAGAGGATGTGTAGATCAGATTTTTACCCTGAATTGTGTTGTGGAGAAGTATCTGGAGAAGAAACAAAAGGTGTATGTTGCCTTTATGGACTTGGAGAAGGCCTATGACAGAGTGGATAGAGAAGGTTTGTGGAAAGTACTTAGAATATACGGAGTAGAGGGCAAGTTGCTGAAAGCAGTGAAGAGCATGTATGAGGGTGCAAAGGCGGCAGTACGTGTGGAGAGTGAGCAGAGCGAGTTCTTTGACCTGAATGTTGGTTTGAAACAGGGGTGTGTGATGTCCCCGTGGTTGTTTACTGTATATATGGATGGAGTCATGAAAGAAATACTATCAAGAGCAGTGAATGTTGGTGTATCGCTGAAAAGGGAGGGAATTGAGTGGAAGCTACCTATACTGCTGTTTGCGGATGATACAGTTCTGATGAGTGATAATGAATGGGAGTTGCAGGGTCTGGTAAATGAGTTTGGAACAGTGTGCGAAAAACGGAATTTGAAGGTAAATACGGGGAAGAGCAAGGTTATGGTCTTCGAAAGGGGTGAAGTCACAGAGTGTGAGGTGAAGCTGAACGGTCAGGCTATGGAGATCGTCAACTCTTTTAAGTATCTGGGCAGTGTGTTGAGTAAAGATGGGACTATGGATGAAGAGGTGCGGGAGAGGGTACAACAGGGGAAGAGGGTTGTAGGAACGCTAAAAGCAGTAACAAGAAATAGGGTGGTCAGTATGGAAGTGAAGAAGTCCTTGCATGACAGTGTGGTAATCCCGACACTGACTTACGGAAGCGAAGCATGGACGTTGGTTGAGAGACTCAGACCAAGAGTGAGAGCAGTGGAAATGAATTACTTAAGGAGTGCGTGCGGAGTTACATGGAGGGATAGACAGACTAATGAGGAAGTAAGAAGGAGGTGTGGTGTGGAGGTAGATGTGCTGGAAAGTGTGAAAAGGAACAACTTGAGATGGTTCGGCCATATGGAACGTATGGAAAGCGAGAGAATGACTAAGAGGGTGTACGAGAGCGAGGTGGAGGGACAGAGGGGGAGAGGTAGACCGAATATGAGGTGGAAGGATGGAGTGAGGAACTACATGAACGAAGGCGGTGCTGGTTGGGGGGAGGGGCGTCGACTGACTGGGGACAGAGGTGCATGGGGGCGGTTCGTTCGTGGCCACCCCTTCGGGGATCACGGCGTCAGGCAATAGATAGATAGATAGATATAAGAAGAAAACATTTACTATAATAGCGCCAACAATCGTTTTCTATATTAGTTATGGGGAAACTCGTGTAAAAAAATATTGAGTAAAGGCTTATCCCTCAATACCAAGTATTTTTCCTAATTTACCGCTTTATTTACACATAATAGTAATTGACGCTTACACAATATCAGAATGCATCTGTGAACGAAGTCTTAATGGAATATGTCACGAAATGACCGAGAATTAACGTATATAATATATTCGAGCAAGGCAAAAGTCTGGTGTTAGTTGGCAACTCGATCTGTGTGTGTTACCATACCTAAGACCGTCAGTTTGTTTCTCTTATATTTTCGTACGGTAAGATAACTTTTAAATAAACTCCTGATCTCTCTGTTTTACCTAATTTATCGTGTATGTACTTACAATATATAGTAAGAATATTCAGGTATGTAAATATAGTTGTATGCACAGTTCATTCATTTATTAAATTAAAATTGTACTCGGCTATTATCGATCGATCAGCTGTTTCCCAACTGGGCCTCCCCAGCCTCCCCTTCATTGACGAAACTCGATCGTCCTCACCCAGCATCAATCTTCATCACAGCCATCTTCCTTTCTTTTCTATTGGTCCTAGTATACTGTCTGATGGCATAATGGGTTTCCAAATGTAAGGTTCCAAAATGCTTGTTTGTGTGGCTTTCCCTAAAAGAGAGGAAGCCGATACAAAGGCGTGGCTGGGATAGTAATACCTGGCCGACCCCCATAAACAGATGAGCCGATTCCCAAATACAATTGTATTTTTTCCGGCTATATGGATTATTTAGGTTATTTCCAATGTTCTCTACTTTCATTTACTAATATATGCATCTTTATGTGGTAGGTAAGACATCCCTTCATTTTCCATGGGGCTATTATTGGGAAACATATTATAGAAACTGGCACCTCCACAACTAGACAAGGAAAATTAGTTTGACTGAGGGTGGTATTGTGAAAATATAGGTACTCACGGTACCACACTGACGTCACTATAACGCCTGTGACGTCACGAAATTCACCCCCCCCCCCCAAAAAAAAAAAAAAAACACAAAATTGCATATATCTATATATATGTAGAACCCAGCCACCTAATATTTTACATAGGGGTATGGTGTACATTGACAATGACGATTCTGGTGATACCCGAGTCAAAATATTGGACGAGCTATGCTCTTTAACCCCTCCACCCCGGAAGGGCTCTTTAACGCCCATAACAACCTCGGCCCGCGCAGCCCGGATGGGCTCTTGAACGCCCATTGCTTGCGTGCGTGCTTTCGAATGCCGCGCGTAAATTTTTGGTATTGTGGGAGGGTAGGTGGCGCCACCAGGCGTCAACTACACCACAACAACAGTATCTACCCCGACGCCATCATGGACAGTACGCCAAATAGTGATTCTGCTGTGTCCGATACCGTGCTTCCTACGACGCCCGTGCTAGTTCGTCGCGCCTTACCCCGACGCCATCGCCTAAATGTGTTATCTCCCGGAGGTATTGAGAAGACATTGAGACTTTATGAGCGAGCTGATGCCAAGCATAATGTTGATGATGAAGTCAGTAACGACTCCAGTAATTATAAGTCGAGTGATTATGGCCATGAGAGTGACAAAGAAGAGCAATTCCTGGGATTTGCGAGAGAACATGACAGTGATGAGAGTGATGAAGGTGATGTACCAGTTTTTGAGGAAGCTGGTTTACCTACAGACGGTGAACTTGAGAGAGTGAGTGAGTGGGAGAGTTCAAGGTCACTCACCAAATTTCGCATAAGTGACACGACCCCAAGCCCTTCGCCAGGTAAATCGCCTTTCAAGCTACACTTATATAAGCAGAAAATACTAGAAAAGGTGGCCGCGGAAGCTAGGGAACAAGCCAAAATACTTGGTGAGGATGAGGCTGTGAGTGAGGGTGAGCGTGGTGACCCTTCTCGCCCGCCATTGTCTCCCTTATCTACCCACGCCACCCAAGATGACCCGGGTGCCCCGCATTCTTCCCCACCACCCCCACCACTGCCAAGGGTTGAGGACCCCCCACTTTCGGCCTATTTGCCTCCTAGGTCCCCCAACAGGAGACATACTGCTGCCGAAAAGGGGAAAGGCAGCAAATATATCAAAACAGGAAAGAAAAGTAAGCGAGTTTTGTTCGAGGCTCCCGCGGCGTCCACCCCTGCCCGCCCCAGCCATACGCCCCCGCAACTTTCCCCACAGTCCTCCCCCCCTCTCCCGCCTTCAACATGTCTTCCTGAAGAAGTATTTGAGCTCGCATCACCAATACCTGGGCCTAGTGACAGTGAAGAATTAATTTCTGTCACTCGTCGCCGGCCAAGGAGCCCAGGACCTCGGGGTGACATAGCCTCACCTGCCACTCCTTCCCCACCTCGCCCACCCGCACGCCGCCAACGCATCACTCGTTCCCCGCCAGATTATGTGGGGGCCACTGATGATGAAGGGCACATCTCTGAAGACTCTGGCCATGATTACATAGGTCCACCGTCAGGGCAAGATGACCACTCTGACGATGACTATATGGACATCGACGACCCTCGACCCATCCGCTTGGCCCGGCGTCATGCTGCCCGTTATGCTGGCCGCCGCCCTGGCTGACGCCCTCGCCGCCCTAGGGCGCGCGCCTCCCGAGTTGGCCGTGGGCGTGCTGGGCCACCAGCTGGAGCTCCTCGTCAGCGTAGACAAGATCCATTCTACGTTTTTCAGTGGCAAGACGTAGTTGATGGGGATGGATACAACCCTGATGTGCCAGCTTTTGATGAGGTACTGGAGGGTTCAGGCATTACCCCCAATTTTCCTGCAGGCCCCAATGCTCCACCACACAAACTATTTGAGGCCTTCTTTGATGAGGAGGTGGTAGGCTATGTTGTCAAAGAGACAAATAAGCAGCACCAATACCAGGTCCACTTTTTGGGCAAGGTGACCAAGGGCCACATGAGGCAGTGGACCCCAGTGACTCATGACGAGTTCATGGTGTTCCTGGCACTCACCATGCTAATGCCTCATGTCAAGAAGCATAGGTTGCCTGACTATTGGATCACCAATGATCTCATATCCACCCCTGCCTTCGGGCAATATATGTCTCGCGACCGGTACCTTGATATCCTCGCAGCGCTTCATCTTGTCACCAACCTTGACGTCCACCTCCCAGACAAGCTGTGGAAGATTAGGACGTTGTACGAGATGATGCGAGAACGCTTCACCTCCTACTTCAAGCCCTTCCGCAAGGTCGTCATTGATGAGTCTCTTGTGCTGTTCCGGGGAAAACTCAGCTTCCGGCAGTACATCCCCTCAAAAAGACATCGCTTTGGCATAAAATTCTTTGTGCTGTGCGACTGCCAAACTGGCTATGTCCTGGACTTCCTGGTCTACAGCGGGAAGGAAGGGGACGTGCTTGTGGACCCCCTCATTGGCTTTGGCGGAGCAGTGGTGCAAGCCATGATGGACCGCTACTTTCACAAGAATCACGTCCTCTACACGGACAATTATTACACGTCCCCCACTCTCTCACAGTACCTGCATGAGCGCAAGACGGGGACTGTAGGCACAGTACGAGGGAAAAGGAAGGGCATGCCACCTTTCCCTCCAAAGACCAAAAAAGGTGATGTGTTCAAGAAGAAGTCGGGGCCCATTCTGGCTATCCACTGGCACGACCAGCGGAAGGTCAACCTCCTGAGCACCATCCACAAGGGGGAAATGGTGGAGACTGGCAAGGTGGATTGCCGCACCCAGGCCAGGGTGACCAAGCCCGATGCTGTCCTGGACTACAACATCAACATGAGGCTGGTGGACAAGTCCGACATGCAGATAGGCTTCATTGACTGCCTGCGTACCTCGTACAGATGGTACAAAAAGTTCTTTCTGCATATGGTGGACATGTCAGTTCTGAATGCCTACAATATATACAAGCTTCGGAATGTGAACACACCCATGAAGTTCAATAGCCTGCGGAGGTTCCAAAAGCAGGTGTTGACGGAGCTTCTGGAGAAGTATGGTACGCCACAGAGGGCAGTGGCACATCCTGGGCCCGGCGTTACTGACCGCTTGCAGTGTGCTCATTACATGAATAGGCACAGGCTTGGTTCCCTGCCTCAGAATGAATCAGGAAGAACGCAGCAGAAGCGGTGCCATGTCTGCTACAACAGCAGGCTGAGGGCGAGGTCAGGTAAAAAGTCCACCATGGAGTGTGTGGAGTGCAAGGTGGCACTCTGTGCTATAGGGTGCTTCTTTGATTACCACTCCAAGCAGGAGTTCTAATAATCATACTGAAAGTGCCAATTAAATGACAATATGTACACTATATATATATAGGCAAAAAGTGGAAGTAAACCAATTTATTGTTACACAAAAGTCATGTATTATGAGAAAATTGATACAAATACAATTACACCATAATAATATGTGAAAGTGACACATGTGTATATACCAAGTGACATTCATATGATTAGAACCTATAGAAATATATCGGCGGGTGCCCAGCCCCGAAAAGGGTTGAAATAGGGGAGCTATCCCCCCGCCAAAGGCGGCTTTCTTGGGCCTTTCCTAGCTGATGCTGAGAGGATTGGGTTCTAGTCATGTGGTGATGGGCTGGTCTATCAGAGTGAGAACTGAGCAATCTCTGCCATACCCATAGCTTACTCTGACTGTTCCTTTTACTTATATATTTTCTAGATCTCAAGTGACGGCGTCTCTAACGTGGATTGACCTCCCAATCTACCAAGATTGGAAGCCAAAGCGTCACATTTTTCCCTTGCCCCTCAACTTTCTCTTCATAATTGCTGAGGGACACAGGGCCCTGGGTGGGGCTTTGGTTTCCCAGGCATTTCCGCACCCTCCTCAGCTCCCCGCCATGGAGTGGCTTCGGTCACCCAGGCTTTATTGTGATCGGCGGGGAGGGTTCTGTGGGGGCGCTCGGTTATGGCCTTGGCCTTGCTCGGGGCCTTGGGGCTGTTCGGCCAGGCAGCTTGGGGAACAACAACAACAACATAGAAATATATAAATCAGTGAAAAAAGACACAATAAATTTTATATAAAACGTTTACAAAGCATATAACTAAGTGAAAGTGACACAAGACCTAATCGCTACTATAATAATCAGTGTTCCTCAGAGCTATCCCAGTGCATACCACCTCCTTTACGTAGGGCACGTGGTACCCGTCTTGCAACTCAATCCCACCCCTACTCTGTGCAACTCTCCAACCCAAGAGTGAAACGTTACTCTCAAACTTTCTTCTACTCAACATCTGAGCTCTGGAACTCTCTCCCAGAATCAGTCTTTCCCTCTTCCTATGACTTAAATTGCTTCAAACTCCGTGTGTCCAGGCATTTTGGCTCGAACGTCCCTTGATTTTGGCCCTGTCACTCTTTCAACTATGGGGGAGGCACTCGCTATAGGCAGTTATGCCTTTTGCCTCCCTCAATCACATAGAAAAAAAAAAAAAAAAAAAAAATTGATGGCCAAAGTATAATAAACACCTGTTATAACGAATAATCAGTGCCTAATATAACAATAACCTACCTCAATTACTAATAAAATGTACGGTATCGAGTGAAAATGAGCATTATCAGTGACAGTGACACTCTCTAAAGCATATTTATCAAAGTGAAAGTGACACAAGACCTAATATTTGATGGCCAAAGTATAATAAACACCTGTTATAACGAATAATCAGTGCCTAATATAACAATAACCTACCTCAATTACTAATAAAATGTACGGTATCGAGTGAAAATGAGCATTATCAGTGACAGTGACACTCTCTAAAGCATATTTATCAAAGTGAGAGTGACACAAGACACAATATTTGATGGCCAAATTTTTGATCACGCACTATTGAGAAATCCTTGTTTAGAATCGCGAAATATAGAGGATGCACTGTACACAAACATACCACGACCGCCCCTCCCATATTTGTCCCTTTGCGGGGTGTTACGGCGCCCGCGAAAGTTTGAAATAACATCGATTTAGACCAATTTCCTGTTGTTATTTTCCCTTGGGAGTTGCCACACTGACGGATGACTGACGTACATTGATGTTTCTGGATTCAGCTTAACCCGGGAACGGCGAGAACACAGGTTTTGGTGGGCAAGGGTGAGGACCCTCTTAAGAGGTAAGGCCTAAAAAAATACTTTTAACTCTTGTCTAGCGGGGGGGTCTGTGGCCGTTTTGGGCCTTTTCAGGCCATTCTGACTGCTATATCAACCATCAGCATGAAAGGAACTGTATTGTGCCGAAAACTAGGCGGAAATCGCTACACAATGACACCACATACAGCTACGTAGCACTCGTGGAGCCCTGACAGTGTTACCTCAAAGATGGAAGTTTAACTGATTTTGCTACATTGTTCACTTTTCGCTAACTATTGGTCACACTGTCATCCACCCGTGCGGTGGGGGAACTGGAGTTAGTGTGGGCCGGGAGGCCACAGATGTCGGACGTATGGTTCATTACTGTTCCATCCATTTTCACTCGATCTTCACCCATTTTTCACCCGTTTTCTCCCAGTTTCTTTCACTCGACTTAAGTCGAGCGCCGCTAGTAAAGGGTTAAAAGGCCCCAGTAGCACTTACAACAATTTTTGTTTTCCCTCCATACCTCATATCACTCCTCCACATCCCCTCCTTTCCCCCCCCCCCCCCTCCTTCAATTATCACCTATTTTCCCTGTTATTCCCTTATTCATTGGTATATTTTTGTGTAAACATTTCCAAACCGATCCTAGGCTGTGGTCATGTGTGTGTTACGTAAGGTAGAGACTGGGAGAGTGTGAGGGAGTAGCTCAGTACTGCTTCATTCCTCGAGAGAAGAGGGTGTGAGGCCGGCTGGCTCACAATTGATGAATGAACCACTCGCTAACAATTCGCAATTTTGACCATCCAAATGATATTCCCACTTGTTTTATTGTTGTTACAGGTTACTATCTTCATAGTGAAGGTAAAATAAGCGCATATGAATAAGTAATAACGATATTTATCGTAAAACGACGATTATAGGCAGGAATGGAGCTTAATATTGCCGCCCAGAACTGTGGTGTTCACTACACCCTTACACCCTGCGTGCGCTCGCCGGGTTAACATGCCAAATTCCATCGATTTTCACCCCAAAAAACTGGGCGGTCCCCTTAACCCTTCCTACCCGGTGTGCCTTAGGTAAGGACAGCTCGAAAGAAGGGCCGCTACCCGGTATGCCTTACCTAAGGCAGCAGCTTAACCTAAGAAGTGCGCATGGGGGTAATTAGACACCTCTGCCTGTGCTGACGTATTTGAGCTGTTTCCATCACTAAAATATTCATTTTACCATATTATAGGTTTGACTCCTGTAAGGAGATAAAGAAAACCTAATATTTAGTAGTGGCCCCATAATCATTGACGAACATGCCTATTACATAAGGCATCCTCTTCAAACACTAATCCGCCGTAGTTTGAATCTACCGCGCAGAGCATTTAAAAACTGAGGAGCCTTCATCATGAGCGCACGCGACCTCACTCATGGCTTCAGTCATTATGAATTGGGTTCTCACTACGAAAAAACTTCGTAAAAAATAAAAACAAAAAGAAAATAAGAATAACTATCCAATAAGCTTTCCATCATATCGTGGATGTACTTGTGTGGATTTCTGACCAGACGCTGATTCAGGCGTCATTCCTCCTTCACTGACATATCAAGTAAACTAAAATCCTTAATACATCAACGAATGGGAAGGGGACGGTCGGGAGGGCCCCAGTCGTCAATGATTACGGGGCCACTACTAAATATTAGGTTTTCTTTATCTCCTTACAGGAGTCAAACCTATAATTTATTAGTGGCCCCTCCATCATTGACGAACATGCCTGATATCTAAGACTGGAGGGGGACATTCGTAATCATATCATAACTCTAGAAAAGCAGATAATAAAAACAACCACATAGTATTCTTACTTTTGAAAAATGTATTTAATACGGCGTAGGCTGGAAATATACAAGAAAAAGGGGTTCAGGCAGGTGCGTGCTTCAAAGAAGACTGCCCGACAAAAATGGGTAACCCTGAAGATTCTGAACACAGATCTGTAGTTACAAAAGGCACCCCACTCAACGAGTGGTGACAAAAATAATAAGTTATAAGTTTATATGTGCACATCATAAACCCCAAAATACATGTGGAGATCAATTGCAAATGAACTCCATTGAACTAATATTACATTGCTTTCGCAGCTAAAACTACTATAACAACACCGTTGTTTTGTACTAAACCTTGTACTAGCACAATTTCTCGCAGAGAAATTTTCATATCACATTTTAACCTTAAATTGTATCACAGCTCTCATACTCCGGCGGGGTCTAGGGTGTCCTATGTCAACTGACTGCACCCCCCCCCCCCGCCCCTTCTGTGAAAGTAAACATAAGTGACTGCAGGGCCACCTAGACCCTCTGCCTTAAAGCTATACATGGTAAGGAAGGTTTGTCTAGAGCAACTGACAAGTATCTAGAGAGAAACGTATGATTAGACGCCCACAACTGTGTGGACGCAATATCTTCAACTGAAAAGTTTTTCAGGAAACGTAAAGAGGCCGCCCACTTGCGTAAATCGTGGGCCCTACCCACAACGCCGGGATTACTCTCTTTAATGACTTCTACCAGAAGAGAGGCTAATCGCCGTTTAAGTAAGCGTTTACCCGTACTCGCTACCCATAAAGCACCTTGGGGGTTTTGAGGAGCTATTCTCAAATATTTGGTTAGAGCTTGCACTGGACATAAATTATGATGCACCTTTCCCCTTTTTAACGCCGGCACCGTGAACTCAGAAAACACGTGTGCACTATGCTCATTCTTGGCTACAAACGCCGGGGAGGGTGCAATGGAAATTGAATCATTAAGTCTACCAAACCTAAGACAATTAGGTGTGTTGCTCATCGCCGCCAGCTCAGACACTCTGTTTCCGGTGGCCAAAGCCAAAAGGAAAACTGCCTTCTTTAAGATTAAAGCAAAGTCTGCAGTATTTTGATACAGACGAGAATGAAGTAAAGACAAAGCTTTGTCCAGAGACCAAGTAGGCATGAGCTGACGGGGAGGTGGGCGGAGTTTAAAACACGCTCTCATAAATCCTGTTTCCTCCGCCACCGGTATGGATAGACCTGTAAGGTCGAAAAAGGGCACTCTAATCGCAGTTAAGTGATTCTTCAAAGTTACCACAGATAAACGTTTCTGCTCAAACAGATAGTTCAAGTAATTAAAAACCAATGCCACTGAGGGTACAGTTTGTTCCATTCTAACAATCCAAGAAGTAAAAGCTTTCCAATGTGATTGATATTGTCGCTTAGTAGACTGAGTATATTGATTGAGCAATTTATTGGTCACATCCCTACCGTATGGTGCTAGTCATTTGGCCTCCTGAATGTCCATAATGCAAAAGTCAGCGAGGTCGCTAGGTTGTCAATCGTGTCTAAGTGGAAGTACCCGACCGGGAGCGATACCGAGTCCGGGCACCACATTATTAATTGCTGGTACCACACCTGCGCCGGCCACAGGGGCGCGATTAGCGAGACTAAGCCTCGATAAACTCGTAGTTTGTTCACTACGTGGCACATTAGTGACGCATCTGGCGGCGGAAACAGATAGATGGAGCTCCATCTGTTCCAGTCTGTCACTAGGGCGTCTGGCCCCCCTGCCGGCGTTATCGCCCGGCGGGTGAGGTATAGAGGGAGCTTGTGAGTCTCCTCGGACGCAAAAAGATCCACTTGTGGATGGGAGAGCTCCGCAATCATTAGGTCGAAAATGGGTTGCTTGAGCTCCCATTCTACTGTCGTGCTCTGTCTCCGGGACAGAGCGTCTGCCCAGACGTTCGCTACGCCTGGGAGATAAGCGTGAAGATAAATATCTAGACTGCTGGCTAGAACAAAAATCTCTTCCGACACGAGTAGCAACTTCCTTGACCTCGTTGACCCTTGTTTCTGAATACAGTGAACTGCATTCAGTGGAAGTAGTGAGAGCTGTTGTGCCTGGCACATTGGAAATTGGGCCTGACACAAGCAGATGGCTAGGTATTTTCGCTAAAGCAAAGGATGTAGCCAGAGGTCGCACATTCGTCGACATCGCGGGATCTCCCGTATCAGGAGGAGTTTCCGGCGTAGGGCCCAAGAACCTATTAAGTGCATTCAATAGTAGTCCATCAATCTCTTCCGCCGGTACATACCTAGCCGATGACGAACTCCGTGGAGATTCGACAGTACCCTGAGAGTCGCCTAAAAGGTGACTGGACTCTTCAACCTCCATCTCTGAGACCAGAGATCGTTGTTCTTCATCCGTTAAGTCTGGCTTATCATGGGAAGATCCCGCCGAAGCCGGGACCTCCACATGTTGCCATGTTAAAACTGGGGTAGAAGATGGTACATCGGCATCCCGTGGACGTCAGCACTAGTTGAGTCACAAAGGGATGTGTTCTGTCCTGCCAGGACTGTGAGTCGCCATACACCTTGGCTGTGGCTGTCCCTCGCTTGCGAGCTCGGTATACTCTCTAAAAGAGAGCCCTGTAAAGGTTTATGATAATTAAAAGCTCCCATAGCTCATTAACACATTGAAAGCAGAGCTGGTGAGCAAAATCATAAAGTATACTAATTAATTTAATTTATATTTAATTGTATTAAAATAAATTACTATAAATAAACACAATATTATCCTAATATAATCATAGAAAATATATATGGTTATTATTATTCAGTGATTAAATTATTTCATTAACAAATGAAAATAATATATAGGGATATCTGATCTTAACGGCGTTGAACATACAGCAATGAGAGGTTCAAGTGCCGACATGGCAGAGACTGGGGGAAAACTACCCCGCCCCCGGGAACTACCTGGTCACCTGGTGCAACACCGGTACTCCGCCCTGGAAAGAGAATTTTCCGGGGATTAATGCTCATAGGGTTACACCCAAAAAATGGTACAAAATATGTGTCACAAGACCGCCGGTCAACGAACCGTAGCACTCCACCACTACTTTTCGTTTTCCTTTAGTTTCATATTAAAGATTTCAGGATATTTACCTGTCCAGAAGATTTTTAAGCATATCTTTTGAATCCTCATAAAGATGAAGTATATCTTTATTAAAGATGAAGTCTTTCAAGTATCCTTTACACTTGAAACATTAGTAAGATTCCGGCATCTTTTTATCCATAAAAAGTCTAAGCCTATCCTAATCTCTAATCCGGCTTCTCCCAGAAGCCCTCATAGATCGCCGTCTTGAAGGCCGTGATACCCTATTGTATCAATCAATTGTTTGGCAAATGATCGCGAATTGCTAATCAGTTAATATAACCACCCGAAGGTATAACCGCCGGGTTTTATATGCAATGTCAAACCAATTGTACCTGCCCCAGACCTTTTTTGTAAAAAGGTCGCCGGGAGAGAAAGACTAAACAAACAAACAACATTGTTCCAATTGTTTATTAAGGATTTCAGCATATCTTTTACCTGTTCGAAAGAATTAAGCATAACTTCTGAATCCTCATAAAGATGAAACATATCTTTATTAAAGATGAAGTCCTTCAAGTATCCCTTTACACTTGAAACACTAGTAAGATTCAGGCATCTTTTTATCCCATAAAAAGTCTAAGCCTATCTTAATCTCTAATCCGGCTTCTGCCAGAAGCCCTCATAGATCGCCGTCTTGACGGCCGTGATACCCTATTGTATCAATCAATTGTTTGGCAAATTATCGCGAATCGCAAATTCGTTAATATAACCACCCGAAGGTACAACCGCCGGGTTTTATATGCAATGTCAAACCACTTATACCTGCCCCAGACCTCTTTGTAAAAAAGGTCGCCGGGAGGAAAAGACCAAACAAAATAACTGTGTGGAGCCCCCCTCACCGGGAATAACACAGGAAGCCTGATCCCAGGCTTGACCACAGAAAACGCAGTTTCTGATGAGCCCTCAAGCGACCAAACTCGTCGGGGTAACTTACCTATTTTAGCCATCCTGACTAAAACTCGGTAACCAAAAACGGTGTTCTCGGAGCAACGAGAAAAAACGCCGGAAAGGTAACCCACACCAAACGAGACATAACAGGAGGGCGTAATGCATAAAGCAATGAATAACACAGGAAGCCTGATCCCAGGCTCGACCACAGAAAAACGCAGTTTCTGATGAGCCCTCAAGCGACCAAACTCGTCGGGGTAACTTACCTATTTTAGCCATCCTGACTAAAACTCGGTAAACCAAAACGGTGTTCTCGGAGCAACGAGAAAAACGCCGGAAAGGTAACCCCCACCAAACGAGACATTTTAACACATTTTATACAAAGTGTGTGCGCAAAAATAGGGATACCTGAACAGGAGGGCGTAATGCATACAGCAAAAACCGGGGCAAAGGTAGCCATGACAGAGACTGGAGGGAAACTACTCCAGGTTCTGCATAGACCCGCCGGGACCCAGCTCTGGAAAATTTAAAATTTCCAGGAATTAATGCTCATAAGGTTAACCCACTCATGTTCGCACACAGGTGTTAAATAACCCGCCGGGTAACGAGACGTAATACTCAACGACCACAGCTCGCCACGCGGTGGGGTTTCCTAAGTAAAAGATTTCAGAATATCTTAATTTGTCCAAAAGATTTATGAATACCCTCTGACATAATATACAGTATAAAGACCATCATGGCGTTTATAAGTGATTAAGTCTTTCCGGTGGTGTTTGTTTCCATATTAAATATTGGAAAAAAAAAACTAAAAAAGACGCCGGCCCCCGAATTATCTCGTAGATAAAAAACTGGGAAGCCTGACAAATATACGAGATCTAACTTCTGCCGAAGTATCTTTTAGGTCGCCGTATGTTGAAGGCGGCGATACAAAACGTATCCCTCAAATGTCTGGTTAACTAACTGAATTGTAAATTCGTTATTCTCATCCGTGCAAGAAACACCCGCCGGGTGTGAATAATAGTTTAAAAAAACGTTAACCCCAAATGTGCCCTAAAGCGCCGTATGTTGAAGGAGGCGATACACAAAGCATCCCTCAATTGACTGGTCAACTAAACTGAATTTTGCAAATTCGGTCATCCCAACCTTCCAGGTTGCACCCACCGGGTGAATTAAAGTTTAAAAACAACCGCCGGGTTTTATATGCAATGTCAAACCACTTATACCTGCCCAGACCTCTTTGTAAAAAAGGTCGCCGGGAGGGAAAGACCAAACAAAATAACTGTGTGGAGCCCCCCTCACCGGGAATAACACAGGAAGCCTGATCCCAGGCTTGACCACAGAAAACGCAGTTTCTGATGAGCCCTCAAGCGACCAAACTCGTCGGGGTAACTTACCTATTTTAGCCATCCTGACTAAAACTCGGTAACCAAAAACGGTGTTCTCGGAGCAACGAGAAAAAACGCCGGAAAGGTAACCCACACCAAACGAGACATAACAGGAGGGCGTAATGCATAAAGCAATGAATAACACAGGAAGCCTGATCCCAGGCTCGACCACAGAAAAACGCAGTTTCTGATGAGCCCTCAAGCGACCAAACTCGTCGGGGTAACTTACCTATTTTAGCCATCCTGACTAAAACTCGGTAAACCAAAACGGTGTTCTCGGAGCAACGAGAAAAACGCCGGAAAGGTAACCCCCACCAAACGAGACATTTTAACACATTTTATACAAAGTGTGTGCGCAAAAATAGGGATACCTGAACAGGAGGGCGTAATGCATACAGCAAAAACCGGGGCAAAGGTAGCCATGACAGAGACTGGAGGGAAACTACTCCAGGTTCTGCATAGACCCGCCGGGACCCAGCTCTGGAAAATTTAAAATTTCCAGGAATTAATGCTCATAAGGTTAACCCACTCATGTTCGCACACAGGTGTTAAATAACCCGCCGGGTAACGAGACGTAATACTCAACGACCACAGCTCGCCACGCGGTGGGGTTTCCTAAGTAAAAGATTTCAGAATATCTTAATTTGTCCAAAAGATTTATGAATACCCTCTGACATAATATATAAAGACCATCATGGCGTTTATAAGTGATTAAGTCTTTCCGGTGGTGTTTGTTTCCATATTAAATATTGGAAAAAAAAAACTAAAAAAGACGCCGGCCCCCGAATTATCTCGTAGATAAAAAACTGGGAAGCCTGACAAATATACGAGATCTAACTTCTGCCGAAGTATCTTTTAGATCGCCGTATGTTGAAGGCGGCGATACAAAACATATCCCTCAAATGTCTGGTTAACTAACTGAATTGTAAATTCGTTATTCTCATCCGTGCAAGAAACACCCGCCGGGTGTGAATAATAGTTTAAAAAACGTTAACCCCAAATGTGCCCTAAAGCGCCGTATGTTGAAGGAGGCGATACACAAAGCATCCCTCAATTGACTGGTCAACTAAACTGAATTTTGCAAATTCGGTCATCCCAACCTTCCAGGTTGCACCCACCGGGTGAATTAAAGTTTAAAAGTTAACCCCAATTGTTCCTATCCCCACTTCTTTGAAACAGATCGCCGGGGAGGAAATACAACTACAGCATAGTTTTATATTGGCTTTGCAAAACCGAAAAAACTACAAACAACACGTGTCCGTATGAACACTGTTAGATGGGTACAGCCAACCCGCCGGGATGAAACAGGCACCCCAGAGATGCAGACCTGGGGAGCCACAGACACCCACTCGCCGGGGAAACAAGCCTGTTTTAAACCACGCGTGGCCAAAACTAGGCAACCAGCCGGGATTATCAAGGTGAAACCGAGAAAAACCCGCCGGAAAAAACCCACCCCGTCCAGATACCATCTGAACGCAACACCGGACCGAGGCGTAGCTAAAACACAACTAACGCCGGCCCAACATAGTCCGTGGAATTAGCCAAAACACAACTAACCCAGGACACATAAATAGTCCGTGGAATTAGCCAATACACAACTAAACCAGGATACACATGACACAGTAGTACATATTTAGAAAATAAATCAATAACACTTGTATATGTGATAAAGCTACGAGAGGCTGGCTAGGCCTAGGCAGACGGATAACAGTAACATGTCGGAATATAAACAAAAAGCACTGAATTATATCACAACAGGAACCACCGCCAACACACCACTGTAGCAAACACTTCCGGCAAAGGGAAGAACTGACTCGGGACCCAGAAAAAACTTCACTAAGTGAAGAAAAATACGCTGGGAACGACAGCAAAAATACGCTACCTCATCAGAAAGATAAAAGGAAGCAATAACGTGTAATGAAAGCCGCCTGCATCACAAAGCTAGCTTAACTGTGAAAAAATTCACCTGTCCACAACAGGACCACGAGGGTACATCCGAAATAGATGCCCCAAACATACGACCCAAAATACACTGCACTGCGGGCAACCAGCCCAGGACACTCCTGCTACGCATATCCTAACCTTACTCGATACATCCCGGAGTAAACCAATGAGAAAAAACTCACTAGGGACGCAATAAATGCGGAACCCGCGGAGCGTGGGGAGACAGGTCCGGGCAGGCTGAGCGCAGAGCAGAGAAGGAGGAATGACGCCTGAATCAGCGTCTGGTCAGAAATCCACACAAGTACATCCACGATATGATGGAAAGCTTATTGGATAGTTATTCTTATTTTCTTTTTGTTTTTATTTTTTACGAAGTTTTTTCGTAGTGAGAACCCAATTCATAATGACTGAAGCCATGAGTGAGGTCGCGTGCGCTCATGATGAAGGCTCCTCAGTTTTTAAATGCTCTGCGCGGTAGATTCAAACTACGGCGGATTAGTGTTTGAAGAGGATGCCTTATGTAATAGGCATGTTCGTCAATGATGGAGGGGCCACTAATAAATATAGCATTAATACTTATCCATACGCGCCTATTATGGGTTGATTATAAAGGTATTACCCTGAAACAACAATAAAACGAGTGAAAACAGCGTTTGGATGGTCAAAATCGGAGATACAGGCCGCGAGTTATATAATGTATGGGTGAGGCAACCTGCTTTCCCGCCAATTTCCCCCAAGGCCACTGAGACACAGTCGATCGATACTCTCTCTCTCTCTCTTGCACTCGCTTGCTAACAGTGTTGACAATGCCCTGCTTGCAACTCGCTAATGTTAGCATGAAAATATACCTCAGAATAAGGGAATAACAGGGAAAATAGGTGATAACTGAAGGAGGGGAGGAAAGTGGGGAAGGAGGGGAGGTAGAGGAGTGATATTTTGCATGGCCCAGGGGCAAATTTTTTTTTTTTTTTTTTTTTTTCGATGTTTAACCCGTTGAGCCCCGGCTAGTTATAATATTTTGTTCACCCCAGTCCCAAGCCATTTTCACTTCTTTTGTTTGTTTGCTAAAATGGAAGACAAGGATGAGAAATGAAAAAAAAAAAAAAAAAAAAAAAAATCACCTCGGACATTTTTTTTTGGGGGGTTGGGGGGTTAGAGCCTCAAAAAAATTGTTGAGCCAAAATGGAAGAGAATGGTGAGAAATGAAGACAAAAATAAAAAAAATCATTTCGGTCATTTGGGGGGGGGGGGGTTTCAATAGTTCGTCTCCCCCGCATCACCACCCGCCCGGGAGCACTAAGGTAAAAACTGAGTATGGCATTGTACGGCATACATCCTAAGGAGTGTCTCATATAAATCTCAAGCCTCTAGCGCCCATACGACCGGAGTAATGAAGGTTCAAAGTGGCGGTGAACTAAGGGTGTAAACTATCCCCACTAAGCCCACCACCACCAGCCGCGCGGCTGTCTCGGCCCGCTCACACCTACTGGCCCGGCTCCCACACACACTACGGTACCTCCCCCTCCTATTCTCCCGCCATTTCCTACCTTACGAGCCACGTAAGTGTTTTTTATATGTCGGACGCACGTGATGCGTCGCTGGGAGTTGGTGATCAAACACTGCCGACGCAACACGTGCGACGCTGGGTCTCACCGGGTTAAAGTTGATTTTTTTTTTTTCTCTGACTCTTAAGAGTCTTCCCGCAGTCCGCCGGGGGAACTCTTAAAGAGTGTTCCTGGGTTAATAGCCTAATTAAGCTTGGTCTAAACGCCGTGCGTACGACGTATGTCAACAAACCCAAGCGTTGCGTCACCGCACCTCCGAAAACAAGAAGGACAAGACTCTTCAATGTTATTGTTCTGACGTCAGACGAAATTAGTGTCTGAAAAGCCCCCATATTGGCAACATCTCTGCAACATTGGCTCCACTGAAATCGTCATCACAACTGAACCAGTTGACTTACAGAGCTCTACTCAACGCCAAAATACAGATTGAAAACCGCACTAAGATTATAGATGAGTGGGAAAGTTCTAGCAGTGAAAATAAACATAAATACGGTAGCCTAGGCCTAGACGTTTTTCAGCCATTTCGCCCGGGTAGGGGCGACCGTCATTGGGTAAGACAGCCCGGGTAGGAAGGGGTAACCCGGGAACTGCGGGGAGACTCTTAAGAGTTCCCCCGGCGGACTGCGGGAAGACTCTTAAGAGTAAGGGAAAAAAAAAAATCCATTTAAAACACCCAAAAAATTTGTTTTGTTTGTTTTTATTTTTGTTTTGCCCCTGGGCCATGCCAAATATCACTCCTCCACCTCCCCTCCTTCAGTTATCACCTATTTTCCCTGTTATTCCCTTATTCTGTGGTTTATTTTCGTGCTAACATTAGCGAGTTGGTAGCAGGGCGTTGTCATCACTGTTACCAAGCGTGGGAAAGAGTGAGAGAGAGACTATTGCGGAACAGTGTCTCCCCAGACAAGGGGAGGGGTGGAGGGCAGGGAGGTTGCCTCAGCCATACATTATGTAACTCCCGGCCTGTATCGCCGATTTTGACCATCCAAACACTGTTTCCACTTGTTTTATTGTTGTAACAGGTTAATACCTTTATAATCAACCTATAATAGGCGCATATGGATAAGTATTAATGCTATTTATGGTAAAATAATGATGTTAGTGATGGGAACAGCTCAAATACGTCAGCACAGGAGTGTGGTCTCTCATACCCCCCATGCGCACTTCTTAGGTTAAAGGGCCTGAAGTTCGAGGGTTAAATATGAAAATTGTATGGCGAACCCTAAAATTAATGAGGTAAATTGGGATGCGTTCTCGGACCAGCCAAAACCCAAACCCAAACTCCTAAAAACCTATAATAATAACGTAAATTGGGGAATGGGATAGTGAGGGAGACCTGTACCTTGGGGGTTCACGCATGCGCCATGAGGGTCTAGATTAAATGGGCAACTATTTTAACCTTCTTGCCCGGGCTCGCCATCCTAAGGACATTATTGAGAACCCGGCCGATCTGGCCGAAAAACGTTGTTAATAGGCTAGCCGTATCTTTGTTATTTTAACAGCTAGAGAATTTCCACGCATCTCTAGACGTAGCTGTGTTTCGTATCCGTTGACTGGCATTGAGTAGAGCTCTTTAGGTCAACTGATTCAGTTGTGATGACGATTTCCGTTGAGAGAGATTCGATGCGATGTTAGCAATATCGGACATTTGCAGACACTAATCTCGTCATAGCATACAACAACATTGATCCGACGTCTCCTTCTTGTTTTCGGAGGTGCGGTGTCACAAAGACAGGATTTGTTTACATGCGTCAGACGCACGGCTTTCAAAACACGCTTAACCCTCTCACCACGGAAGGGCTCTTGAATGCCCATAAAAAAGCATATAACAGGTACCCGGAAGGCCTCTTGAACGCCCAGTGGTTGAAAGCCTGTGAGCTTCGTGTGCGAGGCGTCGGTCCGACGCATGTAAACAACAGCCGGCTGGACCGACGCCCCGCATCTCCGGCCACAAGAAGGAGAGCGTCGCTTGTTCGTGTGTGCTATGTTTGTTGTTAAGTATCGAAAAGTGGTGTAAAGTGGCTGTTTGGCCATAAAGTTATCTCCAATGAAATCATCATCACAGCTCAACCAGTTGACTTAGAGAGCTCTACTTAATGCCATTCTACAGGTAAATAACACAGCTACGCTTGGGGATGCGCGGGAATGCGGGAAGCAGTCTGATTAACGAATATACGGTAGCCTAGCCTAGACGTTTTTCGGCCAAAACACCCGGGTTTCGAGGAATATATATATAATACATAGCCGGGGCTGGAGGGTTAATAGGCTTTCAAGCTTACGGATTTTAAAATGACACCCGGGCTACTGCCCATTTTCCGCGGTGTCATTTTAAAATGACAACCGGGCAGGAAGGGTTAAACTTTTTCTTTTCTACTCTCACCCATATTTTCTATTTTCTATTCAAATAGTGGCCACGAAGTGTGTACAACGTACCTAGTAGAGAATTGGGGTGCATCTCTAGACGTAATTGGTTAATCGTGCAAGTGATTCAGATAAATCGGCCGCTCCTAGAGCGGAGCGGCATTATAATTAGCATAAGCACTACGTTGGATACTCCGAGGCTACTACCAAATAAGAGGTTGTCCTTATTTGGTTTGGTGGTCGTCAAACCTCCCATTATCTACGAAATATTTAACCCCTTCTGTACCGGGGACGTTTATTAAATTTTATTCTAGCTATATTTAGACTATTTTGTGCAGCTTAAGAAAAATCTGTTGTAGTAAAATGGATCAAGTGAGATAGTTTGAAGCTTGTTGATTACTGGAAGTTCTTTAAAGCTGAACAAAATTGTCTAATAGTACAGTAGCAAGCTAGTTAAATTGAAGGCTCCGGTACTGAAGGGGTTAACCATCTGTATAGGAATGTTTGAACTTTGAAGCTTAAGTAGAATAAAATGGAGCTGAAGAAACACAAGGCTACCTACTGATTATAATTAACCTCTTCAGTTTCATGATGCCCAAAATATAATTGTAGGGATGATAAGGAGGACATTTGTGTCACTGGATGAAGAAATCTTCAGGAATCTCTATACAGCGCTGGTTAGGCCGCACCTGGAATATGCGAACCAGGTGTGGGCTCCATATATGGTGAAAGATATAGAAGCGGTGGAAAAAGTGCAGAGGAGAGCTAGCAAGCTGGTACCAACTTTGAAGAACCTGGGCTATGAGCAGAGGTTGAGGACACTGGGACTCCAGACACTGGCATATAGGAGAAAGAGAGGGATATGATAGAGACTTTTAAGATAGTGTCACAAAAGTATGATGAGGATGTGTGTGAAGATATCTTCTTGATGCGGGAGGGAACAAGAACGAGAGTACATTCTAAGAAAATTTACAAGGAAAGGACTAGGCTTGAAAAGACAAAGAACTCTTTTTGTGATAGAGAGGTATATGAGTAGAACGCACTGCCCCAGTATGTAGTCGATTCCAAATCAGTAAAGAAGTTTGAAAATAATCTTGATAAAGCATGGGGAAGACAAGATTTGAAGTTTGATTACAAAGCGAAAATACAGAATAGTAAAAATGTTGCGTCTGCTGCCGCCGCCGCCAACACCGTGAACAACCGCAACAGTGCAAGTACTAGTACTGAGCTGGATACACAGGCCTAGTTTGCATTTTTTCCAGAGGATCTACTGTAAGATACTGTAAGATTTTCCCTTTTAAAATCTGGCTATCTCCATTCAGTCTGGAAGATCATAATATTCAGATTAGAAAGAACCTGCAAGTAAGAGAGTTAATCAAGATTTTTAACCCCATAAATCTTGAGAGGTCCTTCGTAAGCCAAATAAATTTATCTAATACTGTATCAGCCAAAATACACTGAGCATTACAGTACAGCAAGGTATTGAAGGGGTTAAGAAAAATAAATTGAGTTTACCTGCAGTTAGTAAAAGTATCCCTCCTGACAACTGCTATAAGGATAACATGTGGACACCAGTGTTATGTCATGAAATAGTGCACCATTTGATATGTGTGTGTGCTGCTTTTTATTATACAGTAGTTAACATTACACAATTATATTCAACTTAAGATAGACAGATCATAGTAAAGGCATTTAAAACTACACTTCTAATAGAGGTACTTCTTTTTAGTCCAGTAAGACCTTAATTGTTTAGCATTTTGGTTTATATTAGACAATTATATTGTCTGAAAAGGTGTCTCCTGTTCAAAGGCTTAAAAATATTGAGCTTACCTGCAGTTAGTAAAAATGTCTTTCCTGCCAATTGGTAGGAGGATAAAATGTAGTAACTAGTGTTCTGTCATGAAACAGTACTCCATTGATATGTGTGTGGGCTGTCTCTGCCTCCAGCCAGTTACTGTACTTGATGTAGAACCTGCCACCTGATACCTCTAGGTGGTGGCCGTTGGTTGACCCGTACCTCTCGCACAGGGATAACAAGTTCTTTTTTAAACCTGAAAATATCAATACAGTACACATATTAACCCATGGAATCCGGGAGGCCTCATATGAAGCAAAACGTATTTTGGTTAGGAGTCCGGGAGGCTTCATATGAGGCAAAATCAAAGGGTTTAAATCGCGCGGGCGGATTTTTGTTTATGCGTGGGCTACCGCAGCGCCACCAAGCACAAACTAACATGCAGCATCAGTTCTCGTCACGCATCCAACATGGATGGAGCTCATCCAAAAAAAATCGCTGTGTCCGAATCGATGCCCGCCGCCGTGTACCGTATGCCTAACAAAAGCAAGGCTAAAACGACCAAGAAAACAGTGCTTAGTCCCGATGGTGTTGCACACACTCTGCAACTGCAAGAACTAAGCGAATATAGTGAACTGAGTGAATATAGTGAACCGAGTGAACTTGGGAGTGACTTTGACAAAGAACAAGTGGTTAGTGAAGATGAGGGTGAAGTGGCAGATGGACTAGAGTTTCTGGGCTTTATTAGTACCGATGAGGACGATAATGACGATGATAATGACGATGGTGAATGCGGTGCTCGGGAATATAGTGACCTGAGTGAACTTGGGATTGACTTTGACGATGAAGAAGTGGTTAGTGAAGATGCGGTACCATACGCTCGCCTAGCCTATCCTAGCGTAGCCTAGCCTAGTAAGTGAAAGTGACACACAAATGTATAACAAGTAATAATAACTCAATAATAACAGTGAGTGACAATAATTCATAACAAGAAGAGTAATAAGAGTGAAAGTGACAAAATAATATCCAATAACAGTGAAAGTGCCGAAAATATAGTTTTACATAACTCATAACTTACAATAGTTTTACATAACTCAATAATGGTTGTAAAAGAAATAAATGACACAATAACTATGACATTATAACCATAGAAACATAATATCGTCTACCTGTACCAAAGCCACCGAAGCAACGAGTGACTTAGTGCGTGCTAGCCAGGGCCTCGGCGAAGCGTTCGGACACAGGCGAAAATATGCGGGAAATTACCTCCATTCCCATCATCATATCTCGGCAACCACTTGTCGTAGCGATGTCAACTCAACGCCAGTCTACATACGAAGGTTGGTTCTACACTATGCAAGTTAGTTGACTGCTCTAGGTGGTCTCAATCAGTAGATATCGAATTATGAAGATAGCCATTTTTCAGGAATACCCCCGGACACGACGATCGCCTCATATGAAGGTCCCCGGATCCGGAGGGTTAATGTACAATCGACGATAGTAAGTCTTGTCAGACTTTTCATAAAGTATCAGACACATAGGTATGTGGTTGTACAGTAATTGCATAATAGAATTCATATCCATGCCAGATCGTATTTTGATTCATAGAATGTGTCTTGCTGAGTATATGTAACTATAAGAGGTGCATAACAGTATAATACTGTATGCATAATTTATATAGCAGTGTCAAAAAAAAAAAAATCCTTGCCCATCAGCTGACGAGAACGTGGAAGAATACACAGTACCAGAAGACAGTGCTCACTGAGTGGACTTCCTCCCAGAGCTGACTGAGTGGCCTATCTAGGCCTAGGTTGACGATATCAAGGCAATAATGTTTCTACCTGAGCAATCCTATGTACGATAGAGCAGGGTGAACGACATGATGGCCAAACATTGATCAGTGTTATGTGCGAGTGAAATAATATACAGTTGGCGATGTCCACAAAGGTATTGGTCCTGTCACACATGTGCATTAAAATGTAAAACTTGCAAACTAAACAAACCAAAACTGGGACAAGGACAATATAAAGTCAAATTAACTTATCAAAATCGCTATGTGGAAACAACGCTTACTAAAATAAAATTTATGAAATAAAAGAACACAATCCACCACATAGGGTGTACATTACTACATGAGCAAGTTAATCTGTTTCCCAAGCAAACTAATCGCACACATAACAACGCACTATCGTCACGTTCAAGGAATTAGTCAAGGAATTCAATCAATTAATTTTGACCAATACATTTTATTCAGTATTAATATTCATCAATATATTGACTAATGTCACACGGTCAGCATCCTTACTCAGACTGATGGACTCGGGTAGGTTATATACCATTGGTGTAATAAAATGTACTCCTAAACTATACATGTTAGCTAAATTTCATAAGGACCATACAAATACAAATACAAAATATTGCTGGAGCTAAATTTGCAACCACTAAAACTTTATCAGAACAAGTAGTGAAAATTGTAAAATACATTAAAAGTTCACACAAAAGTTACTGCAGTGCTATAAAGAACAGAAGTGGAATTAATTACTTCTGGAGTGTAGATAATTCATTAGTAGTTTTTAATGGGAAAATATTGGAACAAGTAGAGTGTTTTAAATATCTAGGAGGAACGATAAGCAGGAGTAGAGGTATGGAAATGGAGGTAAAACAGAGTGTGTGAAGGAGGGAAGGTTTTCGGAGCAATGATAAGTACAGTATGTGGAAGACGAGAAATCTCGGAATGAAAGTAAAAATTGCAATCTATCTATCTATCTATTGCCTGATGCCGTGATCCCCGAAGGGGTGGCCACGAACGAACCACCCCCATGCAGTCGACGCCTCTCCTCCCAACCAGCACCGCCTTCGTTCATATACTTCCTCACTCCATCCTTCCACCTATCCATCGGTCTACCTCTCCCTCTCTGTCCCTCCACCTCGCTCTCATACACCCTCTTAGTCATTCTCTCGCTTTCCATACGTTCCATATGGCCGAACCATCTCAAGTTGTTCCTTTTCACACTTTCCAGCACATCTACCTCCACACCACACCTCCTTCTTACTTCCTCATTAGTCTGTCTATCCCTCCATGTAACTCCGCACGCACTTCTTAAGTACCATAATTCATTTCCACTGCTCTCACTCTTGGTCTGAATCTCTCAACCAACGTCCATGCTTCACTTCCGTAAGTCAGTGTCGGGATTACCACACTGTCATGCAAGGACTTCTTCACTTCCATACTGACCACCCTATTTCTTGTTACTGCTTTCAGCGTTCCTACAACCCTCTTCCCCTGTTGTACCCTCTCCCACACTTCTTCATCCATAGTCCCATCTTTACTCAACACACTGCCAAGATACTTAAAAGAGTTGACGATCTCCATAGCCTGACCGTTCAGCTTCACCTCACACTCTGTGACTTCATCCCTTTCGAAGACCATAACCTTGCTCTTCCCCGCATTTACCTTCAAATTCCGTTTTTTACACACTGTTCCAAACTCATTTACCAGACCCTGCAACTCCCATTCATTATCACTCATCAGAACTGTATCATCCGCAAACAGCAGTATACTGTAGGTAGCTTCCACTCAATTCCTTCCCTTTTCAGCGATACACCAACATCCACTGCTCTTGCTAGTATTTCTTTCATGACTCCATCCATATATACAGTAAACAACCACGGGGACATCACACACCCCTGTTTCAAACCAACATTCAGGTCAAAGAACTCGCTCTGCTCACTCTCCACACGTACTGCCGCCTTTGCACCCTCATACATGCTCTTCACTGCTTTCAGCAACTTGCCATCTACTCCGTATATTCTAAGTACTTTCCACAAACCTTCTCTATCCACTCTGTCATAGGCCTTCTCCAAGTCCATAAAGGCAACATACACCTTTTGTTTCTTCTCCAGATATTTCTCCACAACACAATTCAGGGTAAAAATCTGATCTACACATCCTCTTCCCTTCCTAAAACCTCCCTGCTCGTTGCCTATCCATTTCTCCATTCTCACTCTCACTCTCTCAATCACTACTCTACTGTATACCTTCCCTACTACGCTTAGAAGACATATTCCTCGGTGGTTACCACACACTCCTCTTTCCCCTTTGCCCTTATATAGGGGGACTATTATGCCAGTCTTCCAGTCATCGGGTGCAATCCCCTTCTCCCATGCTAGTTTGCACATTTTCCATACCCATTCGATCACTATCTCACCACCATACCTCAACATTTCCCCACACACTCCATCTGTTCCTGGTGCTTTCCCCAACTTCACTCTTTTCATGGCTTCCCACACTTCTGACCTCCTGATCCCCACCTCCTCCTTCACTACTTCTCTTCTTCTCCCTCCCATACCATATCCAGCTATGTTTGCTGGCTCTTCATTCCTTTCATTTAGCAACTCATTGAAGTACTCCCTCCATCTTTTCACTCTCTCTTGCTTCTCGGCTAGCATTCTCCCATTCTTATCTTTCATACCCTTACTGTTTCCCTTGCTACCTTCACTAACTTTCTTGACTTCTTTCCAGAACAGTTTCTTACTCTCCCTCCATTTTTCACTCAGATTCCTTCCAAATTCCTCATCTACTCTTCTCTTACTTTCCTTCACTACTCTCTTCACCACCCTCTTACTCTCCACGTACCTCGCTCGTTTCTGTCTCTCGAAATCTTCATTCCCTCCACTACCCAACCCCTCTCTATATGCTTTCTTCTTTTCTTCCACAGCTATTCTTACCTCTTCTGTCCACCATGCTGTACCTTTCACTCCCCTCCCTCTTCTCCTCACTCCACACACCTCCTCACATGCTGCACAGATCTCATCCATAACACCTTATTGGCGGGCTAGGCGGTCTAGGGGACCGTAGCACCCAGCGTTTTTTTGTTTACCCTAAATAGGGTTGTTTACGTGATCATTTTCATGCCTAAATAAGACCCAGAGCGTAAAACAAGTATCTATCCCTGAAAGGGCGTAAACAGAGCTTTCCAATGACACCCGAACCATCCTTGTACGACCACTGGTTCTCTTGCAACGATCGTGCAACACGAGTGCAAAAACCCTGTAATTAGGTAATTTCCCTACATAATTCCCTGTGTAGCGAGTGTGAGAGGGGAGGGAAGGGTGGGATTCATGTCAGTAGGTCCGCCGCGGTGGTCTGGAGCAGTCATACGCTTGCTACGCTCCTCCCACCACTCATCTCTCTCTCTCAGCAACATTACGTGGTGAAAATGTCACACGACATAAGTTGTGAACCGCCACTTAGTCCATATTTATTTCACACGACATAAGTTGTGCGCCGCCAAAGAAGGGTTAAACACCTTGCTCATCTCCACTTCCTCCATAACTTCCAGGTCGAACCCACCTAGTCGTCTTTCCACTGCTCTCCTGTACTACTCCCCGACTTCCTCCTCCTGCAACCTCTCCACCCTCCTCTCGCCTCCCTCCAGCTCTCCTCACCCACTTCTTTTGTATCCTAACCTTAGCTACCACTACATAATGATCAGACAGACCCCTTCCAATACCCCTATACACCCTACCATCCATCACAGATTTCTTCATTCGTTCATCCACACATACATAATCAATCAATGACTTTCGTTCCACCACTGTCTCATCCTCCATCGTCCACACCCGTTTCCACGTGTACCTGTGGATCATTCTGTGTCGGAAGAAGGTGTTAGCTATCCACAGCCTCCTCCCCACACATACGTCCACAAGTGCCCTACCATTCCCATTCACCTCTGACGGTACCCCCCACCCTCCCTCAACTTTCCTATCACCCACCTTACCATTCATAACCCCAATCAGAAATATTCTTTCGTTTTTGTCAAACTTCTCCAGGCACGCCTCCACATTCATCCAGAACTCCTCTTTCTTTCTTTCAAGTTTATCCTCTGTCGGGGCATACACACACACAATCACCCACGTTTGTATTCCTACTTTCATTCTCACCCACACAATCCTTGAACCCACAGACCCATACTCTCTTACACAATCCTTCCATTTGCTACTTACAAACAAACACGCACCTTCTCTCGCTATTCCTTTATTATTCTAATAAAATAACTACTGTACAGTATAAAAAAATAGTGTAAACCAATACTCTCACCAAGATGCATATACAGTACTGTATATATATTAACTCGACATACCCTAACCTAGTTTGAACATAATAGGCTACCATACATTCACTTAACCCTCGGACTTCGAGCCCTTTAAATACTCCAGCCAAGCCCAAACCCGGGTAAAATATCGAATTCTCTGGATTTTTCCGTGCTTTTTTATACACGAATAAATGGCCTAACCTAGCTTATATATGCATATCCAGCGGCAGTTTTCGTTGTTGTCTTGCTTTTGGTGAAAACTATAAGTCTCTAGACCAAGTGGTTCAGCTTTTATGATTAAAATATTTAGGTCAGTAAGCAGGACGAAGGCGAGAATTCAGTTTACTCCCGAATTTCGTCATTTACCGATACTCATATCTCTGCAAATAAATGGCCTAACCAAGTTTTTATTCATACCAGAGGTAGATATGGTCGTTGCCATGCGATGGGTGAAGACTAGAACACTCTACATTCTGTAGTTATTGTGTGAGGTGAGAAATAAGACAGCGAGTGAGGCGGGAATTCTGACCTTCGTCCGAATGCGGAGCCGCCGGTCTGCCGACCGCGGCTACGGTCTGTTTATATTCATTCAACAATTTATTATTAATTATTGATTATGGATTATTTATTATGTATTATGTAATAATATTGATTATATTGATAATTGATAATTGATTATTGATTACCGATATATTTCACCATTGTAACCATTCCTAAGTCACTGTAGTCTTCTTTCATGCATGGTTTGGGACTAAGGGAAATCAATACAAGCTTTTGTAAGGCTTGCTTACAAGCACGAGTCAGCTAACTGGCTGGCTGCGTGTTCTTGTTGGTTTTACGGACGACCCGCCAAGACAACAAAACTTTCTCTAGTGCGGTTTCAATTGGTTTTAAGCCTTAGATTAAGCCGTAGGTGCCTCAGAGCCCATCCGGGTCTCACAATGACAATAGCTAATGGCCTCCTGAGCACCCATCCAAGTCTGGAGGGTTAAAATCATTCTAGATAAAAAAAAAAATAATAATAATATATATATATTATGATACTATAATAATAAAAAAGACTAGTTGTCAGTGAGGCTCGTACTCTCATCCATTTAACATATTAAATTGTAAAACAACCCAAAAATTGGATGACACATGATAAAGACATAAGAACTAATCAAATTTGTTATTTGGAAATAACACTTTATAAAAATAATTTTTTTTTTTTTTTAAATAAAGAACAGAATCCACCGCATAGGGTGTACATCACTACATGAGCAAGTTAACCCTCGGAATCCGGGAGGCCTCATGAGTAAAAAAAAAAAAAAAAAAAAATGGCAGGAATTTGGGAGGCCTCATATGAGGCAAAATGCGCGGCTAAAAATCGCCGCTAAAATCATCATAACACGGCAACCACGCGTCATAGCGATGTCAGGTCAACGGTATTATACAGACAACAAAAAGTTCTACAATTGGCAAAAAAATTGACTGCTCTAGGTGGTCTCAATCAGTAGCTACTGAATTATGAAGTTTGCCTGTACCAAAAGGGCCCCGGACACAGCGATCGGGATCATATGAGGCCTCCCGGATTTCGTGGGTTAATCTGTTTCCCAAGCAAACTAATCGCACATATAACAACGCACTATCGTCACGTTCAAGGAATTAGTCAATTTAGGAAGTCCAGGACGTTCTGGTAAATTTTACTAAATTATGTATGAATATGCCCGCAACAATTATTACTAGGCCAGCTAGCCTACTGCGAGGTATTTGTTTTTCCTTAGGCTACATGAATTACTGATGTGGCGGCGTCTACACCGTGGGACCACCTCCCGGAGCTGCCAACCGCGGATGGCTGCCGACCCTCCACGGCCGGAGACAAGATCAACGACCAGTGGAGGACAGCCGGCTGCCGGCCGTGGGGAGCAGTCTTCGGTAGCCAAACTGTCACACCTATCCCCTGCCCCCTCTCTGGGGGCACGGGTCCTTGGAGCGGCTTCGGTCGCGCCGGGCAATTTCCACACCTCTCACACCACACACACACATTACACAATTTTTCCTACACCGAGAAATTACTCTCCGGCTGTCATTTCTCGAAGACTTCTTCTAGCCGGAGACATTGAGAGCAACCCAGGACCCACCTACACATACATATGTCCAACCTGCTCAAAACCCATCACTTCGAATTGCCACACTAAGGGTTCAGTTTCCTGCAATTCATGTGGGAACTGGACCCATTTCACCTGCACAACACTTGCCTCCAAGAAACACTACATGAACACCTGGACCTGTTCCTCATGCTCCTCCCTCTCCCAGTCAAATCCCTCCCCTAAGACCTGTCCACCTCTCCTCCCCAACCCACCTAGCCTTCCCATACCATCCACTCCCCCCCCTAAAACCCATCCACCTCTCCTCCCCAACCCACCTAACCTTCCCATACCATCCACATCTTCAACTCAACACACCACATCCCAACCTAATCCATTCTCACCCTCATCTCCTGCACCCCAATCCCCACCCCCACCACCACCTCACCCATCCCAACTCTACCCACCCTCACCCCCACCCCATCCTCGTGCAGCAGCACCCAACATACATCGTGCACATAACATTAACATTCTCCAATTAAACATAGATGGCATCAACATAAAGAAACACAAACTCTCACACTTCATCAAACAACATAACATACACATTGCCATCTTACAAGAAACAAAACTCCGCACAACACAAAAAACACCTACATTTCATGATTTCACCACCATTAGACAAGACCGGGCCATCGGCAGCGGCGGTGGACTCATCACCCTCGTACACAAAGAAATATCATACATAGTCACCAGTGTACATACCAAATCCCTCCTCCCCCCAAACGATAACACAACAGAAATACAATCAATTAAAATATGCACTGGCAACAACTCCAACATAACCGGTCCTGGAGTGGCGGCATCTACGCCGTGGGACCACCTCCCGGAACTGCCGACCCTCCCGTCCGGGGACAAGATCACCGACAGTGGAGGACAGCAGTTTCCGGGAGCCAAACCGCCACAACTATCCCCTGCCCCCTCCCTGGGGGCACGCGTCCTTGGAGCGGCTGCGGTCGCGCCGGGCAATTCTCACACCTCTCACACCACACACACACACACAATACACAGTTTTTCCTACACCGAGAAATGACTCTCCGGCTGTCATTTCTCGAAGACTCCTTCTAGCCGGAGACATTGAGAGCAACCCAGGACCCACCTACAAATACACATGTCCAACTTGCTCAAAACCCATTACTTTGAGCCACCAAACTAAGGGTTCAGTTCTCTGCAACTCATGCGGGAACTGGACCCATTTCACCTGCACAACACTTGCCTCCATGAAACACTACACAAACACCTGGATATGTTCCTCATGCCCCTCCCTCTCCCAGTCAAATCCCTCCCCTAAAGCCCGTCCACCTCTCCTCCCCAACCCACATAACCTTACCATACCATCCACTCCCTCTCCTAAAACCCGTCCACCTCTCCTCCCCAATCCACATAACCTGCCCATAACATCCACTCCCACTCCTAAAACCCGTCCACCTCTCCTCCCCAACCCACCCAGCCCATCCACACCCCAACCTAATCCATTCCTACCCTCATCTCCTGCACCCCAATCCCCACCCCCACCCCCACCATCACCCCCTCCCCCTCCCCCACCATCACCCCATCCTCGTGCAGCAGCACCCAACATACACCGCACACACAACATTAACATCCTTCAACTAAACATAGATGGCATCAACACAAAGAAACACAAACTCACACACTTCATCAAACAACACAACATACACATTGCCATCTTACAAGAAACAAAACTCCGTACAACACAAAAAACACCTACATTTCACAATTTCACCACCATACGACAAGACCGGGCCGTCGGCATTGGCGGTGGACTCATCACCCTGGTACACAAAGATATAACATATATAGACACCAGTGCACATACCAAATCCCTCCTCCCCCCCAAACGATAACACAACAGAAATTCAATCAATTAAAATACGCACTGGCAACAGCTCCAACATTACCATCATAACACATACATCCCTCCCCAAACATCCCCTACAGTACCAAACGATTACAGACCACAAATACAACACATCACAAACACCCAACACATCATCCTGGGTGGTGATTTCAATGCAAAGACGTCGGCCTGGTTTGTCGACAACCCCGACACAGACAGAGGGCTGGTCTTACAACACCAAACAGACAACCTATATATCGTCAATAATATTCATCAGCATACCCATACTCCTCACCCAGCCCTCTATACCCCATCATCTCCTGATATCACCTTTTGCTCCCCTGAACTCGCCCCCACAACATCCTGGAGGGTGGTCAGAACCTTGGGCTCAGACCACCTCCCGATCATTATCACCACCAAAACAAGACTCACCCCAGCTAGCCACAGACACACTTACACTAACTATAAAAGAGCTAACTGGGAAGCTTTCACAAATGAGACAGAACAACACTTTGAAACCTTAAACAGTACACCCATCACTAACATCAACAATGCTGTACACACATTCAACACGACTATCCAAAACGCCGACAAGAAACACATTCCAAGAGGTAACATAAAAAAACACAACCCCAACTTCTCACCAGAAATTCAAAACCTCATCATACAACACGACACACTGAAACACTCCCCAGCACCCCACACACAAGACATCAATCAACAAATTCAAGCACTCAACATCCAGATTAACATTCCATCTTACAAGAAACAAAACTCCGCACAACACAAAAAACACCCACATTTCATAATTTCACCACCATCAGACAAGACCGGGCTGTCGGCGGGGGCGGTGGACTCATCACCCTGGTACACAAAGAAATATCATACATAGTAACCAGTGTACAAACTAAATCACTCCTCCCCCCAAATGATAACACAACAGAAATACAGTCAATTAAAATACGCACTGGCAACAACTCCAACATAACCATCATAAACACATACATCCCTCCCCAAACATCCCCTACAGTACCAAATGAATACAGACCACACTTACAACACATCACAAACACCCCACACACCCCACACATCATCCTGGGTGGTGACTTCAACGCAAAGACATCGGCCTGGTTTGTCGACAACCCCGACACAGACAGAGGGCTGGTACTACAAAACCAAACCGATAACCTCATCATCCTTAACGACATCCATCAACATACCCATATTCCTCACCAAGCCCTCTATAACCCATATCTCCAGACATCACCTTTTGCTCCCCAGAACTCGCCCCCACAACATCCTGGAGGGTGGTCAGAACCTTAGGCTCTGACCACCTCCCGATCATTATCACCACCAAAACCAAACTCACCCCAGCTAGCCACAAACACACATACACCAATTATAAAAGAGCTAACTGGGAAGCATTCACAAATGAGACAGAACAACACTTCACAACTCTAAACAGTACACCCATCACTAACATCAACAATGCTGTACACATACTCAATAAAACTATCCAAAACGCTGACAAGAAACACATTCCAAGAGGCAACAGAAAAAGACACAACCCCAACTTCACACCAGAAATTTAAAACCTCATCAGACAACGCGACACACTGAAACAGTCCCCAGCACCTCACACACAAGACATCATACAACAAATCCAAGCACTCAACACCCAGACTAACAACAAAATACAAGAACAACAAAAACTAAATTGGAATAACTTCCTACAAACACTTGATCACAAAACAAACCCCAAAAAACTCTACAAAACACTAAACAGCATCACACTTTCCAACAGCAACACAACACAATCACATGCTGCAATCACAACAACAGACTCTACTCCTTCATGTAAACAACAAGCAAACACTCATCAATCACTTCTCACATGTCAGCCACCTAAAACCTCACAAAGACGACCGACGTGTCATCCGACGTAAAAGACAATTCCCCACAGACCCTGACTATACACCCTTCACCAATCACCAGACAAAGCATATCATCAACAATCTCAAGCACTCACCCGCCTGTGGCCTAGACAACGTAAGCAACATACACCTCAGACACCTGGGACCACAAGGCATACAAGCACTCACTAACATATCATACTACAGCTATTCACACAACACAATACCAGACATTTGGAAGCATGGTATCATCATCACATTCCCCAAACCCAACAAAGACCCCACGCTACCCTCCTCGCACCGCCCCATCACACTCCTTTGCTCCCCCTCCAAAGTCATGGAACGCCTAGTATTACAACTAATTACAGCATTCTAAAAATCCTCCATAGCTCTGGTATACGGGGCTCCCTTCCCCAATTCCTCCAGAACTTTCTATCTAACCGCACATTTCAGGTTAAAAACAACGGTATATTATCTGCAATAAAACCTCAAACTAATGGAATACCCCAAGGCTGTTCCCTAAGTAGTGTACTCTATGATATTGCAATAAATAGTGTTACAAAATGCCTCCCTCCAGATATCTCTCATAGCCTCTATGTGGATGACTTAGCCATTTATTATACGTCTCCTAGTTTAACACACATTCAACGTCGTCTAAACACTGCTCTTCATTCCATACAAGCTTGGGCGTCCTCAACTGGTTTCCGCTTCTCGACTGAAAAAACCAATGCTGTCGTTTTCTATCGCGACCTTAGACACTTGCGTAAGCAGTCCATCACCCTCTCTATGGGTTCTTCCAAGATTAAATTCCTTGCCTCCACTAAATTCCTTGGCCTTATCTTTGATACCCACCTAAATTGGAAATCCCATGTTGCCACTCTGAAGGCTCGGTGCCTTCAGCGCATGAATGTCCTCAAGTCTGTGGCACGTGTTCATTGGGGTGCTGACCGATCTACGTTACTGCTCTTTTATAGATCCACCTTTCTATCTGCCCTGGATTATGGTTGCCCGGTATATGGCACTGCCTCGGCATCCACATTGCAGACACTTAACTCCGTTCATCACCTTGGCATACGTATTAGCTCAGGAGCTTTCCGGTCCTCTCGTGTGTACAGTGTGCTCAGTGAGGCTGGGGTCCTGCCATTAACGTATCATCGTCAGCTGGTTCAGCTGCGAACTGCCATCCGTCTCCAACAGGATCCCACATTGAAAGACCTTTTCCGTTCCCAAGATTTTTGTGTTACTCCTACTACTACCTTGCCTTTTACCCTCCTATCCCGCCAATTACTCGCATCTTCCAATATTCCAACACCTCATTCGCCCCTCCCCTGTATTTCAATTACCCCCTGGATCCTTAAACACCCTGAAGTTTGTTTCCATTTGACTGACCAAGTAGAGGCTGTGACTCCAGTCCAACGCCGTACCTTAGCATTACAACATCTTGATAGTCATGTTCCAGCTGCCTTCATCTACACTGATGGTTCGAAGGTTCCGGATGCCGTAGGTAGTGCAGCGGTTTCTAAGCATGGTATCCATCAAAGCTCCCTACATCCTTATTCCACCGTTTTCACTGCAGAGTTGTGGGCTATTCATGGTGCCCTGACCCTCATCTCTGCACTTCCAAACAATCCTCCTCACGTAGTTATCTGCAGTGACTCAAAAAGTGTGTTGCAAGCATTGGGAGAGTACGCCCCTCGTGACCCATTGATCATCGATGTTATCCTGAAAATCCACGAATTAAAATGCAGCTCTCGATCCATCACCCTCTGTTGGATCCCCGCTCATGTAGGCATTGCGGGAAATGAACGTGCTGACGCCCTTGCTAAACAGGCCTGTCTAGGTGCTCCGGCATCCACTGTCCTCAGATCGGATGACCTAATTCCTGTAGTTCGACGGCATATTCATGAAAAGTGGCGCTCAGAATGGAGGGATCAACCTTTGGGAGGTCACCTTCGTTCCATCAAAGACGACATTCACATGTGGCCCTCTTCACTCAGCCCCTGTCGCGCTGACCAAACCCTCTTAACTCGATTACGCATAGGACACACGAGACTCACTCATGGATATCTAATGACCACTCCCCGTAGTCCTCCGCCGGAATGTCACCATTGTCGCACAGTTCTTACTATCCCTCACATTTTATGCGTTTGTCCCATGTACGGCCCTGAAAGACGTCGCTTCTTGCGACACACCTCTTTAAATGACATCCTTTCTGACTCAGATTCATTCTCGTTCATAGCCATCCGTCATTTCTTAGCAGCTCTTAATCTCTCCGATGAAATCTGACCAGTGACCTATATGACTTGACTTACTATCCCCCCGCCGACCACTAGCCTTATGAGGGCCTCGGCCCAGAGGGCTAGTTTAAATTAAACACGTCTTCAACTACAACTACAACTAATTACACCTGACCTACCCCTAGCTCCAACACAACATTGCTTTAGGCCACTGCACTCCACAAACACTCTTCTCACAAACCTTACACAAAGAGCTTTCGACAGCATCAACTCAGCTAGACCACCACACAGATCACTATTAGCCACACTCGACATTAGTAAAGCCTTCGATGCCATCCCCCGCCACAACCTAACAAACAAAATCTACAACACAAACATGCACAACAACACAAAAAGGTCGCTGGCCAACTTCCTAGCAGGCAGATGTGCACACGTATCTTTTGCCGGTCAGTCATCTAAAATCAGAAACTTTCCAAACGGAGTCCCACAAGGATCCGTCCTATCGCCCGCACTCTTCAATCTGTACATGCACGATATAACTACACCCAATACGCCCCAAATAAACTTAGCCTCCTATGCAGATGACATAACACTCACATGCACACACCATGACCCAAAAAGAGCAACAGATCTCCTTCAACCCTATCTCAACACATTACATGGCTGGTGCACTACAAACAGACTTAATCTTGCCCCAGCCAAATCCACCGCAACCCTGCTCACAAGTTGGACAGGAGAACACGAATACATCCCTCAACTCACCATAAACAACACACCCCTAACACATACACACACACCCAAAATCCTAGGAGTAACATATGATACTCATATGACATTCAAACAGCACACCACAAACATTAAAAAGAAACTGACACCCAGACTTAACGCCCTCAGGTCACTTGCTCACACAAAATTTGGACACAACAAAGAAACTACCACCACAGTATATAAACAATACATAAGATCAGTGATGGAATACGCAAGCCCAGCCTGGGCTTCTAACCTAGCTGAAACACATCATAAGACCTTACAGACTCTTCAAAACAAAGCCCTGAAGATCATTACAGGCTGCACAGCTACTGCACCCACAGATCACCTACATCAAGAAACCAAAATCCTCAAAGTCAAAGACCATCTGGACATGAGAGGCACTCAATTCCTGGCAGCAGCCTCCACGAACCAAGACCACCCACTAAACTACATGGCAACACACCCACAGACACCAAGAAATATCAAAACAACACCCAGCACACGGTATCACACACAATTATTGTCCACCATCAGACAAGACCGGGCTGTCGGCGGGGGCGGTGGACTCATCACCCTGGTACACAAAGAAATATCATACATAGTAACCAGTGTACAAACCAAATCACTCCTCCCCCCAAATGATAACACAACAGAAATACAGTCAATTAAAATACGCACTGGCAACAACTCCAACATAACCATCAACAACACATACATCCCTCCCCAAACATCCCCTACAGTACCAAATGAATACAGACCACACTTACAACACATCACAAACACCCCACACACCCCACACATCATCCTGGGTGGTGACTTCAACGCCAAGACGTCGGCCTGGTTTGTCGACAACCCCGACACAGACAGAGGGCTGGTACTACAAAACCAAACCGATAACCTCATCATCCTTAACGACATCCATCAACATACCCATATTCCTCACCAAGCCCTCTATAACCCATCATCTCCAGACATCACCTTTTGCTCCCCAGAACTCGCCCCCACAACATCCTGGAGGGTGGTCAGAACCTTAGGCTCGGACCACCTCCTGATCATTATCACCACCAAAACCAAACTCACCCCAGCTAGCCACAAACACACATACACCAATTATAAAAGAGCTAACTGGGAAGCATTCACAAATGAGACAGAACAACACTTCACAACTCTAAACAGTACACCCATCACTAACATCAACAATGCTGTACACATACTCAATAAAACTATCCAAAACGCTGACAAGAAACACATTCCAAGAGGTAACAGAAAAAGACACAACCCCAACTTCACACCAGAAATTCAAAACCTCATCAGACAACGCGACATACTGAAACACTCCCCCACCCCACACACAAGACATCACACAACAAATTCAAGCACTCAACACCCAAACTAACAACAAATACAAGAACAACAAAAACTAAATTGGAATAACTTCCTACAAACACTTGATCACAAAACAAACCCCAAAAAACTCTACAAAACACTAAACAGCATCACACTTTCCAACAGCAACACAACACAATCACATGCAGCAATCACAACAACAGACTCTACTCCTTCATGTAAACAACAAGCAAACACTCTCATCAATCACTTTTCACATGTCAGCCACCTAAAACCTCACAAAGACGACCGACGTGTCATCCGACGTAAGAGACAATTCCCCACAGACCCTGACTATACACCCTTCACCAATCACCAGACAAAGCATATCATCAACAATCTCAAGCACTCACCCGCCTGTGGCCTAGACAACATAAGCAACATACACCTCAGACACCTGGGACCACAAGGCATACAAGCACTCACTAACATATCAAACTACAGCTATTCACACAACACAATACCAGACATTTGGAAGCATGGTATCATCATCACATTCCCCAAACCCAACAAAGACCCCACGCTACCCTCCTCGCACCGCCCCATCACACTCCTTTGCTCCCCCTCCAAAGTCATGGAACGCCTAGTATTACAACTAATTACACCTGGCCTACCCCTAGCTCCAACACAACATGGCTTTAGGCCACTGCACTCCACAAACACTCTTCTCACAGACCTTACACAAAGAGCTTTCGACGGCATCAACTCAGCTAGACCACCACACAGATCACTATTAGCCACACTCGACATTAGTAAAGCCTTCGATGCCATCCCCCGCCACAACCTAACAAACAAAATCTACAACACAAACATGCACAACAACACAAAAAGGTGGCTGGCCAACTTCCTAGCAGGCAGATGTGCACACGTATCTTTTGCCGGTCAGTCATCTAAAATCAGAAACTTTCCAAACGGAGTCCCACAAGGATCCGTCCTATCGCCCGCACTCTTCAATATGTACATGCACGATATAACTACACCCAATACGCCCCAAATAAACTTAGCCTCCTATGCAGATGACATAACACTCACATGCACACACCATGACCCAAAAAGAGCAACAGATCTCCTTCAACCCTATCTCAACACACTACATGGCTGGTACACTACAAACAGACTTAATCTAGCCCCAGCCAAATCCACCGCAACCCTGCTCACAAGTTGGACAGGAGAACACGAATACATCCCTCAACTCACCATAAACAACACACCCCTAACACATACACACACACCCAAAATCCTAGGAGTAACATATGATACTCATATGACATTCAAACAGCACACCACAAACATTAAAAAGAAACTGACACCCAGACTTAACGCCCTCAGGTCACTTGCTCACACAAAATTTGGACACAACAAAGAAACTACCACCACAGTATATAAACAATACATAAGATCAGTGATGGAATACGCAAGCCCAGCCTGGGCTTCTAACCTAGCTGAAACACATCATAAGACCTTACAGACTCTTCAAAACAAAGCCCTGAAGATCATTACAGGCTGCACAGCTACTGCACCCACAGATCACCTACATCAAGAAACCAAAATCCTCAACGTCAAAGACCATCTGGACATGAGAGGCACTCAATTCCTGGCAGCAGCCTCCACGAACCAAGACCACCCACTAAACTACATGGCAACACACCCACAGACACCAAGAAATATCAAAACAACACCCAGCACACGGTATCACACACAATTATTGTCCTCTCTCCCTCCCTGCCCACCCCAAACCAACTTCCAGAAGCACATCCATACTCATATCTCCCACCGATCCATCCACTCACTCACAGACAACACGCAGCTGCATGCACGACCTCCCGAAATCCATCCTTCCGAATCCTCCCTTCCTCGCGAGGATAGAGTCCACCTGGCCAGGCTGAGATGCGGACACCATCCAGCTCTCCTGAGCTATCAGAAGAGACTGGATGACTCCGTTGTCGACGCCTGCCCGGGATGTAACACAGCACCCCATACCATTGAACACATCATAGAAGACTGCATTTCACACAACCACTTACGCCAACAACACAATCTACACTCAATGAGAGCTCTGTGGGAAAGCCCGATCGTGGCCATGGCCTTTCTCGGGGACTCGGGGCTGTTCGGCCAGGCAGCTTAGGGAACAACAACAACAACAACATTATTGTCCTCTCTCCCTCCCTGCCCACCCCGAACCAACTTCCAGAAGCACATCCATACTCATATCTCTCACCGATCCATCCACTCACTCACAGACAACACGCAGCTGCATGCACGACCTCCCGAAATCCATCCTTCCGAATCCTCCCTTCCTCGCGAGGACAGAGTCCACCTGGCCAGGCTGAGATGCGGACACCATCCAGCTCTCCTGAGCTATCAGAAGAGACTGGATGACTCCGTTGTCGACACCTGCCCGGGATGTAACACAGCACCCCATACCATTAAACACATCATAGAAGACTGCATTTCACACAACCACTTACGCCAACAACACAATCTACACTCAATGAGAGCTCTGTGGGAAAGCCCAATCGTGGCCATGGCCTTTCTCAGGGACTCGGGGCTGTTCGGCCAGGCAGCTTAGGGAACAACAACAACAAACACTAAATTGGAATAACTTCCTACAAACACTCGATCACAAAACAAACCCCAAAAAACTCTACAAAACACTAAACAGCATCACACTTTCCAACAGCAACACAACACAATCACATGCTGCAATCACAACAACAGACTCTACTCCTTCACGTAAACAACAAGCAAACACTCTCATCAATCACTTCTCTCATGTCAGTCACCGAAAACCCCACAAAGACGATCGACGTGTCATCCGACGAAAAAGACAATTCCCCACAGACCCTGACTATACACCCTACACCAACAACCAGACAAAGCATATCATCAACAATCTCAAACTCTCACCCACCTGTGGCCTATACAACATAAGCAACATTCACCTCAGACCACAAGGCATACAAGCACTCACTAACATATCAAACTACAGCTACTCGCACAACACAATACCAGACATCTGGAAGCATGGTATCATCATCACATTCCCCAAACCTAACAAAGACCCCACGCTACCCTCCTCACACCGCCGTATCACACTCCTTTGCACCCCCTCCAAAGTCATAGAGTGCCTTGTACTACAACTGATGACACCTGACTTACCCCTTTCTCCAACACAACACGGCTTCAGGCCACTGCACTCCACAAACACTCTTCTTACAGACCTAACACAAAGCGCTTTTGACGGCATCAACTCAGCTAGACCACCACATAGATCAGTACTTGCCACACTCGACATTAGTAAAGCCTTCGATGCCATCCCCCGCCACAACCTAACAAACAAAATCTACAACACAAACATGCACAACAACACAAAAAGATGGCTGGCCAACTTCTTAGCAGGCAGATGTGCACACGTATCTTTTGCCAGTCAGTCATCTAGCATTAGAAATTTCCCAAACGGAGTCCCGCAAGGATTCGTCCTGTCGCCCGCACTCTTCAATCTGTACATGCACGATATAAATACACCAAATTCACCCCAAATAACCATAGCCTCCTACGCAGACGACATAACACTCACAAGCACGCACCAAAACCCAGACACAGCAACAAGACTCATTCAAGAATATCTCGACACATTACATGAATGGTGCACTACAAACAGACTCAATTTAGCCCCAGCTAAATCCACTGCAACCCTCCTCACAAGCTGGACAGGAGAGCACGATTACGTCCTGGGACTCCACATAAACAACACCCCTAACACACACACACACACCCAAAATCCTAGGAGTAACATACGACACCCAAATGACATTCAAACAGCACACCACAAACACGAAGAAGAAACTGGCACCCAGACTTAACGCCCTCAGATCACTTGCCCACACAAAATTTGGACACAACAAAGAAACCACCACCACAGTCTACAAACAAGGCGGGTGCCCAACCCCGAAAAGGGTTGAAATAGGGGAGCTATCCCCCCGCCAAAGGCGGCTTTCTAGGGCCTTTCCTAGCTGATGCTGAGAGGATTGGGTTCTAGTCATGTGGTGATGGGCTGGTCTATCAGAGTGAGAACTGAGCAATCTCTGCCATACCCATAGCTTACTCTGACTGTTCCTTTTACTTATATATTTTCTAGATCTCAAGTGACGGCGTCTCTTGCGTGGATTGACCTCCTAATCTACCAAGATTGGAAGCCAAAGCGTCACATCTTTCCTTTGCCCCTCATAATTGCTGAGGGGCACAGGGCCCTGGGTGGGGCTTTGGTTTCCCGGGCGTTTCCGCACCCTCCTCAGCTCCCCGCCATGGAGTGGCTTCGGTCACCCAGGCTTTATTGTGGTCGGCAGGGAGGGTTCTGTGGGGGCGCTCGGTTACGGCCTTGGCCTTGCTCGGGGCCTTGGGGCTGTTCGGCCAGGCAGCTTGGGGAAAAACAACAACAACAACAACAAACAATACATAAGATCAGTTATGGAATACGCAAGCCCGGCCTGGGCTTCTAACCTAGCTGAAACACATCATAAGACCTTACAGACTATTCAAAATAAAGCCCTGAAAATCATCACAGGATGCACAACTACGACACCCACAGATCACCTACATCAAGAAACCAAAGTCCTCAAAGTCAAAGATCATCTTGACATGAGAGGCACACAATTCCTAGCAGCAGCCTCCACGAATCAACACCACCCACTACACTACATGGCTACACACCCACAGACACCAAGAAATATCAAAACAACACCCAGCACACGCTATCACACACAAATACTGTCTTCTCTCCCTCCCTGCCCACCCCAAACCAACTTCCGGAAGCACATCCATACTCATATCTCTCGCCGTTCCATCCACTCACTCATAGACAACACGCAGCTGCAAGCACGACCTCCCGAAATCCATCCTTCTGAATCCTCCCTTCCTCGCGAGGACAGAGTCCACCTGGCCAGGCTGAGATGCGGACACCAATCCGGCTCTTCTGAGCTATCAGAAGAGACTGGATGACTCCGTCGTCGACACCTGCCCGGGTTGTAACACAGCACCCCATACCATTAAACACATCATAGAAGACTGCATCTCACACAACCACTTACGCCAACAACACAATTTACACTCTTTGAGAGCTCTGTGGGAAAGCCCGACCGTGGCCATGGCCTTCCTTGGGGACTCGGGGCTGTTCGGCCAGGCAGCTTAGGGAACAACAACAACAACAACAACAACAACAACAACAACAACAACAACAACAACAACAACTCCAACATAACCATCATAAACACATAAATCCCTCCCCTACAATACCAAATGAATACAGACTACAATTACAACAGATCACAAACACCCCAGACATCATCCTGGGTGGTGACTTCAACGCAAAGACGTCGGCCTGGTTTGTCGACAACCCCGACACAGACAGAGGGCTGGTACTTCAACACCAAACAGATAACCTCATCATCCTTAACGACATCCATCAACATACCCATATTCCCCACCAAGCCCTCTATAACCCATCATCTCCAGACATCACCTTTTGCTCCCCAGAACTCGCCCCCACAATATCCTGGAGGGTGGTCAGAACCTTAGGCTCTGACCACCTTCCGATCATTATCACCACCAAAACCAAACTCACCCCAGCTAGCCACAAACACACTTATACCAATTATAAAAGAGCTAACTGGGAAGCATTCACAAATGAGACAGAACAACACTTCACAACTCTAAACAGAGTACCCATCACTAACATCAACAATGCTGTACACATACTCAATAAAACTATCCAAAATGCTGACAAGAAACACATTCCAAGAGGCAACAGAAAAAGACACAACCCCAACTTCACACCAGAAATTCAAAACCTCATCAGACAACGCGACACACTGAAACACTCCCCAGCACCCCACACACAAGACATCATACAACAAATCCAAGCACTCAACACCCAGACTAACAACAAAATACAAGAACAACAAAAACTAAATTGGAATAACTTCCTACAAACACTTGATCACAAAACAAACCCCAAAAAACTCTACAAAACACTAAACAGCATCACACTTTCCAAAAGCAACACAACACAATCACATGCTGCAATCACAACAACAGACTACTCCTTCATGTAAACAACAAGCAAACACTCTCATCAATCACTTCTCACGTGTCAGCCACCTAAAACCCCACAAAGACGACCGACGTGTCATCCGACGTAAGAGACAATTCCCCACAGACCCTGACTATACACCCTTCACCAATCACCAGACAAAGAATATCATCAACAATCTCAAGCACTCACCCGCCTGTGGCCTAGACAACATAAGCAACATACACCTCAGACACCTGGGACCACAAGGCATACAAGCACTCACTAACATATCAAACTACAGTTATTCACACAACACAATACCAGACATCTGGAAGCATGGCATCATCATTACATTCCCCAAACCCAACAAAGACCCCATGCTACCCTCCTCACACAGCCCCATCACACTCCTTTGCACCCCTCCAAAGTCATGGAACGCCTTGTACTACAACTAATTACACCTGACCTACCCCTAGCTCCAACACAACATGGCTTCAGGCCACTGCACTCCACAAACACTCTTCTCACAGACCTTACACAAAGAGCTTTTGACGGCATCAACTCAGCTAGACCACCACACAGATCACTACTAGTCACACTCGACATTAGTAAAGCCTTCGATGCCATCCCCCGCCACAACCTAACAAACAAAATCTACAACACAAACATGAACAACACAAAAAGGTGGCTGGCCAACTTCCTAGCAGGCAGATGTGCACACGTATCTTTTGCCGGTCAGTCATCTAGCATCAGAAACTTTTCAAACGGAGTCCCACATCCGTCCTATCGCCCGCACTCTTCAATCTGTACATGCATGACATAACTACAGTAAGATCTCACATCTAACGAATATTAGGTGCCAAAAAAAATGCGTTAGATCCAGATTCGTTAGATGTAAATACATAAAATAATGGGAAAAATTATAATCGGTGTCAACATTTTGGCCAAGTCCCCATTTTTCACCCATTTTTGCCCTTCCGAGTATTATTTTGGGACATAAAACAAATACAAATCATGTAATATATTAATTATTAAAAGAATTAATAATAAACCAATTTATGAGTGAATAAAGAGGTGTGTAGGTTAGACGATGTCTTAAGATATCCGAGGTAGGGAGGCTATAATAGGCTACCGAGAAGCGCCACGCACCTCCTCACCTCCACCACCTCCTCCCTCTCTCTCCGTGAAGGCTTAGCCCTCTTCACTGTTACATGTTTCCATTCTCTGCACTCCCACCTCCAGTACCTAAGATATCTGAGGCAGGGAGGCTATAATAGGCTACCGAGAAGTGCCACGCACCTCCTCACCTCCTCCCCTCCACCACCTCCTCCTTCTCTCTCCGTGAAGGCTTAGCCCTCTTCACTGTTACATGTTTCCATTCTCTGCACTCCCACCTCCAGTACCTGAGGCTTGGCGTAACACACCGCCAGACAATTGTTAGATCGGATGGAAATTCGAAAGGCAGAACAAAAGGTTGGAGCTAGACAGGCAATTTAGAACACGCATCGAGCATGGCGTGGACTGACGATAGCAGGGTTACCAAATACAGTCTGCTAGGCGCTAGATAGTAAATAAATGCTGAAAATCGCTAGAATAATGCCACAATCTCAAATATTACTAACAAAATGCCGAAAATCTCAAGAATATTGCTAGAATTCATGTTTGCTAGATGTAGCCTACAAATTTGCCTCTAGATCAAAGTAAATATATCCAGATCTAGCGGGAAAATAGCTAAATTGGCAACACTAGACGATAATGGCGGGGAGGGAGGGAGGAATGCCAGGAAGCGTTAAACATTCAGCGATCGGCGGGAAAATTTGCAAATTTGATCCAGGGAACCCAGAATAATTGCCGTTAGATAGGAATTTTGGATCGTTAGTTACGAGATCAGGTAGGGCTCCCAATAGGTCGTTAGATGTAAATTCGTTAGATAAAAATGTGTTAGATGCGAGATTCCACTGTATACCCAATACACCCCAAATAAACTTAGCCTCCTATGCAGACGACATAACACTCACATGCACACACCATGTCCCCAAAACAGCAACAGATCTCCTTCAACCCTATCTCAACACACTACATGGCTGGTGCACTACAGAGTTAATCTAACCCCAGCCAAATCCACCGCAACCCTGCTCACAAGCTGGACAGGAGAACACGAATACATCCCTCAACTCACCATAAACAACACACCCCTAACACATACACACTCACCCAAAATCTTAGGAGTAACATATGATACTCATATGACATTCAAACAGCACACCACAAACACAAAAAAGAAACTGACACCCAGACTAAACGCCCTCAGGTCACTTGCTCACACAACATTTGGACACAACAAAGAAACCACCACCACAGTTTATAAACAATACATAAGATCAGTGATGGAATATGCAAGCCCAGCCTGGGCTTCTAACCTAGCTGAAACACATCATAAGACCTTACAGACTACCGGGTATTAAAAAAAAAGCCCTAAAAATCATTACAGGCTGCACAGCTACTACACCCACAGATCACCTACATCAAGGAACCAAAATCCTCAAAGTCAAAGACCATCTGGACATGAGAGGCACTCAATTCCTGGCAGCAGCCTCCACGAACCAAAACCACCCACTACACTACATGGCAACACACTCACAGACACCAAGAAATATCAAAACAACACCCAGCACACAGTATCACACACAAATACTGTCCTCTCTCCCTCCCTGCCCACCCCAAACCAACTTCCAGAAGCACATCCATACTCATATCTCTCGCCGATCCATCCACTCACTCATAGACAACACGCAGCTGCAAGCACGACCTCCCGAAATCCATCCTTCCGAATCCTCCCTTCCTCGCGAGGACAGAGTCCACCTGGCCAGGCTGAGATGCGGACACCATCCAGCTCTTCTGAGCTATCAGAAGAGACTGGATAACTCCGTCATCGACACCTGCCCGGGATGTAACACAGCACCCCATACCATCAAACACATCATAGAAGACTGCATTTCACACAACCACTTATGCCAACAACACAATCTACACTCAATGAGAGCTCTGTGGGAAAGCCCGATCGTGGCCATGGCCTTCCTCAGGGACTCGGGGCTGTTCAGCCAGGCAGCTTAGGGAACAACAACGCATGAACCACAACCTTTAGTTTTTGTCAACTATTTTCACAGTATTTCGGTCAAAATTATTATAATGGCATTGATATGACATAACCTCCACTTTGTATGTGCGATTGCCAAACATTACAAATATGAGGGGAATCTAATAAGGTCGAAATAGGTTGAGTGATCTTAGACTTCAGCCGATATCGATAGATGATTGATGACCATCGTGCGTGGAGCCTGTGTAAGAGAAAGATGACCATTTCATGACCAAGATTGAAGGACGGCGGTCGAAGGTCAACGGATGATAAGTCCAGTGCAATAGCCCCTTACTGATTTAAATTATAAACAAAATCATTATGGGCTAGGCTATTACTGCTGCCGTGATAATAGGCCAAGAGACCTGCACTCAAATGTCACTTGTTTTACAATATTTAGATCAAAATAATCAAGATTACTTATATTTTTATAGGTGTGCCATCTTATAATTGAGATTGTGACACATAACAACATGCAGAGTTACTAGTAAAGATGAATTATGATCTAATATCGAGGTGAGATTTATCATTTATGCCTACACTTCACTTTCCGCCGCATTACCGCCCTCCTCCGCTGCATAGAGAACACAAATGTGGAGTCAGATATTTGCATCAATTATAATTATTTTGCAAAAGATTCCCTATTATTTCTATATATTTAATATAACCCCTAATAAGATTTTTATTGATATTCTCCTATCACAAAGCAAATATATGGAAGCTTTTTCATATCCATAAACTCTGCAGTTAAGTCCTGCATCTCAACAAACAGGAATTTGAAATTTCATAATGTTTAGTCCTTGATCCTTCTTATATCATTAACTACTAACCTTTTCTCTTAAATGTGTAAGGTCATAGATAGATTTGTAGATATTGAATTTATATTTGTTCTTTGTTTTGAGCAATATATTAAATTTAACGAAAAAATTAAACAATCAAATACCTCTGATTGAACGATAATAATTGTATTATGTGACAACACTAATTATCGTCGATTGTACAGTGATTCACCAATATTTGAAACATGATTGGCAGCAGTCCACAATGTTAGATAAGATGTAACAATGAGGCAAAGATGGACTAAGTAATAAGGAAGTGTATATGAGTCTTTTGGAATGGAAGAGCAAAATTTGGGCATTGAATTTTGAGTGGTTGAGTGAATAAAGAAAAGTACTATTCTTGCTTCCAAATTGCTTAAGCATTTCTCTTCTCATAATCTACTCTCAGATCGCCAGTATGGGTTCCTTAAGGGTCGTCTACTGGTGATCTTCTTTCATATCTTACTAACTCTTGGTCATCCTCCTTTCGGGACTTCGGTGAAACTTTTTCTATTGCACTAGACATATCGAAGGCCTTCGATAGAGTCTGGCATAAATCTTTAATTTCTAAACTGCCCTCCTTCAGTTTCTATCCCTCCAACTGTGCCTTTGTCTCTAATTTCCTTTCCGGCCGTTCCATAGCTGCGGTTGTGGACGGCCATCATTCACTTCCTCATCCTATGAACTCCGGTGTTCCTCAGGGCTCTGTCCTATCTCCCATTCTCTTTCAAATTTTCATAAATGATCTACTCAACTGTACCTCCAGTCCCATCCATTCATACGCAGACGACTCTACCTTACACTACTCAATTAGTTTTCCAGAACGCCCCAGCCAGCAATCCCTCAAAAACAAACATAATGAAGCCATAAAATACTTATCCGCTGATTTAACTACAGTACTATTTCCAATTGGGGAAGAGAAAACCTTGTTGCCTTTATTGCTACCAAAAAACAATGTCTCCATTTTACTACCCATCCTGAACTCCCAGAGGACTTTCCCTTATACTTCAACAACAAAAATCAATCCTTCATCTTCTCTCAATATTCTTGGCGTCTCTTTTTCTTCTGCTCTCACTTGGAAGAACCATATTACCAGTCTTGCTAAGGCAGCCTCCCAGAAGCTGGGTGTGCTTAACCGCCTCAAGGGGTTCTTTACCCCTGCACAGCTTCTTGCTCTGTACAGGGGCACAGTGCGTCCTTGTATTGAGTATTGTTCACATGTGTGGGGAGGATCCTCTCACACTGCACTCGAAGACAAAGTAGAAAGGAAGGCCTTTTGTATCATTAACTCCCGTCCACTCACCAAATCTCTGCAATCTCTCTCTCTTCGCCGCAATGTTGCATCCCTCTCGCTATTCTATTGCTACTATAATAATCAGTGTTCCTCAGAGCTCTCCCAGTGTATACCACCTCCTCTATGTAGAGCACGTGGTACCGGTCTTGCACCACAATCCCACCCCTACTCTGTGCAACTCTCCAACCTAAGAGTGCAACGTTATTCTCAGACTTCTATTCAACAGCCGAGCTCTGGAACTCTCGGAATCAGTCTTTCCCTCTTCCTGTGACTTAAATTGCTTCAAACTCTGTGTGTCCAGGCATTTTGGCTCGAACGTCCCTTGATTTTGGTCCTGTCACTCTTTCAACTCTGGGGGAGGCACTCGCTACAGGCAGTTCTGCCTTTTGCCTCCCTCACTCACATACAAAAAAAAAAAAAAAAATTGGGGTGATTCAGTCATGTTCAAAGATTGGATGAGGACAGAAATATATATATACTGTATAGTAGTTGTTATTGATGTTGTTGTTCCCCAGGCTGCCTGGCCGAACAGCCCCAAGGCCCCGAGCTAGGCCAAGGCCATAACCGAGCGCCCGCACAAAACCCTCCCTGCCTACCACAATAAAGCCTGGGTGACCAAAGCCACTCCATGGCGGGGAGCTGAGGAGGGTGCGGAAACACCTGGGAAATCAAAGTCCCACCCAGGGCCCTGTGCCCCTCAGCAATTATGAAGAGAAAGTTGAGGGGCAAAGGAAAAATATGACGCTTTGGCTTCCAATCTGCCAACCTCTAGGTTGGCAGATTGGGAGGTCAATCCACAGAAGAGACGCCGTCACTTGAGACCTAGAAAATATATAAGTAAAAGGAACAGTCAGATTAAGCTATGGGTATGGCAGAGATCGCTCAGTTATCACTCTGATAGACCAGCCCATCACCACATGACTAGAATCCAATCCTCTCAGCATCAGCTAGGAAAGGCCCTAGAAAGCCGCATTTGGCGGGGGGATAGCTCCCCTATTTCAACCCCTTTCAGGGTTGGGCACCCGCACTATATATATACATATAGTAGTAAGTTGAGTGCATTAGCAAGTAGTGGAAAACCACCTATTGTATGTGAGAAGAAAATGGAAAAAATATTGAATACAGACTTCCACATAATGGTAGGGGCATTGTGGCACAGGAAAGGGAAGCATGTCTGAACAAAGCAGCCTGAAGGAGTTTCTGCCATGGTCATCTTTTAGTGGGGGTTTCCCAGGAGAAATCAAGGCATCAGAGTTAATGATGATAATAATGAATGACGTTATGATCGGGTAAGGTATCACAGGTGACTTATTATAGGTATTATTCTCATACAGGTATGCTAAGTTCTTCCTCAGTTTTGGCCACAGTAATACACCATGATAATCTACAGCAACAACTGAGATGATTGGCAATTTTCTATGACAGGTATAATGTCAAGTATGATATCACTAACCAGCATCTATTCTATACTCAAGATCAAATAAGGTATATGAAATTGACTAATTCCTTGAACGTGACGATAATGCGTTGTTATATGTGCGATTAGTTTGCTTGGGAAACAGATTAACTTGCTCATGTAGTAATGTACACCCTATGTGGTATATAAAGAATTATTATTTTGCCTAAGTGTTGTTTCCACATAGCGATTTTGATTAGTTGTTTTGTCCTTTTACTGTGTTCGTCAAAGTTTTTGTTTGTTTATTTTGCAAATTTTACATTATAATTATGATACTAAAAATATAATTAGGCTACTGTACTCTTATATACCGTACTGTACCTGTGTGAAGTGCATGTGTAGGGTCCGGATCATGAACATTGAGTATCCTGAGTACCGGTGAAGGTAACAGAAGTAGGTCGTGGAAGGTGGGTTGATGGTCCTCACTCAGCCAGGGATCACTCAGTAACTCTCCTGCTGGGCTGCGATCGTCACTACCCTCACACATGCATCTGAGGATAATAATTTTAAGCTATAATATTCTGTAGATACTAAATGTGGCTCACCTTGTTTATGTGTTTATGTAACAATGAAAATTGAGGATAGCTATTTTCTCCTACTCAACGAGACAGAGTAAGGGGCGAGGGAATGCGAAAGTGGTTCCGGACCCTAAGAATTGAAACTTTTAATGTTGTTTCTGTTTGGGCTCTGTCTCGAGTTGATCAATGGGGTATGTGCCTGAGTACAGTACTGTATATACATACTGTACATACATACATACATACTTTTTGCAATAACAGAATATTAGGCTAACTAGATAGTATGACAAGGTGTGAATTGAAAGTGAGAAAGACGTTTGAAGAATTTACTGGAGAGAGCAAACCAAGGATTATCCAAGTGGTTAGGGTATATGGAGAGGATGAGTGCAGAGAGATTTACAAAGCTTTACAAAGCATACGTGGAGGGTGTGAAGAGGAGAGAATAACAAGGAGAAAATGGAGAGATGGTGTGCAACTCGCTTTGACAGACAGGGGTCTGAGCCTCCAGGCATGCAAGAAAGAAAGCAAGTTTTAGCGTCAGTATAAAATGGCCTTCAGTGAGCCTGACGAAACAAAAGCCATCAGAGACCAAAATAAATTTTTCATGGTAAACTCCCCTACAGAAACCACCAAGATTCTGGATATTGATTTCAGTTCAAAAGACATAGAAGAGGCCATTTCCAACATGCCATCCCACTCGGCACCAGGCCCGGACTCATAAAATTCGATCCTAATGAAGAAATGTAAGGAAAACCTCTCAAAACCCCTGGCTTTTGTGGAGGAGGAGTCTAGACACTGGTTAAATACCCGATAGCTTGAAAAACGCAATAATTGCCACTCTGCATAAAGGAGGGAGTAAAGCACTACCAAACATTTTCCGCCCGGTACCTCTAACTTTCCACATCATTAAGGTTTTCGAGCGAGTCCTGCGAACCAAAATCTCAACATTCATGGAGGCACATGAACTACACAACACCGGTCAACATGGTTTCAGAGCGGGAAGATCATATCTCTCACAACTTTTGGAACATTATGAAAAAATTCTTGAATCACTAGAAGAGAAGAAAAACGTGGATGTCATTTACACCGATTTTGCTAAGGTAGGGATATTATAGGTGAACAGTGTGTTAGAAACGATAATGGGAAGATTGTGTATGCAGAAGATGAAATCAGAGAAGCATGGAAGGCACACTATGAACGATTGCTAAATGCAAACTTTAATGGGATAAGGAACAGCTTAGTATCGAAAAGCCAATATCTGGACCCCCTCCTTTGATAGCACCAGCTGTAGTGAGCGACGCAATTAATAAAATGAAGGATGGTAAAGCTCCAGGGTGCTCTGACATTGTCGCTCAGATGATAAAAGCCTTAGGGGAGACTGGTGTCAGCTGAGAAAATCCCTGAGAATTGGCACAAAAGTGTAATAGTAAATTTATACAAAGGAAAAGGGGATGCGCTAGATAGAGGTAATTATAGGGGCCTGAAAATGCTTGCCCAAATCATGAAGGTCTGTGAGAGTCTTGAGAGTTTGATCAGGCAAAGCATCTCCATTGATGATATGCAGGTTAGTTTTATGCCAGGACGTGGTACAACCGATGCTATCTTCATAGTCAGGCAGATACAGGAAAGATACTTACTAAAAGGCAGGGATCTTTACTTTATGTTTGTAGACCTGGAGAAGGCCTTTAACAGGGTGCCTAGAGATGTTGTGCATTGGGCTATGAGGAAACTTGGGGTGGAAGAGTGGCTGGGGCGTGTGATAATGAAGATGTATGAGGTTTCGCGAACTGCGGTGAGGGTGAAAAGGTGTACTGAGTGAGGAGTTCACAGTCCATGTTGGAGTTCATCAGGGTTCAGTGTTAAGCCCTCTCCTCTTTATTATGGTCCTGGAGGCACTGTCTAGAGATTTTAGATCCGGACTCCCGTGGGAACTGTTTTATGCAGACGATTTAGTCCTAATAGGTGACAATATGCAAGATGCTGGGGCCAAATTGAGAAGATGGAGAGAGGGCATGGCGAGCAAGGTTTTAAGAGTCAACATTAACAAAACCAAGGATATGCATTGTAGATTGAGACGAGGCAATGTAGAAAAGAGCGGTGCATACCCATGTGTAGTGTGTGGAAAGGGTTACTTGTTACTTACTTGGTGTGGAGTTTCTCAGCCACGCTCCGTCACTAGATGTGACGCTCGTCGCAGCTGCCCTTTAAACCATCTAGCACTTGTAGTCTTGTCTCACAGTGCCATCTTCTAAGTCATAACACTCCCTGAACAAATGTGTTTTTAGTGACTTTTTAAAGGCCTTTATGTTCGCACACCTTTTCACATTAACTGGTAGATTATTATAAAGTCTCGGTGCACTCTTTTCGAAGGCCCTAAATCCAAATTCATGATTGCACCGTGGCTCATTCAATTGATGCAGCACGTTGCCATGTCTCAGCATCATATCAGTGCCAACATTGAAGTCTTCCAATAAGTCTCGCACATATTCCGGCTTTCCAAAGTTCAAAGCTTGATACACTATAACACAGTTTGAATATGATCCTCGCTTTCACCGGCAGCCAATGCAGGTCAATTAATGCCGGCGTTATACTCGCACGGAATGGTAAACTCTTTATTAATCTTGCTGCTCTATTCATTATAAGTTGTAGTTTTCGTAGCAAGTAATTTGGTAGTCGATAATATAGAGAATTACAATACAGTAAACCCTCGCTATCTCGGACTAATTGGGGGGAGACCCAGTCCGAGATGACCGAAAATCCGAGATGTCCGAAGTCCGACTTATGTCCGACTTAAGAGAGGGAAAATTCCGAATTAGAAAAGGAAAGTCCGGTCACCAGAGAAATTGATTTTTTTTTTTTTTTTTTTTTTTTTTTTTTATATATCTATTTAATGCATCTATCTCCCTTATACATATAACTATGTCTTATTTGGTCTTTTTTTAATCTATGAATCAATTCTAATACGATGGAATTGAAAACAATATTACCCTTCTAACACACAAATAATAAAATGAAAAAGAGAGTAAATAAAAATGTCTCCTTTGTCTTTCAGAAACATAAGTCCGTCTCGTATATGTTAGTATTTTATCGCTCGCTCGCCCTAGCCACTCTCTCTCTATCTATTTATCTCTCTAATGCATCTAACTAACTCCCTTATACATTAACATAACTATGTCTTATTTGGACTTTTTGTAATCTATAAATAATTTCTAATGGGATGGAATTAAAAACAATATTATCCTTCTAGCACACAAATAATAACATGAAAAAGAGTCAATAAAAATGTCTCCTTTGTCTTTTCAGAACCAATTAAGTCCGTCTCATAATAGTTCGTGTTTATCGCTCACTTCCCCTTCTGCAACTCTGTCTATCTATCTATCTTGTCTTTTCAGAACCAATTAAGTCCGTCTCATAATAGTTCGTGTTTATCGCTCACTCCCCCTCTGTAACTCTCTTTCTATCTATCTATCTCTCTAATGCATCTACGTAACTCCCTTATACATTAACATAACTATGTCTTATTTGGACTTTTTGTAATCTTTGAATAATTTCTAATGCAATGGAATTAAAAACAATATTATCCTTCTAGCACACAAATAATAACATGAAAAAGAGTCAATATAAAAGTCTCCTTTGTCTTTTCAGAACCAATTAAGTCTGTCTCATAATAGTTCGTGTTTATCGCTCACTTCCCCTTCTGCAACTTTCTATCTATCTTGTCTTTTCAGAACCAATTAAGTCCGTCTCATAATAGTTCGTGTTTATCGCTCACTCCCCCTCTGTAACTCTCTCTATCTATCTATCTCTCTAATGCATCTACGTAACTCCCTTATACATTAACATAACTATGTCTTATTTGGACTTCTTGTAATCTTTGAATCATTTCTAATGCAATGGAATTGAAAAATATAATATCGGACATTTTCCGAATACTTATAAAAAGTCCCACAACGTCAGAGACTGTCGGAACGATGACGGAAATGTCCGAAATACCGAAGTGCATGTCCGAGAGGCCTAGCCAGTCCGACTAGTACGGGTTTCCGACTTCTAGAGGTCCGAGATGGCGAGGGTTTACTGTAGTCTAATTTACTAATTACATGATTGTGGATCAGCATTTTGGTTATATTAATATCCAGATATTTTCTCACAAAAGCAATATTCCTCAGATGATAGGCAGAGATTCGCACTGTTTGATTAATCTGGTTTTTAAATGACAGTTCACTATCAACCAAAACTCCCAAATCCTTCACCACACTACTCACAGTCATCACACTATCATTGATATTGAGGCTTTGCACGCCCAGTCTCTCAAGGTTCACCCGTCTGCCTACTAATAGGCATTCAGTTTTATTTTCATTTAATTTCAGTTGCTTTGACTCCATCCACTTCCCAATGTCTTTTAGTAAACCACTAATTTATTAGTGGCCCCTCCATCATTGACGAACATGCCTATTACATAAGGCATCCTCTTCAAACACTAATCCGCCGTAGTTTTGAATCTACCGCGCAGAGCATTTAAAAACTGAGGAGCCTTCATCATGAGCGCACGCGACCTCACTCATGGCTTCAGTCATTATGAATTGGGTTCTCACTACGAAAAAACTTCGTAAAAAATAAAAACAAAAAGAAAATAAGAATAACTATCCAATAAGCTTTCCATCATATCGTGGATGTACTTGTGTGGATCTCTGACCAGACGCTGATTCAGGCGTCATTCTTCCTTCTCTGCTCTGCGTTCAGCCTGCCCGGACGTGCCTCCCCACGCTCCGCTAGTTCCGCATTCGTGGCGTCCCTAGTGAGTTTTTTCTCATTTGTTTACTCCAGGATGTATCGAGTAAGGTTAGGATAGGCGTAGCAGGAGTGTCCTGGGCTGGTTGCCCGCAGTGCAGTGTATTTTGGGTCGAGTGTATGGGGCATCTATTTCGGATGTACCCTCGTGGTCCCGTTGTGGACATGTGAACTTTTTCACAGCTGAGTTAGTTTGTGATGCAGGCGGCTTTCACTACGCGTTAGTTAGTGCTGCCTTTTATCTTTCTGATGAGGTAAGCTTTGTTTCTGACGTTCCCAGCGTATTTTTCTTCACTTAGTGAAGTTTTTTCTGGGTCCCGAGTCAGTCTTCCCTTGGTCGGAAGTTTGTGCTACGGTGGTGTGTTGGCGGTGGTTCCTGTTGTGATATTTCCAGTGTTTGTGTATATTTCAACTTTTATTATGCCGTCTACCTAGGCCTAGCCAGCCGCTCGTAGCTTTGCCACATGTACTAGTGTTATTGTTTATTATTGATAAATATGCCCTACTGTGTCATGTGTATCCGGGTTTTAGTTGTGTATTGGCTAATTCCTCGGACTATAATTGTTTCCTGGTTTAGTTGTGTATTGGCTAATTCCACGGATTATGGAGTGACCTTGGGGTTGTCGTGCGTGGCTCTCCTCGTGTCTCTTGTTGTTCAGATGGTGTCTGTTCAGGGTGGGTTGCCTTCCGGCAGGGTTTTCTCGGTTTCACCATGAAAATCCCGGCCGCGAGCCGTGTTGGGCCACACGTGGTTGTTAACACTGGCTTGTTTCCCCGGCGTTGGGGTGTCTGTGGCTCTCCAGGACTGCGTCTCTGTGGGTGCCTGGTTTCAGGCCTCCTTTGATTCCCGGCGGGATGGCTGTTCCCATCTATAAAACGTTGTTCATGCGGACATACGTTATGTAGTTTTTCTACCCGGTTTTACAAAAACCACTTGAAAAACCTAGCTGTTGTTTTAGGCTTTCCTCCCCGGCGATCTTTTACAAAGAAGTGGGGACAGGAACTTACGGGGTTAACGTTTGGACATCTCACCCGGCGGGTGCACCTGGGTAGGGTGGGATGAACGACTTATGTCTTTCAGTTAGTTAACCAATCCATTTTAGTGATACTATGTGTATCGCCGCCTTTACTCTTACGGCGATTGAAGGTTCAAATTAGGTTAATATATCGATTCTTCTCACCCGGCGGGTGCTCCTAGGTGGAGGAACTAAGGAATTTACAAAATTCGATTTCGATTTAACCACTTAATTTAGTGATACAAGTAGGTATCGCCGCCTTCAAACTTACGGCGATCTTTTGTGACAATTCGTTAGACATCAGATCTCGTATCATCCTGCCCTGTGCTATTCTACTAAAATATTTCAAGGGCCGGCGTCTTTATGGGGGGTTGCTTTGTTACAAAATTGAATCTTGAGACAGTCACCACCACCAAGAGACTATAAGCGCCATGCTGGACCGTTATATTATATCAGAGGGTATTCTTCACTTTCTTTAACAAAAGATTTGTTTAGATTTTCTGAACCCCGCCGCGTAGCGAGCTGTGTTTGTGTCATTACATCTCGTTACCCGGCGGGTTATTAACACTTGTGTGCGAACATGTTGGGTTAACCTTATGAGCATTAATTCCTGGAAATTTTCTTTTTTTCCAGAGCTGAGCTCCGGCGGACCAATACAGACCCGGCGGTAGTTTCCTCCCACCAGTCTCTGTCATGGCTACCGTGGCCCCAGTTTTTGCTTTGTGCACTACCCCTGCTTGTGCTGGTATCCCTATTTTTGCGCATACCCGTTGCATAAGGTGTGTTAAATGTCTAGACCGTTCAAGGGGTCTCTGGGTTATGCGAAATTGTTCTTTTTGCTCCCAATTAGCTTTAAAGGTCCTTTGTGATAATGATAAGACCGCGGCGGTAGCGTTGAGAGAGGTTAGGCAACAGATGTCAGCCTACACTACCATTGTTGCGCATAAATCACTTCAATGTGACAACGTCCCACTTTGGGATAGATTGCTCTCCGAACACCCTCCCCCTAAACGTTCCTCTAGAGTCACGAGTATTAAGCCGGCGGAGACTGGTCAGGGTTCTGTATCCTCTGCTGCTACACCTAAACGCCCAAGAGAGCCTACACCCCCGGTATCCGCCTCCTCGTCTCGGGCGAGATCCCGGTCTAGGTCTCCTCTTAGACACCAGTCATCTAGTCGTGCCTCTTCACCGGCGAGTAAGAAGAGTAGGACGGAAGGTTCCACCAGTGGTCACGGCGAGGATTCCTCTAGATCTAAGAATAGTTCGCGGTCACACCGTAGCCATAAATCCTCTAAAAAGGATTCACATAAACGGAAGTCCTCTCGACATTCACCAACTTCTAGTGCATCTCATCGTACCTCTACCCCAGACAGAGTTTGTGTTAAGGCCCAAGAGTCCAGTGCAGCGCCTGTCCCAAAAGAGGATTTGCCACTTAATATTTTAACCCTGGAATTGGAAAGTTCAGGGGGTTCAGTAATTGAGAATGTTTCAGACTCTCAAGAGAGCGTAGACCAGGGCCTCGGTGTTTGGCGGTTTGCTCAACCAGGGTCTGATCACCCACGTCCGACTCAAACGAGTCACACAGTAGCCGATGTCCACAGGGACGCGGCGATCCCATCCTCTATCACTTATCTTGGCAACAAGGTACCCCTGCCTCGGCGGGGTCTTCTCAGGAGGATCAGGAGGAGAAAGACGAAGTTTCTATAATTTCGGAGATGGAAGGACAAGGGTCAGGCTCAGGCTTGGACGCCGCACAGGATACTAATGATTCACCTGTAAGTTCTTCATCAAACCAGTTTGTTATGGCACAAGAAATTAATGGGCTGCTTACTCATGCTTTATCTAAATTTTTTGGTCAACAACAGGAAAACCCCACAATGGACTTGGGGGCTCCCAAGACAAGTTCTACGGTACGGCCTCTGATGACTTCGATTGATTTATCTAAGATCCCTAACCCTCCCACTCTGTTAACCTCAGGGATCACTAGGCCTGCTACGGCGGCATTGACAACTTCAAATGTCAGGGTCATAACGGATGTCAATCCACCCCCTCTAGACAAAGCGCCTCTTAGAAAGGTAGCTATGCCCTTACTTTATGGGCCAGACGAGTCATGGGTTCTTTTGAACTCCTCTAAACCAGAGCTTGCCCAACCTACTTTGTCAGGGGAACTCCCGGTACCGCGTGAGTGGGTCATCCAGGGCAATAAGTCAAAGAAATTAAGGGCCGTGGATACTTTGGGTAATGTTCTGGACGTAAACATCAAGGCTATACCTAGTTATTATCATCAAGATTATTTTGTGTATGCTTCTAAGCCTGCTTTACCCCCTGCCTCAGCTTCAAAACTATTTTCAGACTGGTCTAAGCTGGATGGGTTTAATGATATTAAGACTCTGTCAGCTCTCACTCCTGAACTAGATTTACAGACCGTCACAGACGACGCAGCTAATCCAGTTTTGAAGGTGGGACAGTTGGGACCAGGACCTTGGGTAGATTGGGAGGTAGAGGCTCAAAACTTTGCAACCACTTTCACTTCTAAATCTTCCCACCAGATACCTCAGGATACTCATTCATGGTTCTCCATGCCGGTGGGTTCTGCCGGCGGAGTCCCGTCAGCTTTGTTTTCATTTCTAGCTGCCCCTAAGATTAATCTTTGTGAGCTGAAGGACCCGTTCACTACCCCTACCCCTACTCACCTAGACAGAGAATTTAGGCTACGGGGAAAAGCTTTTCGCCTGTTCTCGCAGTACATAGTATCTCAGCAGGTGGCTAAGTCTTTACTACGGTCCACTCAGGCAATCGCAGATGCGGATGCTCGAAGATCGGTTGAGTTATCCCGGCGACTGATTCTTCAGTCGTCAATCCAATCCTTGGGTGACATACGTACCGCCTTGCTTGAGGCGGTACGAGCACGACAAGATCTTAGGATGTCGTTAGTTCGCAAGCTACCTGATCGCATTGCTAATCAGGTGGTTATGTCACCAGTGCTTACTCCCTCTTTAATGACCCCTGAAGTGTGGCGAACAGTGTTCAATATGGCACAGGCCGTTAAGCACAGTCCCACCCCATCTAAGAAACCTGCATTTAACTTCCCCAAACCCAGGCCTACTACTAAAGCTCAGCCAGGGGGATCTAAACCTTTTCTTCCGCCTAAGTCCTCCCACTCCCCCCAGGGTCAGTTCAGGCATAGACAGAGTAGGTTTTCAGGTCAGAGAGGACGCGGCCAACATAAACCAGGTCAGGGCCAGTCTTCAGCCAACACCAGCCAGCCGGCGAAGCGTCCAGCACCAACCCCACCATCAAAAAACTAAAGTCTCTCTCACTCCCGGCGCCTACCTTAAGGCCAGAGGAACCGAGGGTAGTACAGCCGGCGAACCCTTGTCTGCTAACTGGGTCGTTCCGAACGTGTCACCAAGCATGGCCGTTAAACACTTGGGCACGGATGGTGGCACGCAAAGGCATCACTTGGCAGTGGCTCCGGCGACCTCGATTACGTCAGCCGACAACGGCGAATTTTGTTTCTTTAGAGGTGGAGTCACTAGCCCAGGAAATGATTGCCAAGAATGTCATCATCCCGGTCCCCCCAAATTACCCTGTATTCACGTCCAAACTATTTTTGGTTCCCAAAAGGGACAGTGTTCAGATGAGGCCGGTCGTAGACCTGTCTTATCTGAATCTTCACATTCACAACGAATCTTTCAGAATGTTAACAGTACACCAAATCAGGCTAACACTTCCGCCGGGAGGTTGGATGTGTTCACTAGACCTGACAGACGCCTATTGGCACGTATCGGTCAACAAAAGATTTCAAAGGTTTTTGGCCTTACGGATCAGGCACCAAAATTTTGTTTTTCAGAGGATGCCGTTCGGCTTGAACCTGGCACCTCGATTATTCACAAAACTAGTCCGGCAAGCCCTGATGCCATTGTTAAAACAAGGGATCAGAGTGTTGTGGTATCTGGACGACTGGCTGGTGGTGGCAGAGACACAACAATTATGCATAAAACATGTCAATATCATTTTAAATCATGTCAAAACTCTAGGGTTCAAGGTAAATCTGGTAAAGTCAAACCTTGTTCCCTCACGAGTAATTCAGTGGATAGGGCTGGTCTGGGACACCGCCGCTCTCACTCTGAGTCAGAGTGTGGACAATCGCAACAGGTTTCGCAGGAAACTGTTCAGGTTTCTTCACAGTCTGACTACGACGCGAAGGGTCTGGGAGTCTCTGGTCGGCTCTCTCAACTGGATTCAACTAACTGTCAAGTTGGGCCGGTTGAAAGTAAAACGATTAATATTGGAAGGCAACAAATATTTCCCGCTCTTACCGGCGGGAAAATTATGGCCCATCCCGAAATTAATCCACACCTTACTAGCGGTCTGGGCGAAGAGGGAAACATTGCACTCAATAATGTCATGGACCTCTCCTCCACCAACGGTATGGGTAGACACGGATGCGTCAGGCACAATAGGGTGGGGATTTCAGTCAAATCAGGGGCACCAGGGTCAGGGGCTTTGGTCCCACTTAGAAATCTCGCACATCAATGTCAAAGAGTTACTAGTCCCCTTGTATTTCCTTCAGGCTCACGGCCCGGCGTTACGGGGCAAGTCGGTGGCCTTCAGAATGGACAATCTGAATGCAGTCCACTGTATTCAGAAACAAGGGTCAACGAGGTCAAGGAAGTTGCTAAACGTGTCGGAAGAGATTTTTGCTCTAGCCAACAGTCTAGATATTTATCTTCACGCATCTTATCTCCCAGGCGTAGCGAACGTCTGGGCAGACGCTCTGTCCCGGAGACAGAGCACGACAGTAGAATGGGAGCTCAAGCAACCCATTTTCAACCTAATGATTGCAGAGCTCTCCCATCCACAAGTGGATCTTTTTGCGTCCGAGGAGACTCACAAACTCCCTCTATACCTCACCCGCCGGGCGAAAACGCCGGCAGGGGGGCCAGACGCCCTAGTGACAGACTGGAACAGATGGAGCTCCATCTATCTGTTTCCACCGCCAGATGCGTCACTAATGTGCCACGTAGTGAACAAACTACGAGATTATCGAGGCTTAGTCTCGCTAATCGCGCCACTGTGGCCGGCGCAGTTGTGGTACCAGCAATTGAAAATGTGGTGCCCGGACCCGGTATCGCTCCCGGTCGGGTATTTCCACTTAGACACGATTGGCAACCTAGCGACCTCGCTGACTTTTGCATTATGGACATTCAGGAGGCCAAGTGGCTAGCACCATACGGTAGAGATGTGACAAATAAATTACTCAATCAATATACTCAGTCTACAAAACGACAGTATCAATCACATTGGCAAGCCTTTACTTCTTGGATCGTTAGGACAGAACAAACTGTACCCTCAGTGGCATTAGTTTTTAATTATTTGAATTATCTGTTTGAGCAGAAACGTTTATCTGTGGTAACATTAAAAAATCACGTTACTGCGATTAGAGTGCCCTTTTTAGACCTTACGGGTCTTTCCATACCGGTAGCGGAGGAAACAGGTTTTATGAGAGCATGTTTTAAACTCCGCCCACCTCCCCGTCAGCTCATGCCTACTTGGTCTCTGGACAAAGCTTTGTCTTTGCTTCACTCTCGTCTGTACCAAAATACTGCAGACTTTGCATTACTCTTAAAAAAGGCGGTTTTCCTTTTGGCTTTGGCCACCGGAAACAGAGTGTCTGAGCTGGCGGCGATGAGCAACACACCTAATTGTCTTAGGTTTGGTAGACTTAATGAATGTATTTCCATTGCACCCTCCCCAGGTTTTGTAGCCAAGAATGAGCATAGTGCACACGTGTTTTCTGAGTTCACGGTGCCGGCGTTAAAAAGGGGAAAGGTGCATCATAATTTATGTCCAGTGCAAGCTCTAACCAAATATTTGAGAGTAGCTCCTCGAAACCCCCAAGGTGCTTTATGGGTAGCAAGTACGGGCAAACGCTTACTTAAACGGCGATTAGCCTCTCTTCTGGTAGAAGTCATTAAAGAAAGTAATCCCGGCGTTGTGGGTCGGGCCCACGATTTACGCAAATGGGCAGCCTCTTTACGTTTCCTGAAATTTTTTTCAGTTGAAGACATAGCGTCCACGCAGTTGTGGGCGTCTAATCATACGTTTCTGTCTAGATACTTGTCAGTTGCTCTAGACAAACCTTCCTTACCATGTATAGCTTTAAGGCAGAGGGTCTAGGTGGCCCTGCAGTCACTTTTGTTTACTTTCACGGGAAAGGGGGGGGGGGGGGTGCAGTCAGTTGACATAGGACACCCTAGACCCCGCCGGAGTATGAGAGCTGTGATACAATTTAAGGTTAAAATGTGATATGAAAATTTCTCAGTGAGAAATTGTGCTAGTACAATGTTAAGTACAAAACAACGGTGTTGTTAGAGTAGTTTAGCTGCGAAAGCAATTTAATATTAGAATAATGGAGTTCCTTTGCAATTTATCTCCAAGTTTATGTTGGGGTTTATTATGTGCACATGTAAACTTATAACTTGTTATTTTTTGTCACCACTCATTGAGTGGGGTGCCTTTGTAACTACAGATCTGTGTTCAGAATCTTCAGGGTTACCCATTTTTTGTCAGGCAGGCTTCTTTGAAGCACGCACCTGCCTGAACCCCCTTTTTCTTGTATTTTTTCGGCCTACGCCGTTGTTAAATATATTTTCAAAAGTAAGAATACTATGTGGTTGTTTTTATTATCTGCTTTTCTAGAGTTATGATATGATTACGAATGTCCCCCTCCAGTCTTAGAAATCAGGCATGTTCGTCAATGATGGAGGGGCCACTAATAAATTATAGGTTTGACTCCTGTAAGGAGATAAAGAAAACCTAATATTTAGTAGTGGCCCCGTAATCATTGACGACTGGGGCCCTCCCGACCGTCCCCTTCCCATTCGTTGATGTATTGAGGATTTTGGTTTACTTGATATGTCAGTGAAGGAAGAATGACGCCTGAATCAGCGTCTGGTCAGAGATCCACACAAGTACATCCACGATATGATGGAAAGCTTATTGGATAGTTATTCTTATTTTCTTTTTGTTTTTATTTTTTACGAAGTTTTTTCGTAGTGAGAACCCAATTCATAATGACTGAAGCCATGAGTGAGGTCGCGTGCGCTCATGATGAAGGCTCCTCAGTTTTTAAATGCTCTGCGCGGTAGATTCAAAACTACGGCGGATTAGTGTTTTTTTTTTTTTTTTTTTTTTTTTTTTTTTTTTATGTGATTGAGGGAGGCAAAAGGCATAACTGCCTATAGCGAGTGCCTCCCCCATAGTTGAAAGAGTGACAGGGCCAAAATCAAGGGACGTTCGAGCCAAAATGCCTGGACACACGGAGTTTGAAGCAATTTAAGTCATAGAAAGAGGGAAAGACTGATTCTGGGAGAGAGTTCCAGAGCTCAGCTGTTGAGTAGAAGAAAGTTTGAGAGTAACGTTTCACTCTTGGGTTGGAGAGTTGCACAGAGTAGGGGTGGGATTGAGTTGCAAGACGGGTACCACGTGCCCTACGTAAAGGAGGTGGTATGCACTGGGATAGCTCTGAGGAACACTGATTATTATAGTAGCGATAGAATAGCGAGAGAGATGCAACATTGCGGCGGAGAGAGAGAGATTGCAGAGAGTTGGTGAGTGGACGGGAGTTAATGATACGAAAGGCCTTCCTTTCAACTTTGTCTAGGAGAGCGGTATGAGAGGAACCTCCCCACACATGTGAACAATACTCAATACAAGGGCGCACTATGCCCCTGTACAGAGCAAGAAGCTGTGCAGGGGAAAAGAACCCCCTAAGGCGGTTGAGCACACCCAGCTTCTGGGAGGCTGCCTTAGCAAGACTGGTAATATGGTCCTTCCAAATGAGAGCAGAAGAAAAAGAGACACCAAGAATATTGAGAGAAGATGAAGGGTTGATTTTTGTATTGTTGAAGAATAAGGGATAGTCCGCTGGGAGATCCTGACGGGTAGATAGATGGAGAAATTGGGTTTTGGAAGCATTAAAGTTAACAAGGTTTTCTCTGCCCCAATTGGAAATAGTATTTAGATCAGAATTTAAGAGTTCTATGGCTTCATTACGTTTGTCGTTGAGGGATTGCTGGCTGGGGTGTTCTGAAAAACTAATGGAGTAGTGTAAGGTTGAGTCGTCTGCGTATGAATGGATGGGAATTAAGGTACAGTTAAGGAGATCATTTATAAAAATTAGAAAGAGAATAGGAGATAGGACAGAGCCCTGAGGAACACCGGAGTTTATAGGGTGAGGAAGTGAACATTGGCCGTCCACAACCGCGGCTATGGAACGGCCGGAAAGGAAATTAGAGACAAAGGCACAGATGGAGGGATAGAAACCGAAGGAGGGTAGTTTAGAAATTAAAGATTTATGCCAGACTCTATCGAAGGCTTTCGATATGTCTAGTGCAATAGAAAAAGTCTCACCGAAGTCCGGAAGGAGGATGACCAAGAGTTAGTAAGATATGAAAGAAGATCACCAGTAGAGCGACCCTTAAGGAAGCCATACTGGCGATCTGAGAGCAGATTATGAGAAGAGAAATGCTTAAGAAATTTGGAAGCAAGAATAGTTTCAAAAACTTTAGAAAGACAAGAGATAAGAGCAATTGGACGATAGTTGGAGGGTTGAGAGCGGTCACCCTTCTTTGGGACAGGTTGAATGTGAGCAAACTTCCAGCATGAAGGGAAGACGCTAGAGGATAGACAGAGACGAAAGAGTTTGCCTAGGCAGGGAGTCAGCACGGAAGCACAGTTTTTGAGAACAACAGGAGGAACACCGTCCGGACCGTACGCCTTATTAGTGTTAAGCCCAGAGAGGGTAGAAAGTACATCTTTAGAAGAGATTAGGATATTAGGCATAGTAAGAGAGAGGAGGGCGGAGAGGGAAGAATAGCACCGGAATCATCCAAGGTGGAGTTTCTAGCAAAAGTTTGAGCGAAGAGTTTAGCTTTGTCAGAGGAAGAAGTGATGGTTGTGCCATCAGAGTGGGAAAGGGGAGGGAAAGACGAGGAAGAGAAATTGTTGGAGAGGTTTTTGGCTAGATGCCAGAAAGCTTGGGAAGAGCTAGAGTTGGATAGTTCAGTGCATTTATTATTGATGAAAGAGTGTTTGGCAAGTCGAAGAACAGATTTGGCTTGATTCCGGGCAGAAACATATGAAGAATGAGAGTCTTGAGTTTTAAGGCGTCTTATGTAATAGGCATGTTCGTCAATGATTACGGGGCCACTACTAAATATTAGGTTTTCTTTATCTCCTTACAGGAGTCAAACCTATAATCTTCTCCTCAACATTCACCACGTCACTTAGTGCCAGATAGAATTGGGTGTCATCCGCAAACAGTTTGAATTTCACTCCATGTTTCATTAATATGCTAGATAGTGCAATTGTATATATACAGAATAGAATTGGTCCAAGAACACTCCCTTGAGGGACGCCCCTCTCTAGATGCTTCATCTCTGAGAATTTATTACTTATTTGCACACAATAAGTTCTGTTAGTAAGGTAACTTTGAAGGTATTCCAGCGCATTACCATCAATACCAATAGCTTTACAGTCTTCTATTAGTAAGCTATGCACCACTGTATCGAACGCGGCACTCAAGTCCAACAAAATTTAGATTCCACACTTCGCGTTGTCCATTTGCACGAGTAAATCATTAATCACAGAGCACATCGTGGTTTCCGTAGAGTAAAGTCTTCTATATGCGGACTGGTTGTCTGGGAGAGCCTTCACTAAACTCAAGTGATCCCATAACTGACCCAGAATTACATTTTCAGTAATTTTTGATAGAAATGTTAAATTGGAAACAGGCCTAAAAGAGCTCAAGCATTGAGAATCAAGGCTCCCTTTAATAATAGGCTTCACAATCGCATTCTTTTCAGACGATGGAAATACATTATTTGCAATGCTACAGTTTATTATGTCAACATATATGTCCAGAAAACTGTTAAAATTTTTACTGTGCACTATTTCACGTATCGGTATAGGATCATTACTACAATGGGTAAGTTTTGCTTTCGTAACTATGGATTTAACTGTATTCAGATCCGTCATAGTAAATTCTGTTAACTTAGTCACAGTAGGCTCAGCTACAACAACGTCTTGAGTCTCGACTACTCCAAAATTTCCAACAATGGCATTAATTTTATCACAAAAAAAGTCAGAAAAATAATTCGCCAATGTCATATCCGGAATCCCTTCTGGTAACTTATTTTTCTTCTTGTTTCCCGTCAAGTTGTCAAGTACCACATACAGCTTATTTATATCAGATCCAGCTTCTTTTGCTTTATTCATATAGTATTCACGTTTTCTAAGCACAATGAGCCTGTTTTCTATATTCCGAGCTCTTTTATAGTTATCTCTTGCCTCTTCGGTTCGTAGACGTCTCCATAGCCTCTCATATTTCTTCTTGGCCTTTTTTGCTCTTTGAATATCTGCATTAAACCACGGCGCACTATCAACTATTACTATTTTCTTTTCAATAATGGGGCACATATCTTCGTATTTTTCTCTAGCAATGCTGTTATACAGATTAGTGAAACATGACGTACAGTCATCTATTAATTCACCGTGAGCACAGTGTTCTCTTTTCTTAATTAGTATTTCATTCGCAACAGTCGATATTAGTAGTTGTGGCTCAAATTTTCTTTTTGACCTACACTTTATTGTCTTAGATTGTCTAGGTTTACTTACAAACGGCATGTTAAAAGTAACTAGTTTATGGACCGGCAAAATACAACACTCATCTTCAACATACAGCTCATTTATCATATCGCTTTCTCTATTTGTAAAAACCAAGTCTAATGCATGACCACCTCTTGAAGTTGCAGTATGTGGGTTGCAGGGTGTGGGCGCTAACTCGATTCGGTGTAGCATCTGTCGATGTTGGGTGCATCTATCTATCTATCTATCTATTGCCTGACGCCGTGATCCCCGAAGGGGTGGCCACGAACGAACCGCCCCCATGCACCTCTCTCCCCAGTCAGTCGACGCCCCTCCCCCCAACCAGCACCGCCTTCGTTCATGTACTTCCTCACTCCATCCTTCCACCTCATATTCGGTCTACCTCTCCCCCTCTGTCCCTCCACCTCGCTCTCGTACACCCTCTTAGTCATTCTCTCGCTTTCCATACGTTCCATATGGCCGAACCATCTCAAGTTGTTCCTTTTCACACTTTCCAGCACATCTACCTCCACACCACACCTCCTTCTTACTTCCTCATTAGTCTGTCTATCCCTCCATGTAACTCCGCACGCACTCCTTAAGTAATTCATTTCCACTGCTCTCACTCTTGGTCTGAGTCTCTCAACCAACGTCCATGCTTCGCTTCCGTAAGTCAGTGTCGGGATTACCACACTGTCATGCAAGGACTTCTTCACTTCCATACTGACCACCCTATTTCTTGTTACTGCTTTTAGCGTTCCTACAACCCTCTTCCCATGTTGTACCCTCTCCCGCACCTCTTCATCCATAGTCCCATCTTTACTCAACACACTGCCCAGATACTTAAAAGAGTTGACGATCTCCATAGCCTGACCGTTCAGCTTCACCTCACACTCTGTGACTTCACCCCTTTCGAAGACCATAACCTTGCTCTTCCCCGTATTTACCTTCAAATTCCGTTTTTTGCACACTGTTCCAAACTCATTTACCAGACCCTGCAACTCCCATTCATTATCACTCATCAGAACTGTATCATCCGCAAACAGCAGTATAGGTAGCTTCCACTCAATTCCCTCCCTTTTCAGCGATACACCAACATCCACTGCTCTTGATAGTATTTCTTTCATAACTCCATCCATATATACAGTAAACAACCACGGGGACATCACACACCCCTGTTTCAAACCAACATTCAGGTCAAAGAACTCGCTCTGCTCACTCTCCACACGTACTGCCGCCTTTGCACCCTCATACATGCTCTTCACTGCTTTCAGCAACTTGCCCTCTACTCCGTATATTCTAAGTACTTTCCACAAACCTTCTCTATCCACTCTGTCATAGGCCTTCTCCAAGTCCATAAAGGCAACATACACCTTTTGTTTCTTCTCCAGATACTTCTCCACAACACAATTCAGGGTAAAAATCTGATCTACACATCCTCTTCCCTTCCTAAAACCTCCCTGCTCGTCGCCTATCCATTTCTCCGTTCTCACTCTCACTCTCTCAATCACTACCCTACTGTATACCTTCCCTACTACGCTTAGAAGACATATTCCTCGGTGGTTACCACACACTCCTCTTTCCCCTTTGCCCTTATATAGGGGGACTATTATGCCAGTCTTCCAGTCATCGGGTGCACTCCCCTTCTCCCATGCTAGTTTGCACATTTTCCATACCCATTCTATCACTATCTCACCACCATACCTCAACATTTCCCCACACACTCCATCTGTTCCTGGTGCTTTCCCCAACTTCACTCTTTTCATGGCTTCCCACACTTCTGACCTCCTGATCCCCACCTCCTCCTCCACTACTTCTCTTCTTCTCCCTCCCATACCATATCCAGCTATGTTTGCTGGCTCTTCATTCCTTTCATTTAGCAACTCACTGAAGTACTCCCTCCATCTTTCGACTCTCTCTTGCTTCTCGGCTAGCATTCTCCCATTCTTATCTTTCACACCCTTACTGTTTCCCTTGCTACCTTCCCTAACTTTCTTGACTTCTTTCCAGAACAGTTTCTTACTCTCCCTCCATTTTACACTCAGATTCCTTCCAAATTCCTCATCTACTCTTCTCTTACTTTCCTTCACTACTCTCTTCACCACCCTCTTACTCTCCACGTACCTCGCTCGTTTCTGTCTCTCGGAATCTTCATTCCCTCTACTACCCAACCACTCTCTATATGCTTTCTTCTTTTCTTCCACAGCTATTCTTACCTCTTCTGTCCACCATGCTGTACCTTTCACTCCCCTCCCTCTTCTCCTCACTCCACACACCTCCTCACATGCTGCACAGATCTCATCCTTAAACACCTTGCTCATCTCCTCCACTTCCTCCATAACTTCCAGGTCGAACCCACCTAGTCGTCTTTCCACTGCTCTCCTGTACTCCTCCCTGATTTCCTCCTCCTGCAACCTCTCCACCCTCCTCACCATTCCACCCTCCTCTCGCCTCCCTCCCGCTCTCCTCACCCACTTCTTTTGTATCCTAACCTTAGCTACCACTACATAATGATCAGACAGACCCCCTCCAATACCCCTATACACCCTAGCATCCATCACAGATTTCTTCATTCGTTCATCCACACATACATAATCAATCAATGACTTTCGTTCCACCACTGTCTTATCCTTCATCGTCAACATCCGTTTCCACGTGTACCTGTGGATCATTCTGTGTCGGAAGAAGGTGTTGGCTATCCACAGCCTCCTCCCCACACATACGTCCACAAGTGCACTACCATTCCCATTCACCTCTGATGGTACCCCCCACCCTCCCACCACTCCCTCAACTTTCCTATCACCCACCTTACCATTCATATCCCCAATCAGAAATATTCTTTCGTTCTTGTCAAACTTCTCCAGGCACGCCTCCACATTCATCCAGCTCTCCTCTTTCTTTCTTTCAAGTATATCCTCTGTCGGGGCATACACGCATACAATCACCCACGTTTGTATTCCTACTTTCATTCTCACCCACACAATCCTTGAACCCACAGACCCATACTCTCTTACACATTCCTTCCATTTGCTACTTACAAACAAACATGCACCTTCTCTCGCTGTTCCTTCACTCACTCCAGCACACACACCCATTCCACACTCCCACTCTCTTACATCTGAACCTTTCCATTTGGTCTCTGTCATTCCACATACATCCAGCCTGGCATTCACTAACACTTCCAGAACCTCTCTCTCTTTTGTGCCATCATTCATGCCACTAACATTCCACGTAGCCATTCTCAGAATGTCCGAAGGCATGTCCTTAGTCGGTCGTGGTTCGTCAACGTTGGTTCCGTCCGCATCCGAGGCTGTTCGTTCGTTTTTCCTTGCTTCGATATTTTTTCCGGGTGGGGGTCGCAAGCCCACCGACCCAACCTCTTTAGTCGCCTCTTACGACACGCAGAAGGCATCATGGGTGCATCATGGGAGTAAGTGCTGTACAGCAGTAGAATAAAAGGACCCCTGTCGAATTATAAGTCAGAAATTGAGAAATTTGAGTGCGTAGTGTGCAAGGGCGAGCTTGTGTTAAATGATGATCCTGTGGATGTGAATTTTGGAAATGAGTCATTAGAGCTGGTGGACAAGTTTTGTTACCTAGGAGATACCATCTCTGCCGGTGGTGGGGCCGAGGCTGCCACTGTTGCTAGAATTAGATGTGGCTGGGGGAAGTTCAGAGTACTCCTGCCAATTCTGACCATGAAAAGAATGCCTCTCCCCCTGAAGGGAAAAGTGTATGCCTTATGCGTTATAAGTGCCTCAGAAACATGGGCCATTAAAGTAAAGGATGTCAACAGAATGGAACGTAATGAGATGAGAATGGTGAGATGGATGTGTGAGGCCAAGCTGCAGGATAGAATAACAAATGATGAGCTGAGGAGAAGTATAGGTATAAAAAGTATTAGCGAGGAGATGCGTACAAGTAGACTGGGATGGTATGGGCATGTGGAGAGAATGGATGAACAAAATTGGGTAAAAAGATGCAGGTCTGTGATTGTGGAGGGAGTTGCACCAAGGGGTGGACCGAGGAAGACCTGGGATCGGACTATACGTGCCGATCTCCTATAAAAAAAAATTGACAAGTGAAGCAGCCCTTAACCCGGCAGCTACGGGGAGACTCTTAAGAGGTTTTACTGGGCGACTGCGGGGAGACTCTTAAGATCCTAGGCCTAAAAAAATAAAATAATTGTTTTTCAAGTGAGATAATTCCCCTCCATACCTCTAATCACTCCTTCACATGTGTCAAAGTCCCCTCCTTTCCCCCCCTCCCCTTCAATTATCACCTATTTTTCTCTTATTCCTGTGATTATTGGTTTATTTATGGCACCAAAACTCCCCACCCGGTTCCAAGGTGGAAAGGGAGGGTGTGGAGGGAGAAGAGAGAGAGAGAGAGAGTAGCCCACATTACCTCCAGTCTCGCTCGTGGAGGGAGGGTGTACTCTCGCTCCCTGTCAACTCCATGAATGAACTGCTCGGCAATATTTCATGTTTTTCACCCCCCAAACACTATTCCCACTTGTTTTATTGTTGTCACATGTTACTATCTTCATATTAAATATAAAATAGGCGCATATGGATAAGTATTAATTATATTTATGGTAAATTAACGATTTTAGTGAGGAATGAATCAAAATACCTACGCACAGGGGTATGGAGCATACTACAGGCGCTGCGCAGCCGAGAGGTTAACAGGGTTGCCTGGAATGCCACCATTAGGACAAGAGACTGAAACTGCATGTATGTGTGGAGCACTCAGTCTTAAAATTTGATGTATGTAAAGTAATGTCTCGATATACACACGTTTTATATACACGGATTCGTTTGGACACGGTAACCCCAAAAGTTCCAAAGTCGGCCACAACACGGAAAAGTTGGGATCATACACGGGTGGCGGCCCAAGCCTAGGTATATATAAATGATTAAGAATGTTATTTATGCATCAAATGTCTGTCTGTCTATCTATCTAATGCATCTATCTCCCTTATACATAAATATAACTACTGTATGTCTTATTTGGTCTTTTTTTAATCTATGAATCATTTCTAATACAGTACAATGAAAAAGAGTCAATAAAAATTTCTCCTTTGTCTTTTCAGAAACTTAAGTCCCTCTCATATACTGTACTGTACAGTCAGGTCTTGATATACACGGTTAATTCGTACCCTGTACGTACAGTGTATATCAAAACCGTGTTTTAGAAATAACAGGCCTTATAGGAATTAATTAATTCGTTCCAGCCACTTTCACAAAGTCCCCCTTTTGGCCCTTTTTGCCTACCTTCAGCCGACTTATATTACATTATACCACCAACATCATATATGACATTACATAGAATACATTAAGCATCAATAAGAACTGTTTTGGACCTGTTACGGACTTATTTGTGTGAATAGACGTGTTAACGTTAGGTAGATATCCCCGCCGCTGTACTCCCTCCCCGCCCCGTCCCGGCCTCAACCCCGACCCCGTTACTGTGATGATGTTGATAAGCCTTGTGCTACAGCTAACACATCGGCCCCTCCAGGTTCCCAGGCATGTTCATCGTCCTCATTGAAACCAGAGAACACAGAAATATTGTCCATCATATCATTATCATCATCAGATTGGTTGTCACTATCGGGGACGCTCCCTCCCTCCCCCTCTCTTTATTAGGCTATGGTTCAATAGACCAGAAAGTAGAGAAGAAGTTATGACCCTATTGATAATGCAAAACTATTGAACACACTTACAAGTGTATGTTATTTGGTCTCTATATAATCTGTGAATCATTTCCAATATGATGGAATTAAAAGAAAAATGTTTTCCACCAACTCATAATCAGCAAAAATGACACAAATGTCAATTAAAAACATGTTACAATATTTCCCAATCAATTTGTGTAGACACACTTTCAAGGCGAAAATAAACCGTGGGAAAAAAACCCAATAAATAAATAAAATAAAATCTCCTGACGCTCGGAACCTCGCACCTATTTGCAGAGTAGACAGGGGAATATTTTTTGTTGACTATATTATTTCTTGTTTATCTATGTGCTGGAAGGATATTATATTTTTCAATTCCATCACATTAGAAATTATTCATAGATTACAAAAAGTCCAAATAAGACATAGTTATGTTAATGTATAAAGGAGTTATAGATAGATACATTAGAGGGATAGATAGATAGAGAGAGAGAGCTGCAGAGGGGGAAGTGATCGATAACATACAAACTATTATGAGACTTAGGAAACGGACTCAAGTTTATGACAGAGGAGACATTTTTATTGACTCTTTTTAATTTTATTATTTGTGTGTTTAACCCTCCAGCCCCGGCTATGTATTATATATATATTCCTCGAAACCCGGGTGTTTTGGCCGAAAAACGTCTAGGCTAGGCTACCGTATATTCGTTAATCAGACTGCTTCCCGCATTCCCGCGCATCCCCAAGCGTAGCTGTGTTATTTACCTGTAGAATGGCATTAAGTAGAGCTCTCTAAGTCAACTGGTTGAGCTGTGATGATGATTTCATTGGAGATAACTTTATGGCCAAAACAGCCACTTTACACCACTTTTCGATACTTAACAACAACATACAGGCACACACGAACAAGCGACGCTCTCCTTCTTGTGGCCGGAGATGCGGGGCGACGGTCCAGCCGGCTGTTGTTTACATGCGTCGGACCGACGCCTCGCACACGAAGCTCACAGGCTTTCAACCACTGGGCGTTCAAGAGACCATCCGGGTACCTGTTATATGCTTTTTTATGGGCGTTCAAGAGCCCTTCCGTGGTGAGAGGGTTAAAGGAGATAAATAATGTATAGAGAGAGAGATAGATAGAGATAGTTGCTAGGGGCAAATGATCGATAACATACAAAATTATATGAGACGGATTTAAGTTTCTGAAAAGACAAAGGAGATATTTTTATTGACTCATTTTAAATTTATTATTTGTGTGTTGGAAGGGTAATATTGTTTTCAATTATATGTATTAGAAATGATTCATAGATTAAAAAAAGATCAAACAAGACATAGTTATATTTATGTATAAGGGAGATAGATGCATTAAATAGATAGCCAGTCCGACATTTGATGCATAAATAACATTCTTAACCCGTACAGCCCCAGCGACGCGCCTGACGCGTCGGCGATGTATGTAACGCACAGCCCCAGAGACGCGCCTGGCGCGTCACCCTAATTGCGCCGACCGTAACCTCAGGTGTAGCCACTCAAGAGGGCTCAGATTTGTATGGGAACTGTGTACGTATCCCACGCAACCATGCCGATGATTGAAAACTCTCAAAGTCCACGTGCGTGCGCGCGAGCGCGCAATAACCTGTTTTTATGGGATAATTGCCTTCAATTTTTTACTGTTGTAAAATCCGTTTTCGGGGGCTCTGTAGGACCATTGTTTAAGCTTTTTGAGCGGTTTTTCGTGGTTTTTCCTTCATTCCTAACCCATTCACTATTGTTTCTGGAATAAAACCATTTTTTGAAAACCGGCCGGGTTCTGGTGCGCAAACATTACAAAACTAGCCGGGGCTCCACGGGTTAATCTTAAAAAAAAAAAAAAAAAAAAAAATTATATATTATATATAATAATAATAATAATAATACTGTATATACCTAGGCTAGGGCCGCCACCCGTATATGATCCCGACTTTTCCGTGTTTGTGGCCGACTTTGGAACTTTTGAGGTTACCGTGTCCAAACGAAACCGTGTATATAAAACCTGTGTATATCGAGACCTGACTGTATGTTCGTATTTAATCGATCGCTTGGACCTAGCAACTCTCTATCTATCTATCTAATTCATCTATCTATCTCCCTTATACATTAACATAACTACGTCTTATTTGGACTTTTTGTAATCTATGAATCATTTCTAATGCGATGGAATTGAAAAATATAATATCCTTCCAGAACATAGATAAACAAGAAATAAGAAAGTCAACAACAGAGATCCCCCGTCTTTCTCCAGAGAGGCGCCAAGCTTCCGAGTGTCGGAAGTTTGCCTTTTATTTACTTATTGTTTTTTTCCCACGGTATATTTTCGCCTTGAAAGTGTGTCTATACAAAATTATAGGAAAATATTGTAACATGTTTTTGATTGACATTTGTGTAATTTTTGCTGATTATGAGTGGGTGGAAAAATGTTTTCTTTAATTTCATCATATCGGAAATTATTCACAGTTGATGATGCAGTTTTTACCACCATACACTCTCTGCTGAATAGCAAGGCTAGAGTGGGTACCCTGATGAATCAGGGACTTAGTGAATAGTTGCCACAGATTGCTAGACCGCACCGTTCACCAACAGCACTGACGTCTGCCAATAACACACTGGCTGGCCCGAGGCTCGAACCGTCAACCTCTCGGTTAGCAGGCGAACGCTCTACCAATCGTGCTACGGCCTGTGGCCAGATTATATAGAGACCAAATAAAATACACTTTTAAGTATGTTCATTAGTTTTGCATTATCAATAGGGTCATAACTTCTTCTCTACTTTCTGGTCTATTGAACCATAATAAAGAGAGGGGGAGGGAGGGAGCACCCCCGGCAGTGACAACCAGTCTGATGGTGATAATGATATGATGGACAATATTTCTGTGTTTTCTGGTTTCGATGAGGACGATGAACATGCTGGGGAACCTGGAGGGGCCGATGTGCTAGCTGTAGCACAAGGCTTATCAACTTCATCACAGTAACGGGGTCGGGGTTGGGGCCGGAGGGAGTACAGCGGCGAGGATATCTACCAAACGTCAACACACCTATCCACACAAATAGGTCAGTAACAGGTACAAACAATCCTTATTGATGCTTAATGTATTTTATTTTTTATTTTTTTCCATTAGTTTAACCAGACCACTGAGTTTCGGGCTGGCCCGAAGGATTAGGTCATAAGAAGGCATATCGGCTCAAATATTAAAACAGGCAGTTACAGTAAAAACCGGCAACAAGGAATAAGGAGAGACATAAAAAGGAGATTATAAGTTAAAATTAGTGTAAAAGGGAGCAAACCTTAAGAAAACGTAAAAGTGGGGGCTGTAGAAAAAGAAGGGGAATCTGCTAAAATATCAGAATAAGACTTCATACCAAAATATAAGGACCTAGGAAGAGAAAACGTAGGACATTCAATCAAAATATGTCGAATCGTGAGTTGCGTAACACAAGTAGCGCATTGAGGAACTGGTTGTGGAGGAGACGACATCAAGTATAGGTAACCATGAGCTAAACGGGTATGGCCAATACGTAGCCTTGTCAACAAGACTTCAAGATGGCGAGTGGGCTGAGATGAGGTCTGCCACATGTGAGCAACGGGTTTGATAAAACGTAATTTATTAGGAGGTTGAGAGGCCCACAAAGTTTGCCAACGTTGATAGATGATAGGAGGTATAGATGTTAACCAATCTTCCACTGGCAGTTGGTTGTGAGCAACTGGCAAACCAACTCTATCTTTTGCCGCCTGATCAGCCAGCTCATTGCCTCTTAGACCAACTTGAGCAGGCACCCAGCATACCTGGACCAAAAAACGTCGGACTCGTAAATCGTGAAGAAAACGTTGTAATTTGGCAACAAGCCTGTTATGCGGGTTGTAGTCACGAAGAGCCTCCACTGCACTCCGAGAATTACTATATATGACAAAACGCTGAGGGGGATTGCGAGAGATTATTACAGTTTCTTACAGTATTCTTATAGTAGATCCTCTGGAAAAAGGCAAACTATGCCTGTGTATCCAGCTCAGTACCAGTACTTGCACTGCTGCGGTCGTTCACGGTGTTGGCGGCGGCGGTAGCAGACGCAACATTTTTACTATTCTGTATTTTTGTTTTATAATCAAACTTCAAATCTTGTCTTCCCCATGCTTTATCAAGATTACTTTCAAACTCCCTTATTGATTCGGAATCGACTACATACTGGGGCAGTGCGTTCCACTCATTTACCACTCTATCACAAAATGAGTTCTTTGCCTTCTCAAGGCTATTTCTTTCTTTGTAAATTTTCTTAGAGTGTCCTCTCGTTCTTGTTCCCTCCCGCATCAAGAAGATACCTTCACACACATCCTCATCGTACTTTCCTGACACTATCTTAAAAGTCTCCATCATATCCCCTCTCTTTCTCCTATATGCCAGTGTCGGAAGCCCCAGTGTCCTCAACCTATGCTCATAGCCTGCGTTCTTCAACGTTGGTACCAGCTTGCTAGCTCTCCTCTGCACTTTCTCCACTGCTTCTATATCCTTTACCATATATGGAGCCCACACCTGGTTCGCATATTCCAGGTGCGGCCTAACCATCGCTGTATTGAGATTCCTGAAGATTTCTTCGTCAAGTGACGCAAATGTCCTCCTTATCAGCCCTACAATTCTATTGGCTTTGTTTATCTTTTCCGCTAAATGTTCTGAGAAATTTAACTTATAGTCTATCACTACTCCTATATCCTTTTCTGCATTCACTTCCTCCATCGCTTCATACATACTGTATCCTACCTTGTCTATCTTGCTGGTCCCAATCCGCATGTACTTGCATTTTTTTGGATGAAAAGGCATTAACCAATGCTCAGACCATCCCTTCATGCCCTCCACATCTCCTTGAAGCAAACCCATATCTTCCTTACTCCTCACTCTTCTATACAGCTTAGTGTCATCCGCATACAGGTATACCTCACTTCCATTAGTTATAACTTCAGGTAAGTCGTTGATAAATATAACGAACAGCAGTGGTCCCAACACAGATCCCTGAGGTACCCCACTTGTAATTTCCCTCCACCCCGAGCCTATTCCATTCACCAGTACCCTCTGTCTCCGATCTTTCAGGAAGGCTTCTATCCATTTCACACATTTCTCCCCTATATTATAGCTTCTAACTTTCTCTATTAACCTTTTATGTGGGACCTTATCGAAGGCCTTCATAAAATCGCAATATACCACGTCTATTACATCACCATCTTCTAGAATTTGCATCCAATCATCTACCACCTTAATTAGCTGTAGTACCGTCGACCTCCCCGGCAAGAATCCGAACTGTCTCCCACTGAAAAGTTTGTTTGACTTCATATCATCCATTATTCCTTCTCTAATTACCGTTTCCATTAGTTTACACACAACACTCGTCAAACTGACTGGTCTATAATTCCCTGGGTCATTTCTCTTTCCCTTCTTAAATATAGCTGTTATGTTCGCCTCTCTCCAGTCCATCGGGATTTGTCCTGTATTAAACGATACCTCAAATAACATTTTCAATGGCTCTACTAACATCTCCCCTCCTTCCTTTATGATTCTTGGTTGTATCCCATCCGGTCCCGGTGACTTACTTCTGTTCATTTTTTCTATAGCCCTTCTTATTCTAGCATGGGAAAACTCTATTAGTTCTAGTGCCGGTGCCTGTTTGATGGGAATAGTAGGCACTGCATCCTCCGACTCCACTGTTAGTACCCCCCCAAAGTATTTCCCCAGCACCTCTGCTTTCTCCTTATCAGTCTCCGCTCTACTCCCACCATTCAACCCCCCTACCAGCTCTGGGATCCCTATTCTTCTTGTTAACTTTTCCTGAATGTACTTCCAGAATATTTTTGGATTATCCTTCACATTTCTAGCTATCTCTCTCTCCCTCTCCTTCACCCCCCTCCTTGTTTCCCACCTTATTTTATTGTTTATTTGTCTGCGTTCCAGATCCACTTCTTTAGCTTCTATACTAGACCCCCTGTTCTTTTTTAACAATTTTAATCTTTCCCACAATCGTTTCTTTCTTCTAATCAATATCCAAAGCTTTCTTTTCATTGGCAATTCTGGGTTAGTTCTTTTCCTCAATTTTGTTTTATCCTTATATTCCCTTACTGGTACACTTTTGGATACAGCATTCTCCAGTTTGACTCTAATTTTCCTCCACATTCTTTCAGCGTCTTCACCGTTCAAGTATTCCCCCCAGTCAATGTCCAAACACCGTCTCAGCAGCTCATAATCTGCTCTATCATACATGTATAATTTTCTATTGCTTCTATTATCCCTCTCTGATTTAATGTTACAACTAAAGCTTATACAGGCATGGTCACTACGACCTATAGGGCTATCCACATTAACATGTTCCACTATATCCTCTTCATTGCTAAAAATCATATCAAGTACACTCCCCTGCATCCCATCTCTATATCTTGTCATCTCTACAATATGTTGCATTAAAAAACAATCTCTCACTTTCTCTATAAACTTATTTTCCAGGCTACCCTGTCCCGCTGGAGTAGTACAATTTGCCCAGTTGATCCTTGGCAAATTGAAATCTTCAATCAAAATTTTATATTTGTTCTCTCTATTATCTATCTCCTCCATTGCTTTCAGTAGGTTATCATCCTCTCCCCTGCTATTATTTGGGCTTCTATATATAGAGGCAATTAGAATTGATCCTCTTGCACATTTTACTTCAATACACAAATACTCACAATACTGCTGTCTCATATCCACCTCATTAACCTTGAGCTCTTTTCTTACATAAATAAACAGTCCTCTTCCGACCTCTGCTCTAATAGCATTTCTCTCATATAACTCAAAACCCTCCAAACTATATTCCACCAGTTCCCTTTCAATTCTAGCATTTTTGGTCTTACTTCCTGTAGGGCTATGACATCAGGTTTTTCCTCTTCATCCTGCAACCTACATATCAGTTCTCTTTTCTTGTCCTGGGTAAACACATCCACATTACTAAACATAATCCTTAATCCATCTACCATTCCTTCAGCAATTACACCATCCCGCTCCTCCAGTCCGTACCCTACTCCCCCGTTAGCACTACTGGGTCTGCCTCTTTGTCTCCTGTCTCTCCCTGTGACACCTCCACCCCGTTCTCCTCCTCCGTCACAACTCCCATCACATTCTCTTACCTCCATGATCTCCCCCTCCCTTCTACTCTTATAAACCACTTCCTCACTTTTCCGTCCCTCACTCTCCAGTAAAAAATTCTCTTATCCTCCTCACCCAACTTTCCATTATTTTCATCAGCCTTTTCTTGTAATTCCTTAATTTTTTTCCTTTGTTCTATACTCAAATCCTTCTTTAGTCTTATGTGTTTCAGTTTATCATTTGTATTTAGCCTCCAACTAAAATTTGTCACAGTCTCTGCCACTACCCTAGTTTTAAACTGTACCCTTATAGGTCTTATCTACATACATACATACATACATTGGTTTAACGTCATTTTTCCATTACATGCATTGTAACGGCTCAGACGGGGTTGCCTTTCAGTAGTTGGAGTGTACTGTAGTACAATAAAGTCCTGCCACAACACTGCCCCAACAAGTCATCACTGTGGTTGATGTTGGTATAGTGCTAACCATGCCTCAGCAAGACTCAACAGAGTCCCACTGCAGCACTTGCACCTGCAGTATCTGCAACCACACCAGCCTTAACAGTGTTACAAAAAGACAGCACCATAACAAGACTCTACTGTATATTAGGCAATTGGACTATAGAACAATAAAGTCCTGCCCCAACACTGCTCCAACATGCAAACACTGTTACCGACACAGGTGTGGTGCCAAACGGCGCCCAGGTAAGATTCAGTCTCCTGTGGCACCTATCCGCACCCCACCAGCCTCGGCAGTGCCATACCAAGACAGTGCTAAGATAAAGACATCATTGTCTAGTAATGGCTGTTGGTCCATAAGTCTATCGCCATCCCCCCTACTAGTCGCCTTGTACGACACGCAGTAGGATGCGTGAGGCATATTCTTTTTTTCCTCCACCATTAGATGAAGGCCCCCTTACCCCCTTCCCATCCATATTCGTCCTGATCCACACCTTTCATGACCTCCTTCACTGTCTCCATATCCCTCACTTTTCTCACTCCATTATCATTCATATGAGTCTCTATATCTCCATACAAGATTACACCCCTATCCCTGTCCATGGCCTCCCTCACGACACTCTCCTTGTTCTTCATGACCCCTACAACTGCACTCTCAAAACTTTTTTTGGTCATATTCATTTCTTCCTTTTGCTCTTTCATAATATCCTCCAAATCCTTGACTTTTGTTTACCTACCACCGTCCATGCAGTTGACTCCTTTACTTCCGTGAAACGTCCTTCGTATTCCTTCAGCTGCTCCTTCAATGCCATATTCTTTGCTCCCAGTTCATCTACCCTTTTCAATACCATCTCTAGGCTCTCATTAACTGCCAAAATAGGCCTGCATTCACTTCCTTCGCTAGGCCTATTCCCTTCCCCACCTGTCACACCACACATTACACACAGTGCCTTAACTTTCTCACCAATATCCCCCTTCCATTTCTCCGTATCACTCATCCACGTTTCCAAATCCTTCACAACAATACTATAGGTTTGACTCCTGTAAGGAGATAAAGAAAACCTAATATTTAGTAGTGGCCCCGTAATCATTGACGAACATGCCTATTACATAAGGCATCCTCTTCATACACTAATCCGCCGTAGTTTTGAATCTACCGCGCAGAGCATTTAAAAACTGAGGAGCCTTCATCATGAGCGCACGCGACCTCACTCATGGCTTCAGTCATTATGAATTGGGTTCTCACTACGAAAAAACTTCGTAAAAAATAAAAACAAAAAGAAAATAAGAATAACTATCCAATAAGCTTTCCATCATATCGTGGATGTACTTGTGTGGATTTCTGACCAGACGCTGATTCAGGCGTCATTCTTCCTTCACTGACATATCAAGTAAACCAAAATCCTCAATACATCAACGAATGGGAAGGGGACGGTCGGGAGGGCCCCAGTCGTCAATGATTACGGGGCCACTACTAAATATTAGGTTTTCTTTATCTCCTTACAGGAGTCAAACCTATAATTTATTAGTGGCCCCTCCATCATTGACGAACATGCCTGATTTCTAAGACTGGAGGGGGACATTCGTAATCATATCATAACTCTAGAAAAGCAGATAATAAAAACAACCACATAGTATTCTTACTTTGAAAATATATTTAATAACGGCGTAGCCGAACAAATACAAGAAAATGGGGGTTCAGGCAGGTGCGTGCTTCAAAGAAGCCTGCCTGACAAAAAACGGGTAACCCTGAAGATTCTGAACACAGATCTGTAGTTACAAAGGCACCCCACTCAACGAGTGGTGACAAAAAAATAACAAGTTATAAGTTTATATGTGCACATAATAAACCCCAACATAAACTTGGAGATAAATTGCAAAGGAACTCCATTATTCTAAAATTAAATTGCTTTCGCAGCTAAACTACTCTAACAACACCGTTGTTTTGTACTTAACATTGTACTAGCACAATTTCTCACTGAGAAATTTTCATAACATTTTAACCTTAAATTGTATCACAGCTCTCATACTCCGGCGGGGTCTAGGGTGTCCTGTGTCAACTGACTGCACCCCCCCCCCCCCCCTTTCCCGTGAAAGTAAACAAAAGTGACTGCAGGGCCACCTAGACCCTCTGCCTTAAAGCTATACATGGTAAGGAAGGTTTGTCTAGAGCAACTGACAAGTATCTAGACAGAAACGTATGATTAGACGCCCACAACTGCGTGGACGCTATGTCTTCAACTGAAAAAATTTCAGGAAACGTAAAGAGGCTGCCCATTTGCGTAAATCGTGGGCCCGACCCACAACGCCGGGATTACTTTCTTTAATGACTTCTACCAGAAGAGAGGCTAATCGCCGTTTAAGTAAGCGTTTACCCGTACTTGCTACCCATAAAGCACCTTGGGGGTTTTGAGGAGCTACTCTCAAATATTTGGTTAGAGCTTGTACTGGACATAAATTATGATGCACCTTTCCCCTTTTTAACGCCGGCACCGTGAACTCAGAAAACACGTGTGCACTATGCTCATTCTTGGCTACAAAACCTGGGGAGGGTGCAATGGAAATACATTCATTAAGTCTACCAAACCTAAGACAATTAGGTGTGTTGCTCATCGCCGCCAGCTCAGACACTCTGTTTCCGGTGGCTAAAGCCAAAAGGAAAACCGCCTTTTTTAAGAGTAATGCAAAGTCTGCAGTATTTTGGTACAGACGAGAGTGAAGCAAAGACAAAGCTTTGTCCAGAGACCAAGTAGGCATGAGCTGACGGGGAGGTGGGTGGAGTTTAAAACATGCTCTCATAAAACCTGTTTCTTCCGCTACCGGTATGGAAAGACCTGTAAGGTCTAAAAAGGGCACTCTAATCGCAGTTAAGTGATTTTTTAATGTTACCACAGATAAACGTTTCTGCTCAAACAGATAATTTAAATAGTTAAAAACTAATGCCACTGAGGGTACAGTTTGTTCTGTCCTAACGATCCAAGAAGTAAAGGCTTGCCAATGTGATTGATACTGTCGTTTTGTAGACTGAGTATATTGATTAAGTAATTTATTTGTCACATCTCTACCGTATGGTGCTAGCCACTTGGCCTCCTGAATGTCCATAATGCAAAAGTCAGCGAGGTCGCGAGGTTGCCAATCGCGTCTAAGTGGAAATACCCGACCGGGAGCGATACCGGGTCCGGGCACCACATTTTCAATTGCTGGTACCACAACTGCGCCGGCCACAGTGGCGCGATTAGCGAGACTAAGCCTCGATAATCTCGTAGTTTGTTCACTACGTGGCACATTAGTGACGCATCTGGCGGCGGAAACAGATAGATGGAGCTCCATCTGTTCCAGTCTGTCACTAGGGCGGCTGGCCCCCCTGCCGGCGTTATCGCCCGGCGGGTGAGGTATAGAGGGAGTTTGTGAGTCTCCTCGGATGCAAAAAGATCCACTTGTGGATGGGAGAGCTCTGCAATCATTAGGTTGAAAATGGGTTGCTTGAGCTCCCATTCTACTGTCGTGCTCTGTCGCCGGGACAGAGCGTCTGCCCAGACGTTCGCTACGCCTGGGAGATAAGATGCGTGCAGATAAATATCTAGACTGTTGGCTAGAGCAAAAATCTCTTCCGACACATTTAGCAACTTCCTTGACCTCGTTGACCCTTGTTTCTGAATACAGTGGACTGCATTCAGATTGTCCATTCTGAAGGCCACCGACTTGTCCCGTAACGCCGGGCCGTGAGCCTGAAGGAAATACAAGGGGACTAGTAATTCTTTGACATTGATGTGCGAGATTTCTAAGTGGGACCAAAGCCCCTGACCCTGGTGCCCCTGATTTGACTGAAATCCCAAACCTATTGTGCCTGACGCATCCGTGTCTACCCATACCGTTGGTGGAGGAGAGGTCCATGACATTATTGAGTGCAATGTTTCCCTCTTCGCCCAGACCGCTAGTAAGGTGTGGATTAATTTCGGGATGGGCCATAATTTTCCCGCCGGTAAGAGCGGGAAATATTTGTTGCCTTCCAATATTAATCGTTTTACTTTCAACCGGCCCAACTTGACAGTTAGTTGAATCCAGTTGAGAGAGCCGACCAGAGACTCCCAGACCCTTCGTGTCGTAGTCAGACTGTGAAGAAACCTGAACAGTTTCCTGCGAAACCTGTTGCGATTGTCCACACTCTGACTCAGAGTGAGAGCGGCGGTGTCCCAGACCAGCCCTATCCACTGAATTACTCGTGAGGGAACAAGGTTTGACTTTACCAGATTTACCTTGAACCCTAGAGTTTTGACATGATTTAAAATGATATTGACATGTTTTATGCATAATTGTTGTGTCTCTGCCACCACCAGCCAGTCGTCCAGATACCACAACACTCTGATCCCTTGTTTTAACAACGGCATCAGGGCTTGCCGGACTAGTTTTGTGAATAATCGAGGTGCCAGGTTCAAACCGAACGGCATCCTCTGAAAAACAAAATTTTGGTGCCTGATCCGTAAGGCCAAAAACCTTTGAAATCTTTTGTTGACCGATACGTGCCAATAGGCGTCTGTCAGGTCTAGTGAACACATCCAACCTCCCGGCGGAAGCGTTAGCCTGATTTGGTGTACTGTTAACATTCTGAAAGATTCGTTGTGAATGTGAAGATTCAGATAAGACAGGTCTACGACTGGCCTCATCTGAATACTGTCCCTTTTGGGAACCAAAAATAGTTTGGACGTGAATACAGGGTAATTTGGAGGGACCGGGATGATGACATTCTTGGCAATCATTTCCTGGGCTAGTGACTCCACCTCTAAAGAAACAAAATTCACCGTTGTCGGCTGACGTAATCGAGGTCGCCGGAGCCACTGCCAAGTGATGCCTTTGCGTGCCACCATCCGTGCCCAAGTGTGTAACGGCCATGCTTGGTGACACGTTCGGAACGACCCAGTTAGCAGACAAGGGTTCGCCGGCTGTACTACCCTCGGTTCCTCCGGCCTTAAGGTAGGCGCCGGGAGTGAGAGAGACTTTAGTTTTTTTATGGTGGGGTTGGTGCTGGCCGCTTCGCCGGCTGGCTGGTGTTGGCCGAAGACTGGCCCTGACCTGGTTTATTTTGGCCGCGTCCTCTCTGACCTGAAAACCTATTCTGTCTATGCCTGTACTGACCCTGGGGGGAGTGGGAGGACTTAGGCGGAAGAAAAGGTTTAGATCCCCCTGGCTGGGCTTTAGTAGTAGGCCTGGGTTTGGGGAAGTTAAATGCAGGTTTCTTAGAAGGGGTGGGACTGTGCTTAACGGCCTGTGCCATATTGAACACCGTTCGCCATACTTCAGGGGACATTAAAGATGGAGTAAGTACTGGTGACATCACCACCTGGTTAGCAATGCGATCAGGTAGCTTGCGAACTAACGACATCCTAAGATCTTGTCGTGCTCGCACCGCCTCAAGCAAGGCGGTGCGTATGTCACCTAAGGATTGGATTGACGACTGAAGAATCAGTCGCCGGGATAACTCAACCGATCTTCGAGCATCCGCGTCTGCGATTGCCTGAGTAGACCGTAGTAAAGACTTAGCCACCTGCTGAGATACTATGTACTGTGAAAACAGGCGAAAAGCTTTTCCTCGTAGCCTAAATTCTCTGTCTAGGTGAGTAGGGGTAGGGGTAGTGAACGGGTCCTTCAGTTCACAAAGATTAATCTTAGGGGCAGCTAGGAATGCAAACAAAGCTGCCGGGACTCCGCCGGCAGAACTCACCGGCATGGAAAACCATGAATGTGTGTCCTGAGGGATCTGGTGGGAAGATTTAGAAGTGAAAGTGGTTGCAAAGTTTTGAGCCTCTATCTCCCAATCCACCCAAGGTCCTGGACCCAACTGTCCCACCTTCAAAACTGGATTAGCTGCGTCGTCTGTGACGGTCCATAAATCTAGTTCAGGAGTAAGAGCTGACAGAGTCTTAATATCATTAAACCCATCCAGCTTAGACCAGTCTGAAAATAGTTTTAAAGCTGAGGCAGGGGGTAAAGCAGGCTTAGAAGCATACACAAAATAATCCTGGTGATAATAACTAGGTATAGCCTTGATGTTTACGTCCAGAACATTACCCAAGGCATCCATGGCCCTTAATTTCTTTGACTTGTTGCCCTGGATAAACCACTCACGCGGTACCGGGAGTTCCCCTGACAAGGTAGGTTGGGCAAGCTCTGGTTTAGAGGGGTTCAAAAGAACCCATGACTCGTCTGGCCCATAAAGCAGGGGTATAGCTACCTTTCTAAGAGGCGCTTTGTCTAGAGGGGGTGGATTGACATCCGTTATGACCCTGACATTTGAAGTTGTCAATGCCGCCGTAGCAGGCTTAGTGCTCCTTGCAGGTGACAGAGTAGGAGGGTTAGGAATCTTAGATAAATCAATTGACGTCATCAGAGGCCGTACCGTAGAACTTGTCGAGGGAGCCCCCAAGTCCATTGTGGGGTTTTCCTGTTGTTGACCAAAAAATTTAGATAAAGCATGAGTAAGCAACCCATCAATTTCTTGTGCTGTAACAAACTGGTTTGATGAAGAACTTACAGGAGAATCATTATTATCCCGTGCGGCGTCCAAGCCTGAGCCTGACCCTTGTCCTTCCATATCCGAAATTATGGAAACTTCGTCTTTTTCCTCCCGATCCTCCTGAGAAGACCCCGCCGAGGCAGGGGTACCTTGTTTCCAAGATAAGTCTGGGATAGAGGATGGGATCGCCGCGTCCCTGTGGACGTCGGCTACTGTGTGACTCGTATGAGTCGGACGTGGGTGGTCAGACCCTGGTTGGGCAAACCGCCAAACACCGAGGCCCTGGCCTACGCTCTCTTGAGAGTCTGAAACATTCTCAATTATTGACCCTCCTGAACTTTCCATTTCCAGGGTTAAAATATTAATTGGCAAATCCTCTTTAGGGACAGCCGCTGCACTGGACTCAGAGGCCGTAACACAAACTCTGTCAGGTGTAGAGGTACGATGAGATGCACTAGACTTTGGGGAATGTCGAGAGGACTTCCGATGTGAATCCTTTTTTGAGGATTTATGGCTGCGGTGTGACCGCGAACTAGTCTTAGATCTGGAAGAATCTCCGCCGTGACCACTGGTGGAACCTTCCGTCTTACTCTTCTTACTCGCCGGGGAAGAGGCACGACTAGATGACTGGTGTCTGAGAGGTGACCTTGACCTAGATCTCTCCCGCGACGAGGAGGCGGATGCCGGGGGTGTAGGCTCTCTCGGGCGTTTAGTTGTAGTCGCAGACGATACAGAACCCTGACTAGTCTCCGTCGGCTTAACACTCGTGACTCTAGAGGAACGTTTAGGGGGAGGGTGTTCTGACAGCAATCTATCCCAAAGTGGGACGTTGTCACATTGAAGTGACTTATGCGCGACAATGGTAGTGTAGGCCGACATCTGTTGTCGAACCTCTCTCAACGCTACCGCCGCGGTCTTATCATTTTCACAAAGGACTTTAACAGCTAATTGAGAGCAAAAGGAACAATTATGCATAACCCAGAGACCCCTTGAACGGTCTAGACATTTAACACACCTTATGCAAAGGGTGTGTGCAAAAATAGGGATACCAGCACAAGTAGGGGTAATGCACAGGGCAAAAACTGGGGCCACGGTAGCCATGACAGAGACTGGTGGGTGAAAACTACCGCCGGGTCTGTATTGGTCCGCCGGAGCTCAGCTCTGGAAAAAAGAAGAAAATTTCCAGGAATTAATGCTCATAAGGTTAATCCAACATGTTCGCACACAAGTGTTAATAACCCGCCGGGTAACGAGATGCAAAGACACAACTAACATATCTCGCTACGCGGCGGGGTGTAAAGTCTAAACAAATCTTTTGCTAAAGAAAGTGAAGAATACCCTCTGATATAATGGTCCAGCATGGCACTTATAGTTTCTTGGAGGAGGTGACTGTCTCAAGATTCAACAACCCCCCATAAAGACGCCGGCCCTTGAATTATTTTAGTAGAATAGCCCAGGGCAGGATGATACGAGATCTGATGTTTAACGAATTGTCACAAAAAATCGCCGTAAGATAGAAGGCGGCGATACCTAATTGTATCACTAAATTAATAGGTTAAATTGAATTTTGTAAATTCCTTAGTTCCTCCACGTAGGAGCACCCGCCGGGTGTGAGAATCGATATTTAACCTAATTGAACCTTCAATCGCCGTAATAGTAAAGGCAGCGATACACAGAGTATCACTATAATGGATTGGTTAACTAACTGAAAGACCTAAGTCGTTCATCCCACCCTACCCAGGTGCACCCGCCGGGTGAGAAGTTTAAAAGTTAACCCCATAAGTTCCTGTCCCCACTTCTTTGTAAAAGATCGCCGGGGAGGAAAGCCTAAACAACAGCTAGGTTTTTCATGTGGTTGTCATAAAACCAGGTAGAAAAAACTCCAAAACGTATGTCCACAAGAACGCCGTTTTATATGGATGGGTACAGCCATCCCGCCGGGAATCAAAGGAGGCCTGAAACCAGGCACCCACAGACGCAGTCCTGGAGAGCCACAGACACCCCCCCACGCCGGGGACACAAGCCAGTGTTAACAACCACGTGTGGCCCAACACTGCTCTCGGCCAGGATTTTTTCACGGTGAAACCGAGAAAAAACCCGCCGGAAGGAAACCCACCCTGAACAGACACCATCTGAACAACACACGACACGAGGATAGCCACGCACGACTAACCCAAGGTCACACCATAATCCGTGGAATTAGCCAATACACAACTAAACCAGGAAACAATTATAGTCCGAGGAATTAGCCAATACACAACTAAAACCCGGATACACATGACACAGTAGGGCATATTTATAAATAATAAATAATAACACTAGTACATGTGGCAAAGCTACGAGCGGCTGGCTAGGCCTAGGCAGACGGCATAATAACAGTTGAAATATACACACACACTGGAAATATCACAACAGGAACCACCGCCAACACACCACCGTAGCAATAACTTCCAATCCTGGGAAGACTGACTCGGGACCCAGAAAAAACTTCACTAAGTGAAGAAAAATACGCTGGGAACGTCAGAAAACAAAGCTTACCTCATCAGAAAGATAAAAGGCAGCAATAATTAACGCGTAGTGAAAGCCGCCTGCATCACAAACTAACTCAACCGTGAAAAAGTTCACATGTCCACAACGTGACCACGAGGGTACATCCGAAATAGATGCCCCATAAACTCGACCCAAAATACACTGCACTGCGGGCAACCAGCCCAGGACACTCCTGCTACGCCTATCCTAACCTTACTCGATACATCCTGGAGTAAACAAATGAGAAAAAACTCACTAGGGACGCCACGAATGCGGAACCAGCGGAGCGTGGGGAGGCACGTCCGGGCGGGCTGAGCGCAGAGCAGAGAAGGAAGAATGACGCCTGAATCAGCGTCTGGTCAGAAATCCACACAAGTACATCCACGATATGATGGAAAGCTTATTGGATAGTTATTCTTATTTTCTTTTTGTTTTTATTTTTTACGAAGTTTTTTCGTAGTGAGAACCCAATTCATAATGACTGAAGCCATGAGTGAGGTCGCGTGCGCTCATGATGAAGGCTCCTCAGTTTTTAAATGCTCTGCGCGGTAGATTCAAAACTACGGCGGATTAGTGTTTGAAGAGGATGCCTTATGTAATAGGCATGTTCGTCAATGATGGAGGGGCCACTAATAAATTAACCTCTTCTAACTTCTTATCTGTGCTCTTAAATCCCCGAAAACGTTGTAACCTTCCTTCCGCCTCCGTCATACCCGAAATTCACTCCGCCATGTTTGTTTACAAACTCAACAACTCACAACACTACCGCTGTCCCGTCACTACACACTCTTATTACACTATATATCACCCCTCCACCACACCAATATATCCTCCAAACACTTCACTAAATCCTTCCTCTTCTTGCTAGCCCCGTATGCACTCGATATTCCGTGAATTAATTGTCCATTCCCATAACATATGCCGGAGCCTCAAAACTTGCGTCCGCCTTCCGCCATTGTGTGCCGCCAATTATGTCAACAGCAACATGTATTGCAAACAATTCAGCATTATAAACCGTCGACTGCATGGGGAGAGATATCTGAACTTGGTGGTCCTGAGACACGGCAGCACATCCAACACCTGAATCGGATTTGGACCCATCAGTATAGATGGCGATATGGGGGGCTTTGCGGAGAATGTGTTCTAAGGCATGCTGTCGAAACACAGTCGGTGAAGCGGAAGACCGTTTAGTTAAGTTAATATTAAAACAGGCAGTTACAGTAAAAACCGGCAACAAGGAATAAGGAGAGACATAAAAAGGAGATTATAAGTTAAAATTAGTGTAAAAGGGAGCAAACCTTAAGAAAACGTAAAAGTGGGGGCTGTAGAAAAAGAAGGGGAATCTGCTAAAATATCAGAATAAGACTTCATACCAAAATATAAGGACCTAGGAAGGGAAAACGTAGGACATTCAATCAAAATATGTCGAATTGTGAGTTGCGTAACACAAGTAGCGCATTGAGGAACTGGTTGTGGAGGAGACGACATCAAGTATAGGTAACCATGAGTTAAACGGGTATGGCCAATATGTAGCCTTGTCAACAAGACTTCAAGATGGCGAGTGGGCTGAGATGAGGTCTGCCACATGTGAGCAACGGGTTTGATAAAACGTAATTTATTAGGAGGTTGAGAGGCCCACAAAGTTTGCCAACGTTGATAGATGATAGGAGGTATAGATGTTAACCAATCTTCCACTGGCAGTTGGTTGTGAGCAACTGGCAAACCAACTGCGTCTTTTGCCGCCTGATCAGCCAGCTCATTGCCTCTTAGACCAACTTGAGCAGGCACCCAGCATACCTGGACCAAAAAACGTCGGACTCGTAAATCGTGAAGAAAACGTTGTAATTTGGCAACAAGCCTGTTACGCGGGTTGTAGTCACGAAGAGCCTCCACTGCACTCCGAGAATTACTATATACTGTATATGACAAAACGCTGAGGGGGATTGCGAGAGATTATGTCAACAGCAGCATGTATTGCAAACAATTCAGCATTATAAACCGTCGACTGCATGGGGAGAGATATCTGAACTTGGTGGTCCTGAGACACGGAAGCACATCCAACACCTGAATCGGATTTGGACCCATCAGTATAGATGGCGATATGGGGGCTTTGCGGAGAATGTGTTCTAAGGCATGCTGTCAAAACACAGTCGGTGAAGCGGAAGACCGTTTAGTTAAGTAAGATAGGTATGTACAAACTTGCAGAGGGTGTAAATTCCATGGAGGCAAAGAGGAAAGAGGGGGAAGGAATTGAATATACAAACCCGTTGACCGAAGAAGTAGACCAACACGAATGGGGAAGGGAGGAACATGAAGACCAGCTGAATATAAGGCATCGTCATGAAATAGCTGCTTGGTAGGAGAATATAGGTTTGAGTCCCGGAGGGAAGAATGAAAACTTAATATTTAGTAGTGGCCCCAAAATCATTGACGATATGCCTATTAGTATAATACAGTAGTCCTCTTTCAAGCACCCGCGGTCAGTTTGTTTGAAACACCCGCCGCAGGGGAAAAAGTACTTCATCATAAGTGTAATGCTAATTCTCTTATGGAATCGTCTTTATGATTGGGTACTCGCTACAAAAAAACTTCGTAAAAAAGAAAAAAGAAAAATTAACTTAAAATTTGTTATATTAAGGCTTTCCAACTCGTGGATGTCTTTTGTGGATTCTACCCGAGACGCTGAACCAAGCGACGCCATTCCTCCTTCAATGATATATCAAGATTAAACTCAAGACATAAACGAATGGGAAGGGGATGGAAGGGAGGGCCCTACATCGTCAATGATTTCAGGTCCACTACTAAATATTATGTTTTCATTCTTCCCTCCGGGACTCAAACCTATAATTTATTAGTGGCCCCTCCATCATTGACAATATGCCTGATATCTCAAGTCTGGAGGGGGACATTCATGACAATATCAAAACCATTAACCTATAAACGGCGAGGGGGGGGTATTAAACCCGGTCCCCATGGGCGAGCATATAGGCTCCATTCAGGCCTATAATCGTCATTTTACGATAAATATCGTTATTACTTATTCATATGAGCCTATTTTACCTTCACTATGAAGATAGTAACCTGTAACAACAATAAAACAAGTGAAAATATAATTTTTCTGGTCAAAATAGCGAATATAGATGGACCAGCCCATTCATGAATTATGGAGAAAATTGAGGTAACCCCTCCCTCCACGAGGCCTCAAGCCACACTGAGCCTACTCATACACACACTCGGTTGTGTAACACACCCGCTAGGCAGGTAAGCACATCCTCCACACATTTTGCTAATGTTAGCACCAAAATATACCAACGAATTAGGGAATAACAGGGAAAATAGGTGATAATTGAAGGGGGAGGGGAAAAGGAGGAAGGAGGGGATGTGAAGGAGTGATATGAGGTATAGGAAAGAAAAAAAAAATTGTTTAGTGCTACTGGGGCCGTTTAAATGTTTTTTTAGGTCTCCCTCTTAAGAGCTTTGCCGCCCTCGGCCAGTAAAACCTCTTATGAGCTTTGCCGCCGTTTACGGGTTAACAAACTACCATAGGTAGAGAAAAAGAACCACATAACAAATTTAAGTCTTTATTGTTTACATACAATAATATAGAAAAATGGAAAGAAAGCAGTGCATTACTTCGAAGATCTGCTTAAAAGTAACCATATAGGTACATCTGTTAAAGAATATCACATTGAGATTCAATAAAATTTGTTTTCCAAGAACATTCTTTAATTCTTGTCCAACATTGTAAAGGCACAATATAGGTTTGACTCCTGCAAGGAGATAAAGAAAACCTAATATTTAGTAGTGGCCCCGTAATCATTGACGATTATGCCTATTACATAAGGCCTCCTCTTCAAACGCTCATTTAACGTAGTTTGAATCTACCGCGCAGAGCATAAAAATTGAGGAGCCTTCATCATGAGCGCACGCAACCTCACTCATGGTTCTGTCATTATGAAATTGGGTTCTCACTACGAAAAAACATCGTAACAAATAATAAATAAAAAGAAAATAAGAATAACTATTCATAAGCTTTCCATATACTCGTGGATATACTTGTGTGGATATTTGACCAGACGCTGACTTCAGGCGTCATACTTCCTTCACTGACATATCAAGTAATCCTTAATACATCAACGAATGGGAAGGGGATGGTCGGGAGGGCCCCAGTCGTCAATGATTACGGGGCCACTACTAAATATTAGGTTTTCTTTATCTCCTTGCAGGAGTCAAACCTATAATTTATTAGTGGCCCCTCCATCATTGACGATTATGCCTGATATCTAAGACTGGAGGGGGACATTCGTAATCATATCATAACTCTAGCAAAAGCAGATAATCAAACAACCACATAGTATTCTTACTTTGTAAAAAAGATATATTTTGCACATAAACTTTATACAGCATATATATTCAAAAAGGGGTACAAGCAGGAGCGTGCTTTGAAGAAGCCTGCTTGAATAAAAAGGGTTAACTCTGAGACTCTGTACACAGATCTGCTAGTTAAGAAGGCACCCCACTTAAAGTAAGTGGTGAAAAATAAAAACTTATAAGTCTACATGTGCACATATAAACCCCATTAACCTAGTGGATATATTCCTAAAAATATACCCAAACATAAAATGAACTCTTGTACTTTCGCAGAAGTACTGAACTCTTGTACTTATGCAGAAGTACTTACATCAAAAATAAAATTCGCAGTCGCAACTACTGAGATTTTCTTAAAATTATATTGCTTCACAGCCAAAACTACTTACAAGAATTGTTGTTTTACTACTATTGTACTTTAGCACAATTTCCTGTAATGCATACTACAGAGAAATTTTATATCACAACACTTATATACAGTATCACAGCTCGTATGCTCCGTACACATACTCCGGCGGGGTCTAGGGTGTCCTATGTTACACTGACTGCACCCCCCCCCCCCCCCTCTTTTCTTAACCTAAACAATAAGTGACTTAGAGGCCACCTAGACCCTCTGCCTTAAAGCTATACATGGCATGGAAGGTCTGTCTAGAGCTACTGAAAGGTATCGAGTCAAAAACGTATGATTAGAGGACCATAGGTACGTGGACGCTATGTCCTCAACAGAAAAATTCTTAAGGAAACGCAAAGAGGCCGCCCATTTGCGTAAATCGTGGGCTCTTCCCACGACGCCGGGATTACTCTCTTTAATGACTTCGACTAGGAGAGAAGCTAGTTTTCGTTTCATTAAGAGTTGGCCCGTACTTGCTACCCATAAAGCACCCTGTTGATTCAGAGGTGCTACTCTCAAATATTTGGTTAGAGCTTGCACTGGACATAAATTATGGTGCACTTTTCCCCTTTTTAACACCGGCACCGTGAACTCTGAAAAAACGTGTTCACTGTGTTCATTTTGGGCGATGAACGCCGGGGAAGGTGCAAAGTGAATACACTCATTGAGCCTACCAAACCTTATGCAATTAGGTGTGTTGCTCATCGCCGCCAGCTCAGATACCCTGTGCCCGGTAGCCAAAGCCATAAGGAATACTGCCCTTTTTAAAAGTAAGTCAAAATCTGCAGTATTTTGGTACAGACGGGAATGAAGTAAAGACAATGCCTTGTCCAGAGACCAGGTAGGCATGAGCTGACGGGGAGGTGGGCGGAGTTTAAAACATGCTCTCATGAAACCTTTTTCCTCCGCTAGTGGTATGGTTAGACCTGTAAGGTCAAAGAATGGCATCCTAATTGCTGTTAAGTGATTTTTTAACGTTACTACAGATAGACGTTTCTGCTCGAACAGATAGTTTAAATAATGAAAAACCAAAGCCACCGAAGGTACGGTTTGTTCTGTTCTAATTATCCAAGAAGGAAAGGACTGCCAGTGCGATTGATACTGTCTCTTTGTAGATTGGGTATATTGATTCATGAATTTATCGGTCACGTTTCTACCATACGGTGTTAGCCACTTGGCCTCCTGAATGTCCATAATGCAAAAGTCAGCGAGGTCTCTAGGTTGCCAATCGTGTCTAAGTGGAAATACCCGACCGGGAGCAACACCGGGTTCGGGCACCACGTTTTCAATTGCTGGTACCACAACTGCGCCGGCCACAGGGGCGCGATTAACGAGACTACGCCCCGATAATCCCGTAGTTTGTTTACTACGTGGCACATTAGAGAAGCGTCTGGTGGCGGAAACAGATAAACGGAACTCCACCTGTTCCAGTCCGTCACCAGAGCGTCGGGTCCGCCCGCCGGCGTTATTGTCCGGTGGGTGAGGTACAGCGGGAGTTTGTGAGTCTCCTCGGATGCAAACAGATCCACTTGTGGACGGTAAGGCTCCGCAATCATTTGGTCGAAAATGGTTTGCTTGAGCGCCCATTCTACTGTTGTGCTCTGTCTCTGAGACAGAGCGTCTGCCCAGACGTTTTCTACGCCTGGGAGATAGGATGCGTGAAGATGAATGTTCAGCTTGTCGGCTAGAACAAAAATCTTTTCTGACACGTTTAGCAACTTCCGAGATCTCGTTGACCCTTGTTTCTGAATGCAGTGAACCGCATTCAGATTGTCCATCCTGAAGGCCACCGATTTGTCCCGTAAATTAGAGCCGTGAGCCTGAAGGAAATACAAGGGGACTAGTAACTCTTTGACATTGATGTGAGAGGTTTCTGAATGGGACCAAAGCCCTTGACCCTGATGGCCGTGGTTTGACTGAAAGCCCCAACCTATCGTTCCTGACGCATCCGTGTCTACCCATACCGTCGGCGGAGGAGAGGTCCATGACATGACCGAGTGCAATGTTTCCCTCTTCGCCCAGACCGCTAGTAAGCTGTGTATTAATTTTGGGATGGGCCATAATGTTTCCGCCGGCAATAGTGGAACAAATTTGTTGCCCTCCAATATTAAACGTTTGACTTTCAGGCGGCCCACCTTTACAGTTAGTTGAATCCAGTTGAGAGAGCCGACTAGAGATTCCCAGACTCTCCGTGTCGTAGTCAGACTGTGAAGAAACATAAACAGTTTCTTGCGAAACCTGTTCCGATTGTCCACACTCTGACTCAGAGTGAGAGCAGCTGTGTCCCAGACCAGCCCTATCCACTGAACCACTCGTGAGGGAACAAAGTTTGACTTTACCGGGTTTACCTTGAACCCTAGAGATTTTACATGATTTAATGTTATGTTGACATGATTGATGCATAACTGTTCCGTCTCTGCCACCACCAGCCAGTCGTCTAGATACCACAAAATCCTGATCCCTTGTTCTAACATGGGCATCAGGGCTTGCCGGACTAATTTTGTGAATAAGCGAGGTGCTAGGTTCAATCCGAACGGCATCCTCTGAAAGACATAAGTCTGATGCATTATTCGTAAGGCCAGAAATCGTTGAAACCTTTTGTTTACCGGGACGTGCCAATACGCGTCTGTCAGGTCTAAAGAACACATCCACCCTTCCGGCGGAAGTGTTAGCCTGATTTGATTCACTGTCAGCATCCGGAAGGAAACGTTGTGAATGTAGAGGTTCAGATAAGACAGGTCTACGACCGGCCTCATCTGAACACTGTCCCTTTTGGGCACTAGAAAGAGTTTGGACGTAAATACTGGGTAATTTTGAGGGACCGGGATGATGACATTCTTGGCGATCATCTCTTGGATCAGTGACTCCACCTCTAATGAAACAAAATTTGCCTTTGTCGGCTGACGTAAGCGAGGTCGCCAGAGCCACTGCCAGGTGATGCCTTTGCGTGTCACCATCCTCGCCCATGTGTTTAATGGCCATGCGCGATGACACGCCCGGAACGACCCAGTTAGCAGACAAGGGTTCGCCGGCTGGACTACCCTCTGATCCACCCGCCGTAAGACTGGCTCTGGGAGTGAGAGAGACCCTAGTTTTTTGGTGGTGGTGGTGGTGTATGCTTTGATGACTGGCCGGGTTTGGCAGGAGACGGGCCCTGGCCCGGTCGTTGATACTTCTGTCCTTTATGATTACCTGAAAACTTTCCTTGCTTGTATCTGTACTGAGCCTGACTTTGGGTGGAAGAGGACTTACGCAGATGAAAGGGCTTTGCCCCACCAGGCTGAGCTTTTGCGACTGGTTTGGGCTTGGTAAAATTGAAAGCAGGTTTCTTAGATGGGGCGGGACTGTGCTTAAAGGCCTGAGCCATGTTGAACACTGTTTTCCACACCTCCGGGGACATTAAAGAGGCAGTTAGAACAGGGACATAACCACTTGATTTGCAATCCTATCCGGGAGCTTCCTCACGAGAGACATCCTTAGATCTTGTCGTGCCCGCACCGCCTCTAGCAAGGCTGTACGGATATCTCCCAGTGACTGTCTGGAGTAGCAAGCGTCTAGATAGTTCGATAGCCTTTCGGACTTCCGCGTCCGCGATTGCCTGAGCAGATCTGAGCATTGACTTCGCTACCTGTTGTGTGACAATATACTGGGAAAACAGTCTATATGCTTTCCCACGTAGCCTAAACTCCCGGTCTAGGTGAGCAGTGGACGGTGTGGAAAAGGGATCTTTAAGCTCGCATAGATTAATTTTAGGGGCACCTAAAAATGCAAATAAAGCAGAGGGAACTCCGCCGGCAGAGAATACCGGCATAGAGAACCAAGAATGGCTTTCTTGTGGAATTTGGTGCGAAGATTTAGAGGTAAAAGTTGTTGCAAAGTTCTGAGCCTCCACTTCCCATTCCACCCAAGGACCCGGACCCAACTGCTCCACCTTCAAAACTGGATTTGCGGCTGTGTCTGTGAACGTCTTTAAACCTAACTCTGGTGTTAGAGCTGACAGTGCTTTTATATCATTGAAACCGTCATGCTTGGTCCAGTCCGAAAACAGTTTTGAAGCTGACGCAGGGGGTAGGGCAGGGGTAGAAGTATACACAAAATAATCATGGTGATAATAGTTAGGAATGGCCTTAATATTAACATCAAGTACATTCCCTAGAATATCTAAAGCACGTAACTTCCTAGATTTATTCCCTTGGATTACCCACTCACGTGGTACCGGAAGCTCCCCCGACATAGTGGACTGTGCTACCTCTGGCTTTGCTGGGAACATTGTTACCCATGACTCATCCGGCCCGTATAGGAGGGGCATAGCTCCCTTTCGGACCGGCGCTTTGTCTAAAGGGGGAGGATTTACATCTGCTACTACTCTCACATTGGAAGTAGTCAGTGCCGCCGAAGTTGGCCTAGTAACCATAGTAGGTGATACAGGGGGAGGGTGCGGAATTTGTGTCAAAGCAATAGAAGTAGCCAGAGGTCGGACATTCGATGCTGTCGTGGAAGCTCCCAAACCAACTGTAGGAGTCTCCGGCTGCTGACCAAAAAACTTAGTTAGTGCATTCGCTAGTAAACCATTAATTTCATCAGCTGTGACAAATTTAGCAGAGGATGAACTATGTGGCGAATCATTCCTACTCTGAGAGTCGTCTATCACTGAACCTGACTCTTGAATCTCCATCTCAGAAATTATAGAACCCTCACCCCTTTCCCCCGGCCTCTCAGGAGAGGATTCCGCCAAAGCCGGGACCCCCTCATGCTGCCATGTTAAGTCCGGGATGGACGATGGGATCTCAGCGTCCCGGTGGACGTCTGCCACTACCGTTGGTGCATAAGAATGATGTGAGCCGTCACGCCATGGCTGGGAGTATCTCCAAACTCCCCGGTCTTGGCCGGAACTCAATTGTGAGCTAGGTACCACACCAATTGCTGAGCCCTCACTCGAGCCCTCTAGAGGGTTATAACTGCTGGTAGAACTCTCTAAAGCTGGTACATGTGAACTGGGAATAATATTAGGTGACAACTTGTCCACCGGTATATCCCCCACCACAGTCTCTGACTCCACTCCCGACCTGTCAGATTGGACATGAGACATGTCGGGAGTAGAGGCAGAAAGCGAGGTACGAGGCTCCGGCGAACGCCTGGAGGTCTTTCGTACATGAGTATCCTTTTTTGAAGACTTGTGACTTTGCCTTGACTTTGATTTTCCACTAGGACTGTCCTTGGTCTTCTCCTCCTTGCTCTTCTTCCTCGAAGGTGAAGTAGAGTGACTATGTGTCTGCTGTCGGAGGGGAGACCGTGACCTGGACCTCGATTTTGACTTGGAAGTTGTCGCCGGGGGTGTCGGCTCTCGAGGTCTCTTAGATGTGCCGGAGGAGAGAGTAAGCACTGTACCCTGCCCAATCTCAGCCGACTTATGCACATTTACTTTACTTCTAGAAGGGAGACGTTTAAGTGGGGGATACTGAGCAATCAATCTGTCCCACAGAACTACGTTATCGCACTGAAGAGCTTTATGAGCCACTGAAGTAGCATAAGTAGATAGGAGTTGTTTGACCTCGCACAATGCAACCGCTGCGGCCAAATTATCTTGCTGTAAGACTTTAATACTCAACTGACTACAAAAAGTACAATTCTTAGTCACCCACAGACCCCTTGACCGGTCCAAGCATTTGACGCATCTGATGCATAGAGTATGCACAAAAATAGGGATCCCTGAACAGGAGGGTGTTAAGCACAGAGCAAAAACAGGGTCTAGTGGCGCCATGACAGAGACTGGGAAGACCTAACCCACCCCCGGGCTCCTTCTGGTCCTCTGTTGACCCGCCGGAACTCCGCCCTGGAAAAAGAAAATGTCCAGGAATTAATGCTCATAAGGTTACCCCAAAATGTTCTAACACAAGTGTTAATGAACCGCCGGGCAACAAGACGTAATACACCACTATTACCTCTTGTTACCCTGTAGGTTCCTATGTAAAGATTTTAGAATATCTTTACTTGACCAAAAGATTTAAGCACATCCTCTGACATGATATAAAGACGAGCATGTCGTTATAAATGACGCAGTCTTCCCAGTGGTTTTTGGCCACCGGAAACCCATATTAAGACGCCGGCCTCCTTATTATATCGCAGTTAAAAAGGGGTAAGCCTATCTTAAACTTTTTTAGATCCGACTTCTCTCGAAGCCTTCATAGATCGCCGTATTTGGAAGGCCTCGATACCCAATTGCATCCCTCAATTGTCTGGCTAACTATACCGAATTGCAAATCCGTTAATCCCACCTCCCCAAGGTTCAACCGCCGGGTGTGAAAGTAATTTAAATGTTAACCCCAATTGTTCCTATCCCCACTTCTTTGCAAAAGATCGCCGGGGTGGAAACACCAAACAAACAAAACAGCCTAGTTTTTCAATGGCTTTGCAAAAACCGGGAAAAACTATACTCCACCGATGTCTGCATGAACACCTAGTTAAACGGGTATAGCCATCCCGCCGGGAAACACACAGTAAGCCTGAACACAGGCTCCACCACAGAGACGCAGTCCTGGAGAGCCCTCAGGCCACCACTCGCCGGGGGAAACTAGCCCATTTTAACCACGCGTGATTTAAAACTCGGCAACCAGCCGGATTTTCTCGGTGCAATCGAGAAAAAAAACCCGGAAAAGGCAACCAGCCGGATTTTCTCGGAGCAATCGAGAAAACCCTCCGGAAAAGGCAACCCACACTAACCAGACGCAATCTGATAAACACAAAAAGGCCCTGGATTAAGCCAAAACACAACTAATCCAGGACACACATGACACGGTATTACATATTTAAACCATAAATCAAGAACACTTGTACATGTAAAAAAGCTACGAGTGGCTGGCTAGGCCTAAGCAGACGGAAATAACACTTAATCACGTCGTAATATAAACAAAAAGCACTGTAACATATCACAACAGGAACAACCGCCATCACCACATCGTAGAAAAAATCCCGGGAGAGGGAAGCACTGACTCGGGACCTAGAAAAAACTTCACTAAGTGAAGAAAAATACGCTAGGAACGGCAGTAAACAAACAATAAGGCAACTTCATCAGAAAGATAAGAAGAAGCCTGATAACGTGTAGTTAAAGCCAACTAAATAATTAGGCTAGCTAGCCGCGAAAAATGTAACACGCGTCCACCACGGGACCACGAGGGTACACCCGAAATAGGTGTCCCAAACACACGACCCAAATACACTGAACTGCGGGAAACCCGTCCCTGACACTCCTGCTACGCATATCCTAACCTTACTCGATACATCCCGGAGTAAACAAATGAGAAAAAACTCACTAGGGACGCAGCAAATGCGGAACCAGCGAAGCGTGGGGAGACACGTCAGGGCAGGTTGAGCGCAGAGCAGAGAAGGAAGTATGACGCCTGAAGTCAGCGTCTGGTCAAATATCCACACAAGTACATCCACGAGTATATGGAAAGCTTATGAATAGTTATTCTTATTTTCTTTTTATTTATTATTTGTTACAAAGTTTTTTCGTAGTGAGAACCCAATTTCATAATGACAGAACCATGAGTGAGGTTGCGTGCGCTCATGATGAAGGCTCCTCAATTTTTTATGCTCTGCGCGGTAGATTCAAACTACGGTAAATGAGCGTTTGAAGAGGAGGCCTCATGTAATAGGCATAATCGTCAATGAGCTAGCAAGCTGGTACCAACGTTGAAGAACGCGGGCTATGAGCAGAGGTTGAGGAGACTGGGGCTTCCGACACTGGCATATAGGAGAAAGAGAGGGGATATGATAGAGACTTTTAAGATAGTGTCAGGAAAGTACGATGAGGATGTGTGTGAAGGTATCTTCTTGATGCGGGAGGGAACAAGAACGAGAGGACACTCTAAGAAAATTTACAAAGAAAGAAATAGGCTTGAGAAGGCAAAGAACTCATTTTGTGATAGAGTGGTAAATGAGTGGAACGCACTGCCCCAGTATGTAGTCGATTCCGAATCAATAAGGGAGTTTGAAAGTAATCTTGATAAAGCATGGGGAAGACAAGATTTGAAGTTTGATTATAAAACAAAAATACAGAATAGTAAAAATGTTGCGTGTGCTACCGCCGCCGCCAACACCGTGAACGACCGCAGCAGTGCAAGTACTGGTACTGAGCTGGATACACAGGCATAGTTTGCCTTTTTCCAGAGGATCTACTGTAAGAAACTGTAAGAAACTAATAAATATAAATAATTTGATTATATCTTATGTCCTTAACATTAATTTGTACATACCATATACAGTACTTTGTACAATTTATACTTAATATCCTATAGTTGCAACTATGATAGATATCTTATAAAAATAAAAAGTAAAATTTGAGCTGTATAACCAGCTCAACTTATCAAGTATCACAGCTCGTGAACTTATCACATAGTCCGGTGGAGGGTCTAGGGGTCCTGAGCTCTACAGCACCTCAGGGGGGGGGGGCCCCCCCCTCCTTTTCACCATTAAGATTAAACTTAACTTTAGTAGCACTTAGACCAACTAGACCCTCTGGCGTAAGGCCACACAGGTAAATTTTGGTTTATCCAAAGCCACAGACAGGTATCGCGTCATGAAAGTATGATTGGAAGCCCACAACTTAGTGTTAGCTATGTCATCAATTGAGTAATTTTTGCAAAAATCGTAGCGAGACTGCCCATTTTCTGATGTCGTGGGCCCTTCCCACTACACCAGGATTACTTTCACGAATTACATTTACAGGTAAAGAAGCCAATTTTCTTCTTGTGACGCGAGTACCTGTACTATTGACCCATAAGGCTCCCTGCTGTTGGGGCTGAGAAACCCTCATAAACTTTATTAAAGCTTGAACAGGGCATAAGACATGGTGTGTAGTCCCGCGATTAAGTGCCGGGACTGTAAACTCAGAAAAAACATGATCACTATGTTCGTTCTTGGCAACGAACGTGGGAGATGGAGCAATTTGTAAATTCTCATTGAGTCTCCCAAACCTGAGGCAATTAGGTTCATTGCTCATCACCGCCAGCTCAGACACCCTGTTACATGTGGCCAAAGCCATAAAGAACACAGCCTTCTTTAATAATGAGTCAAAATCCGGCGCATGATTATACTTGCGCGAATGAAGCAAAGACAAAGCTTTGTCAAGTGACCAGGTAGGCATGAGCTGACGGGGTGGTGGGCGAAGCTTGAAACATGCCCTCATGAAGTTATAACTAATGGAAGTGAGGTATACCTGTATGCGGATGACACTAAGCTGTATAGAAGAGTGAGGAGTAAGGAAGATGTGGGTTTGCTTCAAGGAGATGTGGAGGGCATGAAGGGATGGTCTGAGCATTGGTTAATGCCTTTTCATCAACAAAAATGCAAGTACATGCGGATTGGGACAAGCAAGATAGACAAGGTAGGATACAGTATGTATGAAGCGATGGAGGAAGTGAATGCAGAAAAGGATATAGGAGTAGTGATAGACAATAAGTTAAATTTCTCAGAACATTTAGCGGAAAAGATAAACAAAGCCAATAGAATTGTAGGGCTGATAAGGAGGACATTTGTGTCACTTGACGAAGAAATCTTCAGGAATCTCTATACAGCACTGGTTAGGCCGCACCTGGAATATGCGAACCAGGTGTGGGCTCCATATATGGTAAAGGATATAGAAGCAGTGGAGAAAGTGCAGAGGAGAGCTAGCAAGCTGGTACTAACGTTGAAGAACGTGGGCTATGAGCAGAGGTTGAGGACACTGGGGCTTCCGACACTGTCATATAGGAGAAAGAGAGGGGATATGATAGAGACTTTTAAGATAGTGTCAGGAAAGTACGATGAGCATGTGTGTGAAGGTATCTTCTTGATGCGGGAGGGAACAAGAACGAGAGGACACTCTAAGAAAATTTACAAAGAAAGAAATAGGCTTGAGAAGGCAAAGAACTCATTTTGTGATAGAGTGGTAAATGAGTGGAACGCACTGCCCCAGTATGTAGTCGATTCCGAATCAATAAGGGAGTTTGAAAGTAATCTTGATAAAGCATGGGGAAGACAAGATTTGAAGTTTGATTATAAAACAAAAATACAGAATAGTAAAAATGTTGCGTGTGCTACCGCCGCCGCCAACACCGTGAACGACCGCAGCAGTGCAAGTACAGTAGGGTCTCACATAAAACGAGTAATTGGTCGATAAACGAGGGCGTTCTATGAGATTTCGTTTTATGTGAACACGGCATTTTGGTGGCCCAATATCGTCAATGTTCACTGGAAGCGTAAATTTCCGTCAGGAGCGTACGATATTTTGTACGATATTTCGGCGCTCTATACGAAAACTTCTCGGATTTGCCCCACTTTGACGGCGGACTCGTTTTATGTGATCACATTCGTTCTGATCGAAAATTAAATATTAATATTTTAGGTCGCTCGTTTTAATCGACTCGTTTTATGTGAACACGTTTTATGCGGGACCCTACTGTACTGGTACTGAGCTGGATACACAGGCCTAGTTTGCCTTTTTCCAGAGAATCTACTGTAAGAAACTGTAAGAGCTCTTGCTCGTTGATATGAAAATTCTCGGTTTGGGAACAAAGACCCTGACCCTGATGGCCTAGGCTCGACTGATAACCCCAGCCTATTGTCCCTGAAGCATCTGTCTACCCATACTGTACGTAGGTGGGGGAGAAGTCCACGTCATTATTGAGTGCAATACTTCTCTCCTCGTCCAGACCGACAGTAAGTTGTGAATTAATGGAGGTATTTCCACAATTTTCCCGCCGGCAATAGCGGGAAATATTTGTTGCCTTCCAAGATTAATTTCTTTACTTTCAACCAGCCCAACTTTACAGTTAGTTGAATCCAGTTGAGAGAGCCGACCAGGGATTCCCTGTCCTTCTCGTGGTGTTCAGACTGTGGAGAAACAAACAATTTCTTTCGAAATCTGTTGCAGTTTTCCACACTCTGACTGAGACTATGATTGGCTGTGTCCCAGACCAACCCTATCCACTGAATTACCCATGTGGGAACAAGATGTGACTTTGCCAAGTTCACCTTGAACCCTAGGGATTGAACATGATTGATAATTATGTGATTGACATGGATTTTGCATAAACTCTCTGACTCCGCTACTACCAGCCAGTCGTCTAGGTAGCACAACATCTTGATCCCCTGATTTAACATTGGAGGTAAGGGATTAGAATATGCCCCACGTGCCTTCTGCGTGTCGTAAGATGCGACTAAAGAGGTTGGGTCGGTGGGCTTGCGACCCCCACCCGGAAAAAATACATAGCAACGATGAACGAACAATCGGCCTCGGATGCGGACGGACCCTATGTTGACGAACCCCGACCGATTATGGACAAGCCTACGGACATTCTGAGAATAGGGACATGAAATGTGAGTGGCATGAATGATGGCACAAAAGAGAGAGAGGTACTGGAAGTGTTAGTGAATGCCAGGCTGGATGTATGTGGAATGACGGAGACCAAATGGAAGGGTACAGATGTGAGAGAGTGGGAGTGTGGTATGGGTGTGTGTGCTGGAGTGAGTGAGGGAGCAGCGAGAGAAGGTGCGTGTTTGTTTGTAAGTAACAAATGGAAGGAGTGTGTAAGAGAATATGGGTCTGTGGGTTCAAGGATTGTGTGGGTGAGAATGAAAGTAGGAATACAAACGTGGGTGATTGTGTGTGTATGCTCCGACAGAGGATAAACTTGTAAGAGAGAAAGAGGAGTTCTGGGTGAATGTGGAGGCGTACCTGGATAAGTTTGACAAGAACGAAAGAATATTTCTGATTGGTGATATGAATGGTAAGGTGGGTGATAGGAAAGTTGATGGAGAGTGGTGGGAGGGTGGGGGGTACCATCAGAGGTGAATGGGAATGGTAGTACACTTGTGGACGTATGTGTGGGGAGGAGGTTGTGGATAGCCAACACCTTCTTCCGACACAGAATGATACACAGGTACACATGGAAAGTGGTGTGGACGATGAAGGATAAGACAGTGGTGGAACGAAAGTCACTGATTGATTATAAATGTGTGGATGAAAGAATGAAGAAAGCTGTGATGGATGCTAGGGTGTATAGGGGTATTGGAGGGGATCTGTCTGATCATTATGTAGTAGTAGCTAAGGTTAGGATACAAAAGAAGTGGGTGAGGAGAGCTGGAGGGAGGCGAGAGTAAGGTGGAATGGTGAGGAGGGTGGAGAGGTTACAGGAGGAGGATATCAGGGAAGAGTACAGGAGAGCAGTAGAAAGACGACTAGGTGGGTTCGACCTGGAAGTTATGGAGGAAGTGGAGGAGATGAGCAAGGTGTTTAAGGATGAGATCTGTGCAGCATGTGAGGTGTGTGGAGTGAGGTGAAGAAGTGGGGCCAACACCGATCCTTGAGGCACTCCGCTTTTTACCCTTTTCCACGAGGAGAACTTTCCTTTTATTACTGTTCGCATTTCCCTCCCAATTAAATAGTTTTCCATCCACTTTAATAATACTCCCTCAACCCGCCCCACAGTCCTGAGCTTCCACAACAATCTCTTATGAGGCACCTTATCAAATGCCTTCTTGAAATCTAATTAAATACAATCTACCCACCCCTCCCTCCCTTGTACAATGTCAATTACCCTATCATAGTAACTCAACAAATTTGTGGTACACGAATGACCTTTTCTGAACCCGAACTGCTTGCTTGAAATTATTTCCCTCTCCTCCAACATACCCACCCATCTTTTTCTAATAATCTTTTCACAAAGCTTGCATATAACACTCGTTAAGGATACCGGTCGATAATTTAGCGGGTCTTCTTTATTTCCACTTTTATATATTGGAGTTATATTTGCTTGTTTCCATTCTAAGGGAAGTTCCCCCTTGTTTAATGAGTGTTGAACAATATTAAAAATAGGTCTCACTATAGTTGTTCAGAACATTCTCTTAATACCCATCCAGCAATGTTATCTGGGCCCATAGATTTTCTCACGTCCAATTCTTCCAACAATGATTTTAGTTCATCCTGTCGACTTCTATCGACTCTAGTCCCTGTATCTCGTTCAATTCCACCACAGGTTCTATATAGTCATCCTCCTCCACAAACACGGATGTTAATGTATCATTCATAATTTCACACATACCCACTGTGTCTTAATATAATTGACCCTCTATTGTTATTTTGTCCTTTATTTTTGTTTTGCCGTTGATATAACTATAGAACAGTTTGGGTTCTTTATTACATTTGTTTACTATATCTTTTTCAAGATATGGGGAGGAGGCTGTGGATAGCCAACACCTTCTTCCGACACAGAATGATCCACAGGTACACGTGGAAACGGATGTTGACGATGAAGGATAAGACAGTGGTGGAACGAAAGTCATTGATTGATTATGTATGTGTGGATGAACGAATGAAGAAATCTGTGATGGATGCTAGGGTGTATAGGGGTATTGGAGGGGGTCTGTCTGATCATTATGTAGTGGTAGCTAAGGTTAGGATACAAAAGAAGTGGGTGAGGAGAGCTGGAGGGAGGCAAGAGGAGGGTGGAATGGTGAGGTGGGTGGAGAGGTTGCAGGAGGAGGAAGTCAGGGAGGAGTACAGGAGAGCAGTGGAAAGACGACTAGGTGGGTTCGACCTGGAAGTTATGGAGGAAGTGGAGGAGATGAGCAAGGTGTTTAAGGATGAGATCTGTGCAGCATGTGAGGAGGTGTGTGGAGTGAGGAGAAGAGGGAGGGGAGTGAAAGGTACAGCATGGTGGACAGAAGAGGTAAGAATAGCTGTGGAAGAAAAGAAGAAAGCATATAGAGAGTGGTTGGGTAGTAGAGGGAATGAAGATTTCGAGAGACAGAAACGAGCGAGGTACGTGGAGAGTAAGAGGGTGGTGAAGAGAGTAGTGAAGGAAAGTAAGAGAAGAGTAGATGAGGAATTTGGAAGGAATCTGAGTGTAAAATGGAGGGAGAGTAAGAAACTGTTCTGGAAAGAAGTCAAGAAAGTTAGGGAAGGTAGCAAGGGAAACAGTAAGGGTGTGAAAAATAAGAATGGGAGAATGCTAGCCGAGAAGCAAGAGAGAGTCGAAAGATGGAGGGAGTACTTCAATGAGTTGCTAAATGTAAGGAATGAAGAGCCAGCAAATATAGCTGGATATGGTATGGGAGGGAGAAGAAGAGAAGTAGTGGAGGAGGAGGTGGGGATCAGGAGGTCAGAAGTGTGGGAAGCCATGAAAAGAGTGAAGTTGGGGAAAGCACCAGGAACAGATGGAGTGTGTGGGGAAATGTTGAGGTATGGTGGTGAGATAGTGATAGAATGGGTATGGAAAATGTGCAAACTAGCATGGGAGAAGGGGAGTGCACCCGATGACTGGAAGACTGGCATAATAGTCCCCCTATATAAGGGCAAAGGGGAAAGAGGAGTGTGTGGTAACCACCGAGGAATATGTCTTCTAAGCGTAGTAGGGAAGGTATACAGTAGGGTAGTGTTACGATCGGGTCTCGTATAAATCAGGGCTCTTATACATTGGACTAGACTGGCATAAATGCAACAACGGAAACGCTAGATCCAACCCCTGATATATAATCCCGTCGAACAAAGAACACATATACCCTCCAGAGTTATATCTGCGATAGCGGGGTATCTTAACTCTCAGTATCTATGTGCTTCTACTATAGGCTGATGTTCTCTGAAACAGCCTATTACCTATAACATATGGTTGCTTAGTTATGGTACATAAGTAAAACATAGTTAACTTAATTAAATCACAAGAGTGATCTAATGCAAACAAGAAGAAGGTTTACTTAACGTTACTTTAATCAATAATATCTGTCACTCCTTTATGAAAGAAAGTGTTGTAAAGTCCTCAAGCACCGAACAAGGAATCTTCTGAATAATGTCGGATGCTACTAAGAAGAACGTATTGGAAATGGAACCACAAACTAGCAGGAGGCAGGACAATGCACGTGTAGGCTAAATACACAAAAAGGCTGGACATATAATGTTATTGGACACAAGAATATTATAAGTGGTGCAACTGTAATAATGCTCGCCACGAAAAAGTAGTACACTCGAACCTCCATTCAACGGACTCTGATTCTCCGGATATCGGCAATTACGGTCAAAAAACGTAGTCCGGACGAATCCGGATTCATGGGCAGTCAATCCGTAGCTGTGCTAAGTCCGTCCGGTAGGTGGCGGGGCAGGCGCATGACGTCAACCCAAGCGCGGGAAATTGGAGAGCGTCAGTCCGCCATTGTCTCTCTGGGAACAGATTGTGACCGCTGCCGCGCGATCTTTTGTGTGCTGACCCTTCCTGTGTACCTGGACTGCTATTCATTATGGGGCCCAAGGTTGAAAAACGAAAGCGAGTGAACCTAAGTGTGGCCAAAAAACTTGAATTAATAGCCAAACTGGAGAAAGGAGTGAGTGTGACGAATGTTTGTGAGGAATATGGGGTGGCCAAACAAACAGTGTCCGACATTAAGAAGGCCAAGCCAAAGTTATTAGCCTATGCCACGCAATATTGTGTTGACGCTTCAGCTAGCAAAAGTGGGAAAGTAAAGCCTCGCAAACACATGAAAACAGGGAAGGATACGGGTCTGGATGCAGCTGTTATGAAGTGGTATTTGCAACAGCGATCGGCCTGGGTGAACGTTAGGGGTTGTGAGATTTTGGCTGCTGCTAGAAAATTGTCTGTGAATCTTGGGATTGAAAATTTTCAAGGGAGTGACGGGTGGTTGTGGAGGTTCAGTAACAGGTATGGGCTATTTAATGCCACTGTACGGGGCGAGGCCGGTGATGCAGACGGGGCAGCTGTTGAACCGTTTCGCCTAAAATTACAAAAATTAATTGCAGAGGAAGGCCTAACCCTATCTCAAATTTATAATGGTGACGAGACAGGCATGTACTGGCGTTCTATGCCTAAGAACAACCAGTTGAGTTAAGGGGAAGAAAAGAAAAGAGGCAAGAAATCAAGTAAGGAGAGGCTTTCCTGTCTTGTGTGTGCCAGTGCAAGTGGTACCCACCGCCTCAAACTGGTCATTGTTGGGAAGTCTAAGGTACCCAGAGCTTTGCGGGCTGTTATGAACGAACTCCCAGTAATATACTTTAACAGCAAGAAAGCGTGGTTTAATAGTGCAATATTCTTGGAGTGGTTCCATGATTACTTCGTCCCGGCAGTCAGAAAGTATCAGATTGAGGTTCTCCACATTGCTCCAGCAGATGTGAAGGCCATTCTGCTTCTTGACAATGCTCCCGCCCACCCCAGTCCTGAACGGCTAGCGAGTGCTGACGGCCGTATTCGTGTAATCTACCTGCCTCCCAACACCACCTCTGTCATCCAGCCCATGGACCAGGGCATAATTTCTGCTTTGAAGCGTCACTACATTCGCCGTTATCTTGATGAAGTGTTGGTGGTTTTGGAGGACGAGAATGATGCAGTCGAAGATACCCGTGGTGCCAGAACACTAGCTAACATTAAAGCATACACCATCCGTTCTGCTATCTACAACTTTTCTTACAGTTGGTCTGATATGAAAGTGTCCACCTTGGCTAACTGTTGGAAAAAACTTCTGATTGGCACTGACGTAGAGGCTGGCTTTAATGGGTTTGAGGCTGAAGGCTTCCATAGACAGCTGAGGCGTGGTGGTGAAACCGGACCAAATGTGGACGACGTCAGAGATTGGTTGGATGAACAAGAAGCAGATCACGGCTACGAAATATTAACAGACGCTGAGATAGTAGCGTCAGTACTCAACCCTGAGTCAAGTGATAGTAGTGAGGGGGAAGACGAAATGCCTGTTAAACGTGAAAAGATGTCCTCACTCCGTACCTGCGTCGATAAACTCCTTGATTACACCACGTACAGCTGTTTTGAGGAAGTGAGGGTGCAGCATGGGCACCTAAGACTGCTGCGGGACTACATTATCAAGGAACAATATAAAGTGGGCCACCAAACCAAGGTTAGCAGCTTCTTTGCCCCCCCTTCCCACTCATCCAGGTAGCCCACAGCCAGGGTGTTCAGGAGTTAGTCACTCGTCCAGGTAGCCCACAGCTAGCCCACAGGGTGTTCAGGAGTTAGAGTGCCAGGCCCTGCTATCCCTCTACCTGGCCCAGCTATCCCTCTACCTGGCCCTGTTATCCCTCTACCTGGCCCAGCTATCCCTCTACCTGGCCCTGCTATCCCTCTACCTGGCCCTGCTAGCCCTCTACCTGGTCCCGCTAGCCCTCTACCTCACAATGACTTCACTGGGTTTGAGGCTAGACCTCTACCAGGCCCTGCCATCCCTCTGCCATGGCCAGGTACTAGCTCCAGGGCTCCCTCACCAGACATGTTTGACATCGATGATCCCCTGCCGGTGCCGGTGTCTGGTGGTGAGGCTGATGCCATGGATCAAGAATAACAAGCTATTCTTGATCATGTAAATAGTGTGCATATATTAGATATAAGGTAAGAAACACCAACTTTTCATTTGTATACTAATAAAAACAATACATATTACCAGGATTTATTTCAGGTACAGGAAAAAAAAGGATGCATAACAGTTAAATGTCACGATCCGGACACCTGTACTCAACACCGGATTTTTCTCAAGGAATTTCCGGATTACATCTGGACTGGGCAGTATTTAGCAGCAACGGACATTTAGCAGGAACGGACAGGTGCTTGCACGCATTTGTCCGTTGAATGGAGGTTGGAGTGTACTCCTATTAACAAAACCGGTCTATGCTGGTTGTGTCTCTCTACAGCAACCTAGACCTCAAAATGCTTGTGTAAAAATAATGGGTATGCATAAAAGAGTATATGATCTAATCCAGCTAATGTCTACCCGGGCTAATAAAGTCTAGCTGGGATGCGCAAAGGTACAGAATTCTGGTGGAGCAAGGCAGCTCCTAGCCTAGTGTGGACCTTGGGTCTGTGCGGCCTGATTACGTTAATATGAAGGGGTGCTCTCTTGAGGATTCTCGATCACAAGTATCGAGTATCCTCCTGGCGACCCTCAAAAGTAAAAGCAAATAGAGTTAGAACAGTGTTGGGTGGATTAGGCAAGCAGCCCTCACGCACTACACAGTCTAAACTCCAAGGTACACAGACAAAAGATCCACCCAGGTAACCCACAGAATCCGTAGTGTCGTGTAGCTCAAAAGTAGCCTACACACATTGAAAACACCAACAGCAAGGTACCTGATCCCTAGTCTAGCATTATTTAACCCTGTAGAAACATTAGTGATTGATGGAGACAGTCTGAGCAATACAATCTCCCAAAAAGACAATGACTATCTTCAACCTTAATCTAGTACATAAGAAATGTGAGATCCAGCATATAATACAGTCTGGCCACCAATTCAAGGTGTGGATGCAGAGAACCAGAGGGGAATTGATATTAATAAAAGGTGAGGAAGTAGTGGAAATGATAGAGGCAGTAGGAGAGAAAGATTCTAAGACAAGAGTGTGGGACAGTTCAAGGGAGATGCTTAGAGTATACTGTCTGGGAAGGATCTGACAAGGATATTCCCATGGACCTCCTGGCTGGAGTCCCAGTTCGCAAGAATGGCACGAGGGCGCACGACAGTCGCCCAGTAAGCAGCCGCGTAGTAGGCAGTGTTAGGCAGGAGGCAACGAATCCCGCGAGGCCTATGTAAGGGGGCCAGCCACGCGCCACACTCACTACCAAGTCACACCACCTTGTCTCTCTCTCTCTCCCTCTCCCGCTCGCCTTCCCATCATTCAACTACTTAACACAATACTTTCAATTGACTAAATAAAATAGAAAGGATTGTGACAGACGAAAATAAAGAACAGTTCTGAACTGTCTGCAACACAAGCTTTCTCGAGAAGGAAAGTACACAATGATAGGTAGACTGTAGCTATATTCTCTGCCCTGGCGAGTCCTAGCAAGTAAGCCATGCGGTTCTGGGGGAAGCGGTGAGCGTCACACCCCACCGAAGATTTTTAAGAGGCTCCAACTATGAGCTCTAAATCTGACACGCAGAACCCATACAAAATTCGCCACTCCTATCCACCCAGCGACAATGAAATGTAAAGCACAGTTCTCATCAAAATAACACATTATAAAAATTAACAACCCTTCCCAACACAATAGATTAAATTACATAGTTATGCTCATAAGAGCGAGCTTCACTAGCCCAGCCTTCTGAGAGGAGTACAACTCAGAATTTCTGCTATAACATACTTTAAAAAAATTTAACTATCAAAGAAAGAGTTTTTATAGGATTTTTATATTTTTAATATGTTTATGGCGGCTGCACTACAGGGGCAAGCCTAGTTTTTACTTCTATACCAACACAGCAACTCCTACTTTACGACCCAATACGCTGGGCTACACACGCGAGCCAACAAGCACCAGACGTAAACATACTAATCAAACCAAAGTAGGAGGCTACCCTTGTGATGATCTACCCCGGGTCTTCCACCCTCGATAAGCAATCTGCAATCACATTCTCAGAACCGGCAATATGGCGTATGTCTAGGTTGTATTCCTGCAACATTTATGACCACCTGGTCAGCCTCATATTCCAGTTATGGAATTGATTCAGGAACTTGAGGGGGTGATGGTCGGTGTAGATCACCACAACTGGTCCATAGGCTGGAACATACACCTCAAAGTGCCTGAGCGCTAGCACAATCGCCAGCAGTTCCTTCTCAACTACTGAATAGTTTTTTTGCGCCGAGTTGAACTTTTTTGAGAAGAGACTGACTGGGTGCTCCAGCCCATCTTCGTCTGATTGCATCAGAACGGCACCAGCCCCCACACCACTGGCATCAGTTGCCAGCTGGAATGGTCGGCTAAAGTCCGGGGCCCTGAGAATTGGGTGAGTACACAACAGGTGTTTTACTAACAAAAAAGCCCTCTCACACTCAGGCGCCCACTTAAACTTTCTATCTTTGGCCAATAGGTCCGTCAGAGGAGCCAGCACAGTAGAATAGCCCTTTATAAAGCGGCGGTAGTAACCAATCATGCCCAAAAACCTCATGATCTGCTTCTTGGTGGACGGCCTGGGGAAGTGGTTAATAGCCAATATCTTGTTCTGTGGGGGGCACACCTGGCCCAAACCCACCATGAACCCCAGATACTGCACGGTAGCCCGCACAAAATCACACTTTCCCAGGTTGACCACCAAGTTTGCCTCGCTTAATTTCTTAAATAGGGATTCTACATGTTCACAGTGGCTCTTGAAATCGTCATCGTAGATAATGACGTCGTCCAGGTACACGGTACAGTTCGGAATGTCAGCCACCAACTCGTTCATCAAGCTTTGGAAGGTCGCTGGTGCGTTCTTTAGACCGTACGGCATGACATTACAACGATATGTAGCACCATCCACCACAAAACCACACACCTCTTTCGCCCGTTCAGACAAAGGCACCAGCCAGTAACCTTTTACCAGGTCCACCTTGGTCAAGAACTTGGCCCTGCCAATCTTGTCTACACAGTCATCGACCCGGGGAAGAGGATATGGGTTGGTGGGAGTCAAGCCGTTTAGCCTGCGGTAATCAACACAGAAGCGCACCTTGCCATCCGGCTTAGGTTGCAGCGTTACGGGAGATGTCCACTTTACCGCCCCCTTCTCGATCAGTCCCTGTTGCAACATATACTCCAACTCCGCCCGGAGGGCCGGAAGTTTAATAGGGGGCACCCTATAGGGCACTGATTTGAAGGGTGGGTGGTCTCCGACGTCAACGTCGTGCACCTCATGAGTAGTGAGGCCTGGGTGTTCCGCAAATACAGTAGGGTATAAACCGAATAGGCGCTCGACAGCCACACGCTGTTGCTCAGGTAGGTGTTGCAAAGCCTCATGAGCCGCCTGTCTCGTGTTTCCCGCCCACTGATCTGCAGAAACATGATAATCCCAGTTGTCATCCACCTGCGCATGACTGTCCCGTTCTCCTTCTCCACCTTGACTGCTGAAAGTCATCACGGGGACAGTGAGAGGCTCAGGTGGGCGCCTCACATACTCCTTCATCAGGTTGACATGACATAACTGATTCCTCTTACGCCTGTCTGGAGTGGCCACCAGGTAATCTAAGTCCGAGAGCTTCTCTGCTACCCTATAAGGACCAGCGTACTTTGCGGATAAGGGGTGACCTACAAGAGGGAGTAGTATCAACACCTCCTGACCCACGTGAAACTCCCTGAGTTTCACCTTGTGGTCGTACCTGTCCTTCATGAGGGCCTGAGAGCCTACCAGATTGCGGCCAGCCAACTCCAGACTACGCAACATTCGTTCTCTACTCTCAAGGACATGCTTAAGCATAGAACATGGTTTAGCGGTGCCTTCCCATATCTCCTTTACCATGTGGAGAGGCCCTCTGACGCGGTGTCCAATCACAAGCTCATTAGGGCTAAACCCCAAACTCTCCCCAGGTACCTCTTGTGCAGCGAATAACACATACGGCAGGCCAAGATCCCAGTCCTTGCCGTTCTCAAGACAATAGCAGCGAAGCATGCTTTTTAGAGTGGAATGCCACCTCTCTAACACCCCCTGACTCTCTGGGTGATAAGCAGATGACACTACAGTGACTATCCCGTGCTGCTTCATTGTCTGAACGAACAAGTTGGAGGTGAAATTCGATCATTGGTCTGACTGTAACTCCTGCGGGTATCCGTACCGGAAGAAGTATAATAGCAAGTTACGGGCCACCGTCTTCGCCAAACCATTTCTCATTGGGTATGCGTCTGGGTATCGAGTTGCTACGTCATGACTGTCAAGAGATATTTATTTCCGGCACTTGTGGGGGGGAGGGGGCCAACCATGTCGACTACTACTTTACTAAAGGGAGGCCCGCTGACGGGAATTGGGTGTAACGGAGCCTTTGGGATGCACTGGTTAGGTTTCCCGACCTTCTGGCACACACTGCACATTGCCACCCATGACACCACTTGTGCTCTCAAACCAGGCCACCAAAACAGTTTTCCCAAAGCCGCCACCGTCTTACGGACACCCAAGTGTCCCGCCAGCGGTACATCATGAGCCAACCTTAGTAGGCTATCCCTGCATACCCTCGGTACGACCAGCTGGTCTACCACTCCTGACCCACCCTCCCAACTTCTCTGCGGGTCTTGGAATCGCCGATACAAGATGCCATCAATGAAAAAAAAATCTCCAGACTTTGCATCCCTGTCCTCTTCGAGTTTGACAGCACCGTTACTACACTTTAGAACCTCCGGGTCTTCTAGCTGCAATTTGCGAATATCTGAGGGAGCTAGCCTGTCTAAGTGTTTGCGAAACAACTCATGCCCTCCCCCAACATCGAACTTTGCATCCCGTTGCTCTCTCCGTGTATACCGTTGCTGCCTCTGAGTCTCTTTAAGCCCTGCCTCTACACTCTCAGTGACAGGTGGTGGTGCTTCTCCAGACTCTAATAACGGTGCTAATACTGAGTCCCCGAGAAGCGCTGCTGGTACTAGACTCTCCACCGTATCAGCTTTCAGCACCTTCTCGTGACCGTTCCTCCGCTTATTTGAAGACTGTTGGTTAGGCTGTGACTCCCTGGATGCGAGAGATCTGGTTACAACACACGCCATTGGTTGCACCTGACACTTCTCAACCCACTCCTGTTCCTCCCTACTCATGTCGGCCGTCTCCTCGGCAACGACTAAGGGTGAAACCTTAGAAGCAGGCACCGCAAAGTCATTGCCGAGAAGGAGGTCGACGCCCCCAACAGGCAATTTCTCCACGATTCCCACATCCAGTTCGCGAGTCACACCGTCAACTTCAAGCTCCATTCTAAGAAGCGGGTATGACCTAGTTGCATTAACTCCCTGCACCACAACTACCCGCGCCGCGTTTATGGGTCTACCAGTGAAATTCTTCAAGATTGTCTGAGAGGCACCTGTGTCACGCAAAAGCTGTACCCCGTGCTTCTTGCCCCCCCACTTCACGCAGCCATGCCCTCTATGGTCGCAAAAGGCATCGCGGACAGGGTTCGAGCCTTCCGGATCCTTCTTCACTGGCGGTGCTCCATCCTCTGATCTTATGCCTCCAGCAAACACAGAAGACTTCTGGAACACCCCAATGCTGCGAGCCAGTGACACAGCCGCCGTGGGAGGTGTGCTCGGACAAGCTTTTGCCATGTGCCCCTCTTTGTGACAGTGATAACACTCAAATTTCCCCTTGGACTTATACTGAGGTGTAAAAGTCCCCTGACCCTTCTTAAACGGGGCGGTGCTAGGTTTGTGATCAGTCTTGGTGTCATTGCTTTTAAATTTATGTGTGTCCATATTCCGGGGAGGGGGAGGGTAACGCTCCTTAACGCCTACATCGTTTCTCTGTGCAGAACCGCACCCCCGAATTAGTGACAACCGAAGATCAGCCATCTCTGCTGCTTCTACGAGAGTTCTTGGGTTCTTCTCTTTAAGGTTTAAAGTCAAGTCGCCGCCCGTACACTTATAAAACTGCTCTAGAAGCATCAACTGTTTCATCTCATCAAACGTAGTTGTCTTCTCTGATCTGAGCCAGTTTCCCATAGCGTCGGACAGGTCCCGGGCGTGCTCCAAGAAGGTACTGTATCGCCCCTTAGTCACACCCCGGAACTTTAACCTATATGTCTCGGGTTGTAGCTCGTATGCCCGCAGGACAGCCTCCTTGAGCTCCTCATAAACAATGCAGGACTCCAAAGGCAGTGCATCGTAAGCCTTGAGCCCCTTACCTACGAGTCTAGAGGACACAAGGGCCGCCCACTTAACTTCAAGCCACTGATGCTCCCGGCACTTCTTCTCAAATCTATTGAAAAACTCTGTGACACCAGACTCGTCAAATACAGGGACCAGTTTGAGAAGGTGCGACAGAGACTGATCATGCGCACGGTTTCCAGTACCGAGTCGCTGTCCCGTCGTCTCAACACGAGACTTCTCTAAATCCATGTCGGCACAGTATCTTGTAGATTCTAGTTCAGTCCTAAGCTCAGCTTCCCTCGTCTGTTGCTGCATCCTAGCCAGCTCTTTTCTCTCTTCTATCTTAGCTAGCTCTATCTGCTGTTGACTCTGATGTTGCATCTTTGCCATCTCGAGCTGAAAGAGCATCTCCGGGGTCAAACCTTGAGGAGCAGGAGGAGATGCAATGATGTTAGAAATACCCGGTGATCCCCCCAGGGGCAAACCACCCTGCCAGTCACTACCCACCTGCGGAAGCGTGCTCAGGGTCAGTACTCCAATAGGAGGATTGGGAGTCGAGTGAAGGGGAAGCTCGGCCAAAGGGCTCTGAGCACTCACCCTACCTAGTACGCCAGTCACCCCACCCAGCACACACGTCATCAGGTCATCCTTGGTCATGCCACTAGTACATACATGACCGATAGCTGCGGCTAAGCACTGGAGACCGTACCGATTCATACCCACCAACCGGTCGGAAGTAACAGGCCATTGTAAAAAATTCCTTGCATCCTCCTCACTGTTAACCAAGTTAACAACCTGCCCATGCTGCTGCTCCTCAGCTTCTACATCACGTACTGTGTCTTCATCCTGCACTGATCCGCTATAAGACATGATGCTCACTGAAGATTTTTCACTTTGATACACAAAAAAGAAGTACCCCAAACTCTTATACCACAATATTCACAATAAAAAATTCTCGGAGACAGCTTAACTTCATATTACTGTGACGCACCCAGTGCTTGGCAACGCAACCTGATTGTACTCCTTGGTACTCCACTGTACCGCCCGTGATCTGGCTACCGTCAGCCGCAATGTATATTGAGTGTGACAACTTATAACTATGTTCTTTGTATCTCTGCAAAGGTCTCGTCATGTGCTAACCAGTGGTGGGTTTTGTTTTAAGCCATGTCGAGACCTTCCATTTAATATGTAGTATCAATAGAGAAGTTGATAGATAAGACAATGGGAGTTCAGAGAGAGAGAGTGAGTTAGGCTTCAGAGCAAGAGGGTAGCAACGCGCCACGCTGCCGGCCGGGTGGTTGCCAGACGTATGGACTGGTTGGCAGCCTTGTGCTTATAGCTAGGCGCGATAGGGTTGGTAGTCCATTATTGCCTGCCTGGGCTGGGCCCAGGTTATCGTACAGCACACTGCCTGGAGGCTGGCTGCGTGTTCCATGACCAGGTTGCCTAGAACCTTTGAGATTCTAACATGCTCATGTAGTGATGTACACCCTATGTGGTGGATTGTGTTCTTTTATTTAATAATTTTCATTTTAGTAAACGTTGTTTCCACATAGCGATTTTGATAATTTAATTTGACTTTATATTGTCCTTGTCCCAATTTTGGTTTGTTTAGTTTGCAAGTTTTACATTTTAATCCCTTGCCTTCTCTCCCAACTTCTCACGGTTGCACTCTTTCTCTCTGACGACATTACTCTCATTTCATTCTTCTCTCTATTTAAATGCATAACCTTCCCTTGAGGTCCTAAAGGAGTTTCAGCACTCACCTCTCGTATTACTCTTAGGACAAGCATATATTTACATGTATTAGATTTAAGGGGTTAATGTGAACAGCGATCTTCTTGATGAGGATAGTTGGTGAACGTTCTACATGTTCACGAGTTATATGCCCCGCTCATCATCCCATTTGTGACTAGACTGGTGCCATGTGTAAGAGCCCGACCATGCCCAGGAGTTGTCTGTAGAGGGACGAGGACTTAGCCTTGATTTGCATACCGAGCCAGGAGCGAGTGTAGCACCCGAGACTACAGCTCGCTCGTAGTGCTGGTATAGTAGAGTAACGTAATTTATCTGTCCTTGTGTTCTCTACAGTCTTTTCCTGGGTTCTCGCTTTCGGTGCTGGGACTCGTTGTTCCTGTGACTTGGCCTGCTAGCTAGAACACATGGGGATGATGAGTGGGATATATCTTTATTTTACTATGCATTGCAGCTCTCTTTAAGTATATATCTATAACACTTTACAATACACATTACTCACACACAAGACAACACTATTAATACTTTCATGTATCAATTAACTGCACTGTCGTTTTGCTGCTGTGTCCGGAGTTCTGTTGCGTAGGGCGCATACGGACTCGGAGGGGAGACAGAGTGAGAGAAGCGAAGTAGCCTATGCGGTAGTAGGCTACCGGCGCCGTACTGTTGCCTGCAACCTTTTAGTTATTCCAAGTATAGATTCATTATTATAATAAGTGACTACTATTTATGTTCCTCCCATGTGTATTATTAGGTATCTACTGGATCATGAACATCTTGTATGCTACATGCTAGTGCATGTTAGTAGGGGACAGTTAGTGTAGTGCACGCGCTTTCAAGTAGGCGTGTACATTTGTCATTTAGCATTTCACTGTCATACCTTTAACCTGCTTCTATTCTACATTATTAGAGGCTTAATATTAACGTAGTTTCTTGAGTATTGCATTTCTTTAGTAATAACGTAACCTATAAATGTCTGAGGGAGTTTAGCCTCATAGCCTACCCCTGTTGTACACTTTCGCCGAGTTAAGGTACCTCGTTACCGTAGACGATAACTCTGTAGGGCGTTGGTGCTTTTGTTGTCTGGAGCATATAGTATTTGGGACTGGAATCGAGCGTGTCGTTGTCACTTAAGCCATTTCTGTCCTACGATCAAGAATCCCGAATATGTATTGCCGATCCAGCCGTAACAAAATGGCGACCTTGCACAAGATTCAGTAGTATCCTATCACATGTTTTTTGGAGAACTATTCTATGCTACCTAGTAGAGCTGGCTAGAATTTTCTTGCATATTGGAGGAATTTTTATTGTGTCATTATTGTATTGGTGGACTTGCAGATTGTTTCGTTAGGTGTCTAGAGTAGAGTCATTCAAGCATCTTTAACATTTTGTGAGTCGAGACTGCAATTAGTAATAAGCACTTTTTTTTTTTATGAACAGCAATTGTATAACCAGCACTATGTCTAATGACTCATCATTTACGGGGGAGGATAACACGGTACAGCCTAGTGACCAGCAAGTACAGCAGATATTTAGGGAGGGGAGTGTTATAAGTGGAGAGAGGGATGCCCGGGCATTTTTGCAGACACCTTTGACCGAACAGCGCCTGCAGGCTATTGATTGTTACGGTCTTCGCTGTTTAGCCACGGTTTTGGGGCGGGACTGTCCTGACAGTTGGCCCAAGAAGAATTTGGTGGCATGTTTGTTGGGTGATGGCGATGGGGCGGTGGGTGGAGTGGGGTCTTGGGGGGTTCCCTCCAAGCCTCCATTCCACTCTACCCCTGAGCTGGGCCCTCAGCCAGCGAGTCTTAGCACGATGCAGCAGGAGGGTTCTCAATGGCAAGCTGGCTTACTCGTAAACACGTCTCGGTGTGGATCCCCCATTTTGTGCTCTCAGCCCCCCAGGCCTGTCTCCTGAGATGTTATTTCAGCTAGAACTAGCTAAGCTTAAGTTGCGAGAGAGTCAACAGGCTAGTATAGAACGGATTAAGCTGCAGGAGACTCAGATACAACAGGCTAGTATAGAACGGATTAAGCTGCAGGAGACTCAGATACAACAGGCTAGTATAGAACGGATTAAGCTGCAGGAGACTCAGATACAACAGGCTAGTATAGAACGCATAGAGGTTGCTAGAATCCAAGCCAATCAGGATGCAACCAGGTACCAGGCTGAAATGGATGTCGAGAAGTCTAGAGTAGAGACCACGGGGCGTCATCTCGGTGGTGGGCACCGGGTTACAGACTCACTTTCGCATTTAATTAAGTTAGTACCCGCATTTGATGAGACAGCAGTGACTGAGTTTTTTGCTCGTTTCGAAAAGAAGTGTCGTGAGTATGACTGGCCGGAGGTTAAATGGGCAGCATTAGTTTCATCACGTCTAGTGGGTAAGGGGTTGAAAGCCTACGATGCACTGTCACTGGACGAGAGTGTCGTGTATGGACTGGTGAAGGAGGCTGTGCTCCGGGCCTACGAACTGCAACCCGAAACTTATAGATTGAAGTTCCGTGGCGTGAATAAGAAGAGCGACGTCAGTTTTATGGAGCACGCACGGGACTTAACAGATGCATGTAATAACTGGTTTCGGTCCGAGCACGCAGAGTCGGCTGAGGAAATTAAGCAACTTTTCTATCTGGAACAGTTTTACAAATGTACTGGAACCGATCTAACGCTGAACATTAAGGAAAAATGTCCCAAGACAGTAGAGGAGGCTGCCAAGATGGCAGACCTCAGATTATCATTGATTCGTGGTTGCGGTGCCGCTCAGAGGGCTGAGTCAGGGCAGAAGGGGCGCTATACCCCACCCACCAGAGTTTTCGATAATAACAAATCCTATGACACACATAACCACACTAAAAGCATTGCACCTAATAACACCTACAAACACAAGCCTCTCCCATTTACTAAAGGTCAGGCCCCTTCTTCGCCCGCACAAGGGAAGAAGCCCATTGGGGATGTGAAATGTTACAAATGTCAGAAGCTAGGCCATTATTCACGTGAGTGCCCTAGTAACACTCCCGCTAAGCCGGTGTCATTGGTTCACAGTATCGGTGTGTCTCTGAAGGCTGCAGCAACTGCCCGGGGTAGGTTGTCAGCAGCTGAGGCACACGCGGTAAAGAAGCGTACGGAAGGCGCGACACCTGTCCGGGACACTTTCTGTAGCCATCGGGGACACGGGTTTGTGAGCTGGGGGAGTGAACTACGGAGGGTTGACTTGCTGAGGGATACGGGGGCTTCGCAAACTTTGTTGAGGAACTTCACAGGGAAACCGATAAATGCGGCCAGAGTTGTTGTGGTGCAGGGTATAAATGCTACGAGGTCATACCCACTTGTGAGGTTGGAGTTGAGAGTGGGAGAGGTGTGCAGGGAGCTGGATGTAGGGATCGTTGAGTGTTTGCCAGTTGAGGGCGTCGACCTTCTTCTCGGCAACGACTTTGCGGTGCCCACTTCCGGGACTCCACCCTTAGTCGTTGCCGAGAGGGCGGCCGACGTGGATGGTGAGAATCGGGAATAGGTTGGGAGGTGCCAACAGGATTTGATGGCCTGTGTGATAACCCGATCTCGCTCTGCGGCTCCTGCACAGCCTAGCACTCAACCTCGGGGACAGTGGAGGAAGGATCAGGAGAAGGTTGCTAAGGGCAGGAAAAGGGACATTGATTCTGCTGCACTTCTCGGTGATTCGGTACTTGGACCTATAATAAACACGGGAGTTGACTCTGGCCCAGATCTGGTGTGTAACAAGGCAAAGTTGGGTAAGACTTCGCGTGAGGCAAGAGCTGTAGCGAGAGCCACTAAGGCAGTAGAGCCTACTAGCCGGGGTAATGTCTTATTACAAAACCATCTTGATGCATTGACGCCCGGGGACATAAGTGAGCAGCAGCTGCAAGACGCTAGCCTAGCTCGTTATAGCAATGGTGCCATAGAGTTGGAGGAAGATGGGGATGCGAAGCCGGGAGATTTCTTTAGGCTCAACAGGATATTGTACCGCAGATTTCTAGACCCCAAATCGAAGGGGGAGGGCGGTGCGAGGGTAGTAGACCAGGTGGTTGTTCCAAATAAGTATAGAGAGTCCTTATTGTGTCTGGCGCATGATGTGCCGGTGGCGGGTCATTTGGGGGTAACAAAAACATTGGCGGCATTGGGCAGGTTTTTCTGGTGGCCTGGGGTCAAGGCTGATGTCTGTGCATGGGTGGCTGGGTGTGCGACCTGCCAGACAACGGGGAAGCCTAACCAGACAATCCCGAAGGCACCTTTGTTTCCCATACCTGTCACCGGGCCTCCGTTCAGCAAAGTTGTAGTAGATTTGGTTGGCCCTTTCCCGCCTACTAGTAGTGGCAATAAATTCCTGTTGACAATCATGGATGTGGCTACGAGATACCCGGACGCATACCCCATGAGAAACGGCTCGGCAAAGGCAGTTGTTAAAAACGTATTATTGTTCTGTTCCCGTTATGGATTTCCACGTGAGGTGCAGTCAGACCAGGGGAGCAATTTTACATCCAAATTGTTCAAGCAAACCCTTCAGTTGCACGGTATATGTTCTGTAGTGTCGTCAGCCTACCATCCCGAGAGTCAGGGAGTCTTGGAGCGGTGGCACTCGACCCTGAAGAGTATGCTACGCTGTTACTGTGCAGAACATGACACTGATTGGGATTTGGGTCTGCCGTATGTTCTGTTCGTTGCACGTGAAGTCCCAGGAGAGAGCCTGGGGTTCAGTCCAAATCAGCTAGTCTTTGGCCATAATGTGAGAGGACCTTTAAGTATGGTGAAAGAGATCTGGGAGGGCGAAGAGAAGCCGGGGTCTGTACTTAAATATGTCCTTGAGAGCCGGGAGAGACTTATAGGTTGCATGGCAGCGGCAGGTAATAACTTGGTTAATGCACAGGCGGTCATGAAGCACCAGTATGACGCCAAGGTGAAGCTTCGGGAGTTTTCGGTGGGTCAGGAGGTAATGTTGCTTTTACCTTTGCCTGGACACCCCCTTTCTGCCAAGTTCATTGGGCCGTATGTGGTGGCTAAGAAACTGTCCGACCTTGATTATCTCGTTGCAACACCTGACCGTAGGAAAAAACATCAGTTATGTCATGTTAACCTCATGAAAGAGTATGTGAGACGCCCCTCAGAGCCTCTCACTGTCCCTGTGCTGGCCTGCAGCGGCCAGGGTGGAGAAGGAGGTGGGGACAGTCATGCTGCTGAGGAGGATAGCTGGGACTGTGTCATTTCCGCGGAACAGTGGGCGGGGAATACTGAACAAGAGGCTAGGCAAGCTGTAAGTCACCTGCCTGAGCACCAGGGTGCTGCTGTCCTAGGCCTGTTCAGGTCATACCCCTCTGTTTTCGCCGAACACCCAGATCTCACTACTCAGGTAACGCACGACGTGAACGTCGGTGATAATGTGCCCTTCAAGTCAGTGCCCTACCGTGTGCCCCCGGTAAAGTTGCCAGCTTTACGGGAGGAGTTAAAGTACATGGTTGAGAGAGGGATGATCACTGAAGGTTATGTGAAGTGGACATCACCCGTCACGTTGTAGCCAAAACCTGACGGCAAGGTGCGGTTCTGCATAGATTTTCGTAGGCTAAATGGCTTGACCACTACCAACCCTTACCCTTTGCCTCGAGTTGACGACAGCGTGGACAAGATAGGGAATGCAAAGTACCTTACTAAAATTGATCTTGTAAAAGGCTACTGGCAAGTACCCCTGTCGGACCGAGCTAAGCAAGTTTGTGGTTTTGTGGTAGATGGCAAGACCTACCAATGCAACGTAATGCCTTATGGGCTTAAGAACGCACCTGCCACGTTTCAGAACCTGATGAACGATATTTGTGACGAAATCCCTAACTGCACGGTCTACCTTGATGACGTGATAGTGTATGATGACGATTTTGAAAATCACCTAAGGCACTTAGAGACCCTGTTTGGGAAGTTGCACGATGCTGGGCTGGTGGTGAACCTGAGGAAGTGCGAGTTTGTAAAGGCTACTGTGCAGTATCTTGGCTTTGTGGTCGGGTTAGGCCGGGTGTGCCCCCCCCTGAGCAAGATACAGGCTATCAATATGTTTCCCAGGCCCACCACTAAGCGCCAGGTCATGCGGTTCCTAGGTATGATAGGGTATTATAGGCGCTTCATCCGGGGATACTCTACTGTCTTAGCACCGTTAACTGATCTACTGTCGAAGTCAGTGAAGTTCTGTTGGGCTGCGGAGTGTCAGAGGGCTTTCGACCTAGTCAAGCACCTGCTGTGTACACATCCGATTTTGAGGGCCCCAGACTTCTCCAGGAGTTTTCAGCTGGCGACTGATGCCAGCGGTGTGGGTGCCGGGGCAGTGTTACTGCAGACTGATTCCGAGGGCTTGGAACACCGAGTGAGCTTCTTTTCTCGCAAGTTTAATTCGGCACAAAGGAATTACTCGACTATAGAGAAGGAGCTTCTGGCTATCGTTTTGTCGCTCAAACATTTCGAAGTTTATGTTCCAGCCTACGGCCCGGTAGTGACGATTTATACGGACCATCATCCCTTGAAATTCCTAAATCAGTTTCACAATCGGAATATGCGGTTGACCAGGTGGTCCCTAATGCTCCAAGAGTATAATCTCAACATTCAGCATATTGCCGGGAGTGAGAACGTGATAGCAGATTGTCTATCAAGGGTTGATGATCCAAGATAGTCGTGCACGGTGTGTGGGTTGAGCAGGAGTAAAATTAGGCTATCATAACGCCATCCAAAAAGATTATAAAACAATAAAATAAACGAGAAAACTCTTTTTTTTTTTTTAGTTTTGTAAGTCTTTATTGTTGTAGCATGATGCATGCGATATTGTGTTTTATGTATAATTCACACTTCAGTTGTTGTGCACCTTTTGCAATTAGTGGCAGCTAAGGGTAGCAGGTCGGTTGGTTGCCTGTCAGATTTTGATAATGCTTCTAAGGTCGATTATCTAAAATCTTGGGGGGGCTGTGACGCACCCAGTGCTTGGCAACGCAACCTGATTGTACTCCTTGGTACTCCACTGTACCGCCCGTGATCTGGCTACCGTCAGCCGCAATGTATATTGAGTGTGACAACTTATAACTATGTTCTTTGTATCTCTGCAAAGGTCTCGTCATGTGCTAACCAGTGGTGGGTTTTGTTTTAAGCCATGTCGAGACCTTCCATTTAATATGTAGTATCAATAGAGAAGTTGATAGATAAGACAATGGGAGTTCAGAGAGAGAGAGTGAGTTAGGCTTCAGAGCAAGAGGGTAGCAATGCCGCTGCCGGCCGGGTGGTTGCCAGACGTATGGACTGGTTGGCAGCCTTGCGCTTATAGCTAGGCGCGATAGGGTTGGTAGTCCATTGTTGCCTGCCTGGGCTGGGCCCAGGTTATCGTACAGCACACTGCCTGGAGGCTGGCTGCGTGTTCCATGACCAGGTTGCCTAGAACCTTTGAGATTCTAACATCCCTTGCCCTCTCTCCCAACTTCTCACGGTTGCACTCTTTCTCTCTGACGACATTACTCTCATTTCATTCTTCTCTCTATTTAAATGCATAACCTTCCCTTGAGGTCCTAAAGGAGTTTCAGCACTCACCTCTCGTATTACTCTTAGGACAAGCATATATTTACATGTATTAGATTTAAGGGGTTAATGTGAACAGCGATCTTCTTGATGAGGATAGTTGGTGAACGTTCTACATGTTCACGAGTTATATGCCCCGCTCATCATCCCATTTGTGACTAGACTGGTGCCATGTGTAAGAGCCCGACCATGCCCAGGAGTTGTCTGTAGAGGGACGAGGACTTAGCCTTGATTTGCATACCGAGCCAGGAGCGAGTGTAGCACCCGAGACTACAGCTCGCTCGTAGTGCTGGTATAGTAGAGTAACGTAATTTATCTGTCCTTGTGTTCTCTACAGTCTTTTCCTGGGTTCTCGCTTTCGGTGCTGGGACTCGTTCCTGTGACTTGGCCTGCTAGCTAGAACACATGGGGATGATGAGTGGGATATATCTTTATTTTACTATGCATTGCAGCTCTCTTTAAGTATATATCTATAACACTTTACAATACACATTACTCACACACAAGACAACACTATTAATACTTTCATGTATCAATTAACTGCACTGTCGTTTTGCTGCTGTGTCCGGAGTTCTGTTGCGTAGGGCGCATACGGACTCGGAGGGGAGACAGAGTGAGAGAAGCGAAGTAGCCTATGCGGTAGTAGGCTACCGGCGCAGTACTGTTGCCTGCAACCTTTTAGTTATTCCAAGTATAGATTCATTATTATAATAAGTGACTACTATTTATGTTCCTCCCATGTGTATTATTAGGTATCTACTGGATCATGAACATCTTGTATGCTACATGCTAGTGCATGTTAGTAGGGGACAGTTAGTGTAGTGCACGCGCTTTCAAGTAGGCGTGTACATTTGTCATTTAGCATTTCACTGTCATACCTTTAACCTGCTTCTATTCTACATTATTAGAGGCTTAATATTAACGTAGTTTCTTGAGTATTGCATTTCTTTAGTAATAACGTAACCTATAAATGTCTGAGGGAGTTTAGCCTCATAGCCTACCCCTGTTGTACACTTTCGCCGAGTTAAGGTACCTCGTTACCGTAGACGATAACTCTGTAGGGCGTTGGTGCTTTTGTTGTCTGGAGCATATAGTATTTGGGACTGGAATCGAGCGTGTCGTTGACACTTAAGCCATTTCTGTCCTACGATCAAGAATCCCGAATATGTATTGCCGATCCAGCCGTAACATTACTTTATATAATATTACTTTGCTAAAAAAATAATTCTTGCATGTCCTCAAAAAATATTCCACAAAATCAACAAATGTTCACTGCCTAAACTGTGAGAAAAATCTGCACAATAACCTGCAATTATATGTCAGTTCACCAAATCCTGAGCTAGGTCGCCATTTGTTACGATCGGGTCTCGTATAAATCAGTGGCTCTTATACATTGGACTAGACTGGCATAAATGCAACAACGGAAACGCTAGATCCAACCCCCGATATATAATCCCGTCGAACAAAGAACACATATACCCTCCAGAGTTATATCTGCGATAGCGGGGTATCTTAACTCTCAGTATCTATGTGCTTCTACTATAGGCTGATGTTCTCTGAAACAGCCTATTACCTATAACATATGGTTGCTTAGTTATGGTACACAAGGAAAACATAGTTAACTTAATTAAATCACAAGAGTGATCTAATGCAAACAAGAAGAAGGTTTACTTAACGTTACTTTAATCAATAATATCTGTCACTCCTTTATGAAAGAAAGTGTTGTAAAGTCCTCAAGCACCGAACAAGGAATCTTCTGAATAATGTCGGATGCTACTAAGAAGAACGTATCGGAAATGGAACCACAAAATAGCAGGAGGCAGGACAATGCACGTGTAGGCTAAATACACAAAAAGGCGTAACATATAATGTTATTGGACACAAGAATATTATAAGCAGTGCAACTGTAATAACGCTCCCCACGAAAAAGTAGTACTCCTATTAACAAAACCGGTCTATGCTGGTTGTGTCTCTCTACAGCAACCTAGACCTCAAAATGCTTGTGTAAAAATAATGGGTATGCATAAAAGAGTATATTTATTAGTGGCCCCTCCATCATTGACGAACATGCCTATTACATAAGGCACCCTCTTCAAACACTCATCCGCCGTAGTTTGAATCTACCGCGCAGAGCATTTAAAAAACTGAGGAGCCTTCATCATGAGCGCACGCGACCTCACTCATGGCTTCAGTCATAATGAATTGGGTTCTCACTGCGAAAAAAGCTTCGTAAAAAATAAAAACAAAAAGAAAATAAGAATAACTATTCAATAAGCTTTCCATCATATCGTGGATGTACTTGTGTGGATCTTTTGACCAGACGCTACTGCAGGCGTCATTCTTCCTTCTCTGCTCTGCGCTCAGCCTGCCCGGACGTGTCTCCCCACGCTCCGCGGGTTCCGCATTTGTTGCGTCCCTAGTGAGTTTTTTCTCATTTGTTTACTCCGGGATGTATCGAGTAAGGTTAGGATATGCGTAGCAGGAGTGTCCTGGGCTAGTTGCCCGCAGTGCAGTGTATTTTGGGTCGTGTGTTTGGGGCATCTATTTCGGATGTACCCTCGTGGTCCTGTTGTGGACAGGTGAACTTTTTCACAGTTAGCTAGCTTTGTGATGCAGGCGGCTTTCATTACACGTTATTGCTTCCTTTTATCTTTCTGATGAGGTAGCGTATTTTTGCTGTCGTTCCCAGCGTATTTTTCTTCACTTAGTGAAGTTTTTTCTGGGTCCCGAGTCAGTTCTTCCCTTTGCCGGAAGTGTTTGCTACAGTGGTGTGTTGGCGGTGGTTCCTGTTGTGATATAATTCAGTGCTTTTTGTTTATATTCCGACATGTTACTGTTATCCGTCTGCCTAGGCCTAGCCAGCCTCTCATAGCTTTACCACATATACAAGTGTTATTGATTTATTTTCTAAATATGTACTACTGTGTCATGTGTGTCCTGGTTTAGTTGTGTATTGGCTAATTTCACGGACTATTTATGTGTCCTGGGTTAGTTGTGTATTGGCTAATTCCACGGACTATGTTGGGCCCGGCGTTAGTTGTGTTTTAGCTACGCCTCGGTCCGGTGTTGCGTTCAGATGGTATCTGGACAGGGTGGGTTATTTCCGGCGGGTTTTTCTCGGTTTCACCTTGATAACCCCGGCTGGTTGTCAAGTTTTGGCCACACGTGGTTTAAAACAGGCTTGTTTCCCCGGCGAGTGGGTGTCTGTGGCTCCCCAGGACTGCGTCTCTGGGGTGCCTGTTTCAGGCTCCTTCTGATTCCCGGCGGGTTGGCTGTACCCATCTAACAGTGTTCATACGGACACGTGTTGATTGTAGTTTTTTCGGTTTTGCAAAGCCAATATAAAACTATGCTGTAGTTGTATTTCCTCCCCGGCGATCTGTTACAAAGAAGTGGGGATAGGAACAATTGGGGTTAACTTTTAAACTTTAAATCACCCGGTGGGTGCAACCTGGAAGGGTGGGATGACCGAATTTGCAAAATTCAGTTTAGTTGACCAGACAATTGAGGGATGCATTGTGTATCGCCTCCTTCAACATACGGCGCTTTAGGGCACAATTGGGGTTAACGTTTTTTAAACTATTATTCACACCCGGCGGGTGCTCCTTGGACGGATGGGAATAACGAATTTACAATTCAGTTAGTTAACCAGACAATTGAGGGATACGTTTTGTATCGCCGCCTTCAACATACAGCGATCTAAAAAGATACTTCGGCAGAAGTTAGATCTCGTATATTTGTCAGGCTTCCCAGTTTTTTATCTACGAGATAATTCGGTGGCCGGCGTCTTTTTTAGGTTTTTTTTTTCCAAAATTTAATCTTGAAACAAACACCACCGGAAAGACTTAATCACTTATAAACGCCATGCTGGTCTTTATATATTATGTCAGAGGGTATTCATAAATCTTTTGGACAAATTAAGATATTCTGAAATCTTTTACTTAGGAAACCCCACCGCGTAGCGAGCTGTGGTCGTTGAGTATTACGTCTCGTTACCCGGCGGGTTATTTAACACTTGTGTGCGAACATGATTGGGTTAACCTTATGAGCATTAATTCCTGGAAATTTTATTTTTTCCAGAGCTGGGTCCCGGCGGGTCTATGCAGAACCTGGAGTAAGTTTCCCACCAGTCTCTGTCATGGCTACCTTTGCCCCGGTTTTTGCTTTATGCATTACGCCCTCCTGTTCAGGTATTCCTATTTTTGCGCACACCCTTTGTATAAAATGTGTTAAAATGTCTCGTTTGGTGGGGGTTACCTTTCCGGCGTTTTTCTCGTTGCTCCGAGAACACCGTTTTTGTTTACCGAGTTTTAGTCAGGATGGCTAAAATAGGTAAGTTACCCCGACGAGTTGGTCGCTTGAGGGCTCATCAGAAACTGCGTTTTCTGTGGTCGAGCCTGGGATCAGGCTTCCTGTGTTATTCATTGCTTTATGCATTACGCCCTCCTGTAATGTCTCGTTTGGTGTGGGTTACCTTTCCGGCGTTTTTCTCGTTGCTCCGAGAACACCGTTTTTGTTTACCGAGTTTTAGTCAGGATGGCTAAAATAGGTAAGTTACCCCGACGAGTTTGGTCGCTTGAGGGCTCATCAGAAACTGTGTTTTCTGTGGTCGAGCCTGGGATCAGGCTTCCTGTGTTATTCCCGGCGAGGGGGGCTCCACACAGTTATTTTGTTTGGTCTTTCCCTCCCGGCGACCTTTTTACAAAGAGGTCTGGGGCAGGTATAATTGGTTTGACATTGCATATAAAACCCGGCGGTTGTACCTTCGGGTGGTTATATTAACGGATTTGCGATTCGCGATAATTTGCCAAACAATTGATTGATACAATAGGGTATCACGGCCTTCAAGACGGCGATCTATGAGGGCTTCTGGGAGAAGCCGGATTAGAGATTAAGATAGGCTTAGACTTTTTATGGGATAAAAAGATGCCTGAATCTTACTAGTGTTTCAAGTGTAAAGGGATACTTGAAAGACTTCATCTTTAATAAAGATATGCTTCATCTTTATGAGGATTCAGAAGTTATGCTTAATTCTTTTGAACAGGTAAAAGATATGCTGAAATCTTTAATAAACAATTGAAACAATGTTGTTTGTTTGTTTAGTCTTTCCCTCCCGGCGACCTTTTTACAAAAAAGGTCTGGGGCAGGTACAATTGGTTTGACATTGCATATAAAACCCGGCGGTTGTACCTTCGGGTGGTTATATTAACTGATTTGCAATTCGCGATAATTTGCCAAACAATTGATTGATACAATAGGGTATCACGGCCTTCAAGACGGCGATCTATGAGGGCTTCTGGGAGAAGCCGGATTAGAGATTAGGATAGGCTTAGACTTTTTATGGGATAAAAAGATGCCGGAATCTTACTAGTGTTTCAAGTGTAAAGGGATACTTGAAAGACTTCATCTTTAATAAAGATATGCTTCATCTTTATGAGGATTCAGAAGATATGCTTAAATCTTCTGGACAGGTAAATATATCCTGAAATCTTTAATATGAAACTAAAGGAAAACGAAAAGTAGTGGTGGAGTGCTACGGTTCGTTGACCGGCGGTTTTGTGGCACATATTTTGTACCATTTTTTGGGTGTAACCCTATGAGCATTAATCCCCGGAAATTTATCTTTCCAGGGCGGAGTACCGGTGTTGCACCAGGTAACCAGGTAGTTCCCGGGGGCGGGGTAGTTTTCCCCCAGTCTCTGTCATGTCGGCACTTGAACCTCTCATTGCTGTATGTTCAACGCCGTTAAGATCAGGTATCCCTATATTATTTGTATTTGATTAATGAAATAATTTAATCACTGAATAATAATAACCATATATATTTTCTATGATTATATTATGATAATATTGTGTTTATTTATAGTAATTTATTTTAATACAATTAAATATAAATTAAATTAATTAGTATACTTTATGATTTTGCTCACCAGCTCTGCTTTCAATGTGTTAATGAGCTATGGGAGCTTTTAATTATCATAAACCTTTACAGGGCTCTCTTTCAGAGAGTATACCGAGCTCGCAAGCGAGGGACAGCCACAGCCAAGGTGTATGGCGATACTCACAGTCCTGGCAGGACAGAACACATCCCTTTGTGACTCAACTAGTGCTGACGTCCACCGGGATGCCGATGTACCATCTTCTATCCCAGTTTTAACATGGCAACATGTGGAGGTCCCGGCTTCGGCGGGATCTTCCCATGATAAGCCAGACTTAACGGATGAAGAACAACGATCTCTGGTCTCAGAGATGGAGGTTGAAGAGTCCAGTCACCTTCTAGGCGACTCTCAGGGTACTGTCGAATCTCCACGGAGTTCGTCATCGGCTAGGTATGTACCGGCGGAAGAGATTGATGGACTACTATTGAATGCACTTAATAGGTTCTTTGGCCCTACGCCGGAAACTCCTTCTGATACGGGAGATCCCGCGATGTCGACGAATGTGCGACCTCTGGCTACATCCTTTGCTTTAGCTAAAATACCTAACCATCCGCTTGTGTCAGACCCAATTTCCAATGTGCCAGGCACAGCAGCTCTCACTACTTCCACTGTGCGAGTCATATCAGACATATCTCCCCCTCCTTTAGACAAGGCGCCAGTCAAAAAACAGGAGCTATGCCTCTTTTATACGGGCCTGATGAGTCAGGGGTAGCAATGTTACGGAAATGTTTTGGATGTTCATATTAAGGACATTCCAAGTTATTATAACCATGACTTATTCTTCCCACCAAATCCCTCCAGAACGCCATTCTTGGTTCTCTCTTCCGGTTTTTGGTGCCGGCGGAGTCCCCTCTGCTGGGCTGCCACCCCCCAAATAATCAATTTGGGCGAATTATAAGCTCCCTTTAGCACGCCTTCCCCAGCTTACCTAGACCGCGAGTTTAGGTTAAGAGGAAAAGCGTTTAAACTGTTTTTGCAATATATGGTTCCCAGCAAGTAACAAATTCTCTGTTACGCTCTTCTCAGGCAATAGAAGCCGCGGAAGTCAGGAAAGCCATTGAACTTTCCCGGCGCTTGCTTCTCCAGACTTCCATCCAAGTCTTTAGGAGATATTCGGACGGCCTTATTAGAGGCAGTTCGAGCAAGGCAGGATCTGAGGATGTTCTTAGTGAAGAAACTTCTTGACCGTATTGCAAGCCAAGTAGTTCTGTCTCCAGTTCTAATTCCTTCTTTGATTTCACCAGCAGTTTGGAAGACTGTTTTCAATTTGGCACAAGCATTCAAGCAAGGTCCCCGCAAGCCCTGATGCCCTTGTTAGAACAAGGGATCAGGGTCTGGTGGTATCTGGGCGACTAACTGGTGGTGGCAGAAACAGAAAAGTTACGCATCAGTCATGTCTACGTTACGTTAAACCATCTCATATCTCTAGGATTCAAGGTCAACTTAGTAAAAGTCAAACCCTTGTTCCCCCACGAGTATTTCAGGGGATAGGGCTGGTCGAGGACACAGCTTCTCTCACTCTGAGTCAGAGTGTGGACACTCGAAACAGATTTCGCAAAAACTGTTTATGTTTCTCCACAGTCTGACTACGACACAGAGACTTTGGGAATCTCTAGTCGGTTCTCTCAACGGGGTTCAGCTAACTGTGAAGTTGGGCCGGTTGTAAGTCTAACGTTTAATCTTGGAGGGCAACAAATTTTTCCCACTATTACCGGCGGGGATATACGTTATTACACAACTTACTAGCGGTTTGGGCGACGAGAGAAATGTTGCACGCAGTCATGTCATGAACCTCTCCTCCGCCGTCGGTATGGGTGGACATGGATGCGTCAGGCACGATAGGTTGGGGCTTTTAGTCAAACCTCGGGCATCAGGGTCAAAGGTTTTGGTCCCATTTAGAAATCTTCCACATCAATGTCAAAGACTTACTAGTCCCCTTATCTGTCCTTCAGGCTCACGGCTCTGCTTTACGGGGCAAGTCGGTGGCCTTCAGAATGGACAATCTGAATGTGGTTCACTGTATTCAGAAACAAGGGTCAATAAGATCTCGGAAGTGGCTAAACGTGTCAGAAAAGATTTTTATACTAGCCAACAGGCTGAACATTCATCTTCACGCATCTTATCTCCCAGGCGTAGCAAACGTCTGGGCAGACGCTCTGTCTCAGAGACAAAGCACATCAGTAGAATGGGCGCTCTTGCGTGTGCGGAGCATTACCATCCACAAGTGGATTTGTTTGCGTCTGAGAAGACTTGCAAACTCCCACTGTACCTCACCCGCCGGACGATAACGCCGGCGGGCGGACCTGACGCTCTGATGACGGACGAGAACAGGTTGAGTTCCATTTATCTATTTTCCGCCGCCAGACGCGTCTCTAATGTGCCACGTAGTCAACAAACTACAGGATTAGCGAGGCGTAGTCTCGCTAATCGCGCCCCTGTGGCCGGTGCAGTGTGGTACCAGCATTTGTACACGTGGTGCCCGCACCCAGTGTCACTCCCGGTCGGGTTGTTCCACTTAGAACACAATTGGCAACCTAGAAACCTCGCGGACTTGTTCATTATGGACATTCAGGAGGCCAAGTGGCTAGCACCATATGGTAGCGACGTGACCAAGATATTCACGAATCAATATACCCAGTCTACAAAGCGACAGTTTCAATCGCATTGGCAAGCTTTTATGTCTTGGATTCTTAGAACAAAACAAACTGTGCCCTCGGTGGCGTTGGTTGTTAATTATTTAATGTATCTGTTCATGCAGAAACATTTATCTGAAATTGATTTATGAGGGCAGGTTTTAAACTCCGCCCACCTCCCCGTCAGCTCAGGCCTACATGGTCTCTGGACAAAGCATCGTAGTTATTCTCGTTCCCGTATGTATTTACCTAATTACCTAATTTACCTAATTGTAGTTTACAGGAGTTGAGCTAAGCTCGTGTTGTCCCGTCTCTCAGTCTACTTTTTATCCAATTTTTTCTTGAAAATATGGATGTTCCTTGCCCCTACCACCTCCTCCTCCAGCCCATTCCATTTGTCAATACATCTATAGGGGAAGCTAAACTTCCTGATATCGTTCTTGCAGGTAGGTCTTTTTACTTTGTAGCTGTGGCCTCTAGTTATTCCTGTATCCATAATTAATATATCCTCCCTATCCAGCCTCTCCAGCCCCCGGGTACATTTGTACATCATTATCATGTCTCCCCTCTCTCTCCTCTCTTTTAGACTCGGTAGATTTAATTTGTCTAGCCTCCCTTCATATGGCAGTTCTCTGAGACTTGGAACCAATCTAGTGACTGCTCTCTGGATTCTTTCTAACTTGTGAATATGCTTCTTTAGATGCGGGGACCACACCACTGCTGCATACTCCAATCTTGGTCTAATCATACTCTTCATAATTTTCGCTACCATGGTCTCATCCAAATAGTTCAGAGCAACTTTCATATTCCCGGCCATTGCATACATTCCGCTAAAGAGCTTGTTAATATGTTTCTCTGGCGACAAATTATCTTGTATAATCAACCCTAAATCTTTTTCTTTTTCGGCCTTGCTAATTTTATTATCTCCCATCCTGTACTCCCAATTTGGTCTATTCACACTTCTTCCCATATTTAACACATGACATTTACTTATATTAAATTTCATTTTCCACTTGGTGCTCCATTCGTATATTTTATCTAAATCCCCTTGCAGCTCCTCACAACTACTTTTATTTGTTATTTGTCTCATAATTTTTACGTCATCTGCAAACATTGACATGTAAGAGTTTATGCCTATCGGCAGGTCATTCACGTACATAAGGAACATGAGAGGTGCCAACACAGATCCCTGCGGCACACCACTCTCAACTTTCCGCCACGATGAGTAAGTTCCTCTAATGTTGGTCCTCATTTCCCTATCTGTTAAATAGCTCTCCATCCATTTCAGCAAACTCCCCCTGACACATCCTAGCGTCTCAAGCTTAGATAACAATCTCTTATGTGGTACCTTATCGAATGCTTTGGAAAGGTCTAAGTAGACGCAGTCCACCCATCCGCCTCTTTCTTGGAGTACATCTATCACCCTACTGTAATAACATAGCAAACTGGTAACACAAGATGTCCCTTCTCTGAATCCAAATTGCTTTGGGGTTATTATTTTCTTTCTCTCCAACATTTTCATCCATCTCTTCCTAATTAGCTTTTCACAAATCTTGCATACAATACTAGTAAGTGAAACTGGTCTATAGTTTAGAGGGTCCTCAGGGTTTCCATTCTTGTATATCGGAATGATATTAGCTCTTTTCCATTCAACAGGAACCTGTCCTTTATCTAAGGAAGCTTGAATTATGTCCCTCACTGGCTCCACTAATTGCTCTGCACACTCCTTTAAAACCCAGGCAGACACTTCATCCGGTCCCATAGCTTTCCTTACTTCAAGTCCTCTCATCGCAGATAACAGCTCATCTCTAGTTATTTCAATCTTACTAAGACCACTCTCCAGTACTCCCGCCTGTGGTTCGTCAAAACCTTCCTCTCTAGTAAAAACTGACCCCAATTTGTTATTCATTACCTCACACATGTCCGATACATTTTCATACGTCCTAGCATCAACTCTTAATTTAGTAATTTGTTTCTTTACCTTCAACTTACTGTTTATATATTTATAAAATAATCTAGGGTCACTTTCACATTTATTTACTATGTTCTTCTCATAGTTCATTTTAACTTGCCTAATTATGTTAACATATCTATTCCTCTCCTGTTTATATTTATTCCGATTACTCTCAGTGTTCCTTCTTTTAATCTAGCCCAAGCTGCATCACGCCTACCCAAAGCTCTTTTGCATTTCAAATTAAACCAATCTTTCTGCTTAGTAAAATTTCCAGTTTTATATCTTGGGACAAACATATTGGTTCCTACTCTATAAATTTCGAGGAATCTACTATATTTACCTTGTACGTCCCGTTCCTTCAAAATAAGATCCCAATCTACTCCCTCTAAATATCTTTTCAAGGATACATAATCAGCTTTACTATAATTTAATCTGTCATTTATGTAGCTATTGTCTAATCTATTGGCATTACTCGAGGTCAACTTCCATTTTAGTAATAGGTGATCACTTTTACCTACAGGACATAGATAGTTTATATCACTAATTTCGTGAGGATCTTTTGTAAAAATCAGATCGAGTTTAGAAGGTTCGTTATTACCCCTCATTCTTGTATTTTCCTTCACATGTTGTGTAAGTACATTTTCCGTAACCAACTCCACTAGCCGACTTCCCCAAGATCTCTGATTTGGCCCTGCATCTCCCAATTCCCAATCAACCTCACTACAGTTGAAATCTCCTACCAAGATCAATCGATTCTTCCTTAAAAGCAATCTTCTCAACGACTGAATCATATCCTCTACCATCTCCTCAAACTCCAACTCCCTCCATGCTCTGGTCTTTGGTGGCATGTAAGCTACTGCTATGTCTAGCTTTTTTCCTTCTATATCATTGAGTTCAACTGCCATTATTTCTGCCTTGTCATTATTTAACTCCACGTGCTTTGCTGTCATAGGGTTCTTAACTAATACTGCCACTCCACCTCCCCTTTTACCCTTTCTATCATTTCTCCATATATTATATCCTTCACTAAACACTATGTTGCTGTCAAAGTCCTGGTTCAGCTTTGTCTCTGTCAAACATACTATCTGTGGTTGATCTTTTCTTAATATATTATCTAACTCTACCTTTTTACTGTTTATTCCATCTATATTAGTGTAGTAGCACAGTATATTTGAATCCACCTCCTTGTTTCTCTTCCCTCTCTGCCTCCTACCAGGTTCACCTCCTCCTCCTCCATCCCTTCCCTGACCCAGTTCCACCTCCCCCACTAATTCTATTCTCCTCCCCCCTCTCTCTCCCTCTGTTCCACCCTCTCCACCACATCCTGGCTCTCTCTCCGGTCCCCTGCTCCCTGCATTATCTCTCGCTCCGTCTCCTTGCTTTGACTTCGTACTTGTCTCTCTGTCTCTTTCCCTATCACTCCTCTTACTTTCGGTTCTTGGTGGCTCCTGATGTACCACTTCCTTACTTGCCCTTCCCTTCAGACTGTACCAAAGACTGCAGATTTTACACAAGGGCAGTATTCCTTATGGCTTTGGCTACCGGGAACAGAGTATCTGAGCTGGCGGCGATGAGCAACACACCTAATTGCCTCAGGTTTGATAGGCTTCATGAGTGTATTCACTTTGCACCTTCCCCAGGATTCATAGCCAAGAATGAGCACAGTGAACACGTGTTTTCAGAGTTCACGGTGCCGGCGTTAAAAAGGGGAAAGGTGCACCATTTTTTTTTTTTGCCCAGTGCAAGCTCTAACCAAATATTTAAGAGTGGCACCTCTAAATCACCAGGGTGCTTTATGGGTCGCAAGTCCGGGTGAACGCTTGATGGAGCATACACTGGCTTCTCTCTTGGTCGAGGACTTTAAAGAGAAGAATCCCGGCGTTGTGGGTAAGACCCACGATTTACGCAAGGGGACAGCCTCTTTACGTTTCCTTAATAATCTTTCGGTGGAAGTTATTAAGTCCACACAGTTGTGGGCCTCTAATCAGGAGTTTTTGACTCGATACCTTTCAGTAGCTCTGGACAAACCTTCCTTGCCATGTATAGCTTTACGGAAGAGGGTCTAGGTGGCCCTTTTAGTCACGTTTTGTTTAATTTCAAGAAAAAGGGGGGGGGAGGGTGCAGTCAGTGTGACATAGGACACCCTAGACCCCTCCGGAGTATGTGTTCGGAACATACGAGCTGTGATACTGTTTGTAGGCATTGTATTATAAAATTTCTCTGTAGTATTCATTGCAGGAAATTGTGCTAAAGGCCAATAGTAGTGTTACAACAATTCTTGTTGTAAGTAGCTTTGGCTGTGAAGCAATAGATTTTTGAGAAATCTCGGTAGTTGCAACTACGACTTTTACTTTTGAAGTAATTACTTCTCCATAAGTACACGAGTTCAGTACTTCTACGAATGTACAAGAATTCATTTATGTTTGGTTATATTTTTAGGAATATATCCACTAGTTAATGGGGTTTATATGTGCACATGTAAACTTATAAGTTTTTAGTTTTCACCACTTACTTTAAGTGGGGTGCCTTCTTAACTAGCAGATCTGTGTACAGAGTCTCAGAGTTAACCCTTTTTCAAGCAGGCTTCTTTGAAGCACGCTCCTGCTTGTACCCCTTTTTGAAGATTTAGGCTGTATAAAGTTTATGCACCCGAATATCTCTTTTTTACAAAAGTAAGAATACTATGTGGTTGTTTGATTATCTGCTTTTCTAGAGTTATGATATGATTACGAATGTCCCCCTCCAGTCTTAGAAATCAGGCATGTTCGTCAATGATGGAGGGGCCACTAATAAATTATAGGTTTGACTCCTGTAAGGAGATAAAGAAAACCTAATATTTAGTAGTGGCCCCGTAATCATTGACGACTGGGGCCCTCCCGACCATCCCCTTCCCATTCGTTGATGTATTCAGGATTTTGGTTTACTTGATATGTCAGTGAAGGAAGAATGACGCCTGCAGTAGCGTCTGGTCAAAAGATCCACACAAGTACATCCACGATATGATGGAAAGCTTATTGAATAGTTATTCTTATTTTCTTTTTGTTTTTATTTTTTACGAAGTTTTTTTCGTAGTGAGAACCCAATTCATTATGACTGAAGCCATGAGTGAGGTCGCGTGCGCTCATGATGAAGGCTCCTCAGTTTTTTAAATGCTCTGCGCGGTAGATTCAAACTACGGCGGATGAGTGTTTGAAGAGGGTGCCTTATGTAATAGGCATGTTCGTCAATAATTACGGGGCCACTACTAAATATTAGGTTTTCTTTATCTCCTTACAGGAGTCAAACCTATAATGATCTAATCCAGCTAATGTCTACCCGGGCTAATAAAGTCTAGCTGGGATGCGCAAAGGTACAGAATTCTGGTGGAGCAAGGCAGCTCCTAGCCTAGTGTGGACCTTGGGTCTGTGCGGCCTGATTACGTTAATATGAAGGGGTGCTCTCTTGAGGATTCTCGATCACAAGTATCGAATATCCTCCTGGCGACCCTCAAAAGTAAAAGCAAATAGAGTTAGAACAGTGTTGGGTGGATTAGGCAAGCAGCCCTCACGCACTACACAGTCTAAACTCCAAGGTACACAGACAAAAGATCCACCCAGGTAACCCACAGAATCCATAGTGTCGTGTAGCTCAAAAGTAGCCTACACACATTGAAAACACCAACAGTAAGGTACCTGATCCCTAGTCTAGCATTATTTAACCCTGTAGAAACATTAGTGATTGATGGAGACAGTCTGAGCAATACAATCTCCCAAAAAGACAATAACTATCTTCAACCTTAATCTAGTATATAAGAAATGTGAGATCCAGCATATAATACAGTCTGGCCACCAATTCAAGGTGTGGATGCAGAGAACCAGAGAGGAATTGATATTAATAAAAGGTGAGGAAGTAGTGGAAATGATAGAGGCAGTAGGAGGGAAAGATTCTAAGACAAGAGTGTGGGACAGTTCAAGGGAGATGCTTAGAGTATGCTGTCTGGGAAGGATCTGACAAGGATATTCCCATGGACCTCCTGGCTGGAGTCCCAGTTCGCAAGAATGGCACGAGGACGCGCGACAGTCGCCCAGTAAGCAGCCGCGTAGTAGGCAGTGTTAGGCAGGAGGCAACGAATCCCGCGAGGCCTATGTAAGGGGGCCAGCCACGCGCCACACTCACTACCAAGTCACACCACCTTGTCTCTCTCTCTCTCCCTCTCGCCTTCCCATCATTCAACTACTTAACACAATACTTTCAATTGACTAAATAAATTAGAAAGGATTGTGACAGACGAAAATAAAGAACAGTTCTGAACTGTCTGCAACACAAGCTTTCTCGAGAAGGAAAGTACACAATGATAGGTAGACTGTAGCTATATTCTCTGCCCTGGCGAGTCCTAGCGAGTAAGCCATGCGGTTCTGGGGGAAGCGGTGAGCGTCACAGAAGTGATTGAGAGAGTGAGTGAGAACGGAGAAATGGATAGGCGATGAGCAGGGAGGTTTTAGGAAGGGAAGAGGATGTGTAGATCAGATTTTTACCCTGAATTGTGTTGTGGAGAAATATCTGGAGAAGAAACAAAAGGTGTATGTTGCCTTTATGGACTTGGAGGAGGCCTATGACAGAGTGGATAGAGAAGGTTTGTGGAAAGTACTTAGAATATATGGAGTAGAGGGCAAGTTGCTGAAAGCAGTGAAGAGCATGTATGAGGGTGCAAAGGCGGCAGTACGTGTGGAGAGTGAGCAGAGCGAGTTCTTTGACCTGAATGTTGGTTTGAAACAGGGGTGTGTGATGTCCCCGTGGTTGTTTACTGTATATATGGATGGAGTCATGAAAGAAATACTATCAAGAGTAGTGGATGTTGGTGTATCGCTGAAAAGGGAGGGAATTGAGTGGAAGCTACCTATACTGCTGTTTGCAGATGATACAGTTCTGATGAGTGACAATGAATGGGAGCTGCAGGGTCTGGTAAATGAGTTTGGAACTGTGTGCGAAAAACGGAATTTGAAGGTAAATGCGGGGAAGAGCAAGGTTATGGTCTTCGAAAGGGGTGAAGTCACAGAGTGTGAGGTGAAGCTGAACGGTCAGGCTATGGAGATCGTCAACTCGTTTAAGTATCTAGGCAGTGTGTTGAGTAAAGATGGGAATATGGATGAAGAAGTGCGGAAGAGGGTACAACAGGGGAAGAGGGTTGTAGGAATGCTAAAAGCAGTAACAAGAAATAGGGTAGTCAGTATGGAAGTGAAGAAGTCCTTGCATGACAGTGTGGTAATCCCGACACTGACTTACGGAAGCGAAGCATGGACGTTGGTTGAGAGACTCAGACCAAGAGTGAGAGCAGTGGAAATGAATTACTTAACCCTTCCTACCCGGCCAGTCTTACCTAAGGACGGTCGCCCGTACCCGGGCGAAATGGCTGAAAAACGTCTAGGCCTAGGCTACCGTATTTATGTTTATTTTCACTGCTAGAACTTTCCCACTCATCTATAATCGTAGTGCGGTTTTCAATCTGTATTTTGGCGTTGAGTAGAGCTCTGTAAGTCAACTGGTTCAGTTGTGATGACGATTTCAGTGGAGCAAATATTGCAGAGATCTTGCCAATATGGGGGCTTTTCAGACACTAATTTCGTCTTACGTCAGAACAATAACATTGAAGAGTCTTCTCCTTCTTGTTTTCGGAGGTGCGGTGACGCAACGCTTGGGTTTGTTGACATACGTCGTACGCACGGCGTTCAGACCAAGCTTAATTAGGCTATTAAGCTGCCGTCTTAGGTAAGGACGGCCGGGTAGCGGCCCTTCTGCCGAGCTGTCATTAGGTAAGGCAGACCGGGTAGGAAGGGTTAAGGAGTGCGTGCGGAGTTACACGGAGGGATAGACAGACTAATGAGGAAGTAAGAAGGAAGTGTGGTGTGGAGGTAGATGTGCTGGAAAGTGTAAAAAGGAACAACTTGAGATGGTTCGGCCATATGGAACGTATGGAAAGCGAGAGAATGACTAAGAGGGTGTACGAGAGCGAGGTGGAGGGACAGAGAGGGAGAGGTAGACCGAATGAGAGGTGGAAGGATGGAGTGAGGAAGTACATGAACGAAAGCGGTGCTGGTTGGGGGGAGGGGCGTCGACTGACTGGGGACAGAGGTGCATGGGGGCGGTTCGTTCGTGGCCACCCCTTCGGGGATCACGGCGTCAGGCAATAGATAGATAGATAGATCTTTTTCAAAGTTCTTTTTCTCCTCTCTTATAGTCTTGACATAGTTGTTTCTAGCATTCTTATACTCATTCCATTTTTCCTCAGTATGTCTCCTTCTCACTTTATGCCATGCAGAGTCCTTTTTGTTCTGGGCAATGTGACATCGCATGTTAAACCACTCTTTCTCCTTAGCCAGCTTTCTATCCTTAAATGTTGTTACATATTTATCTACCCCCTCCCTGTAAATATCTAGTAACATGGTGTATTTTACCTGAATATTCTGTTCTTGCTCAATAAATGACCAATCAATATTTGCAAAGTATCCTCGTAATGATTCATAATCCGCCTTACTATAATTTAGTCTATATTCCCTATGTTCCTCCTCTCTGCCTTCCAGAAATTCCACTGTTAATTCAAATTCAATCACAGCATGATCTCTTTTTCCCATGGGACTCAAATATGTTAGGTTCTTTATTTCTTGGGGGTCTTTGGTGAATATTAAATCAAGACTTGATGGTTCATCACCTCCTCTAAATCTTGTATTTTCCGTAACGTGTTGTGTTAGTAGATACCCCATTGTTAGTTCAAGAAATTTGCTACCCCAAGTATTTTCATTTGAACCCGCATCCAAACATTCCCAATCCACCTCCCCGCAATTAAAGTCCCCTGCAAGAATAAGCCTATTTTTCCTTTTACAAATAATTTCTAACATTCGCAAGGTTTCCAAAATTAATTCATTATATTCATCGTTGCTCCAAGATTTAGTCTTAGGAGGTAAATACATTGATACAATGTCTAATTTTGACCTATCATTATCCTCAATTTCAACTGCTACCACTTCAGCAATGCTATCACCAAGTTTTAATTCTTTAGCAGTAACTTTATTATCTACCATGATCAACACTCCTCCTCCTGGCTTTCCTAACCTGTCTCTTCTCCATGTACTGTATCCCGCACAACTAATTATATTCGTGTCTACCTCCTGGTTAAGCTTAGTTTCAGTCAAACATACTACCCCGGGCCTCTCTCTCTTTACATATTCGTCAATCTCAATCTTTTTGGAGATTAACCCATCAATATTTGTATACATGAACTTAGCGTTACCAGTATTTTCCCTATTTTTCTCGGCCCTGCCCGTTCCTTTCATTTTTGTACGTACCCCTCCCAATTTATTTCCTAGCTTGTATCCGCTTCTGTTGTCTCCACCTGGACTGTTTCTCGCTCCGTTTCCACCTCCCCTCCCTTTGCCTCCACTTGGACTGTTTCTCTTTCTATTTCCACCTCCCCTTTCTCTGCCTTCTCCTCCGTCACCCTCACCATCTCCCTTTCCCTCCCTACTTCGTCCCTTCGCTTTATATACCATTTCTTGACTTTTCCCTCCCACACTCTCCAGAAAAACTTCTTTTCGTCTTCTTTCGTCCTTTCGCCATTCTCTTCATTTGCCTCAGTTTGCAATTTCTTTCTAATGTTTCGATCCTCAATACTCATGTCTTTTCTAATTGTAATTTTCTTAAACTTACTGGTCAAGTTAAGTCTCCATGTTACATTCATTATTGCATCCACTGTTACCCTAGACCTAAACTGCACTCTCATTGGCCTTGTGTTTCCCTTGCTATATTTACCCATTCTCCTAACTTCTTCAATATCATCTCTCCAGTTGTTTCCTTCTTCATCGACATGCTTGATTAATGATTTTACCTTGTTAATTTCTTCCTTATCCCTAGCTTTCCTCTCAATAATGTGCTCCTCTATATCCCCAAATACAATAATACACTTATTTCTGTCTATTGTTTCACGCAGGACCTGTTCGTTTCTCCTCATAGCTTTTACTACCACTGATTCTAGATCTTTATTTCCCTTTCTGGTTGTTTCTTTTTGTTCCTCCATGATTTCCTTCATTGCCACTTCTTTCACTCTTCCTCCTTCGTCATTAACCCATTTATTGTGTTTCTCCTTAATCTCCTCAACATGTGTTTTCATTTCCTTGGTTTGCCCTTTGTATTCTTCAAGTTGTAATCTTAAAGCTTCATTTTCGTCCCGGAGTAGCCCCATATGAGTTTGAATTTCTTTTAGGCTAGCCCGACTCAAATCTTGTCCAGGCTCGATGTCCGCAGCCTGAGCACCACATATTGAACATAGAGCCTCAATCTGTGAACTAACACTCACCTTCCACTCCTGCATATCATCCTTCCATCTTTTAATCTCCTTCAGCTCACGTACAATTTTCCCTAGAATGCCCCCGCTCTCACCGACTTCAAATCCATCAAAGTCAGCCATATTTGTTTACATCCACTCGCATTCACTATATCGCTTGAATTATTCTTACCACTCGAAATATCCTCACTTGATTTTAATCTCAAATTATTTTAATACTGCATTATAATACAGGACAACACAACATATCCTTATACTCAAGTTTAGGTGAGTGTACTTACACTAGTTGTACTTACACTAGTTGTATTTGCGGGAGTGAGCATGCTCGTTAATTCCCGCCTCCTAAGATATGTTTGTCATACCGTGCTTTGAAACTATGCACTGATGGTGCAGACACTACTTCGGCTGGCAATTTGTTCCACCCACTAATCAAGTTGGTAGGAAATCTTTTACTTTTCAGATCAGATTTACTATTAGGCACTTTCAGTTTGTAGCTGTGACCTCTTGTTCTCTCTCCTCCATCCCTCTCTATGAAGTTTTCTTGGTCGATTTTGTCAATACCTCTAACACATTTGTATATCTGAATTTGCTGTCCTCATTTCCTTCTCTGTTCCAGTGTAGGTAGATTCAATCTCTCGAGCCTCTCTTGGTACTCAAAATTTTCCAAACCTGGGATCATCCTTGTAGCTGCTCTCTGTACCCTCTCAATTTTGTGGATATGTTTCTTCATGTGAGGGGACCACACTACAGATGCATATTCCATCCTGGGTCTTATTATTGCCGTTATTATTTGTTTCATGGTGTTTTCATTAAGATAATTGAAAGACATCCTGATATTTGCCAATAGTGCTAGTGATTCTCTCACTATCTTATTTACGTGGCTTTCTGGAGACATGTTATCCTTAAATTCTATCCCCAAGTCTTTTTCTTTTTCTGCTTTGGGAATCACTTCGTTTCCTAGTTTATAATCTTTTCTAGGTCTGTACTTGCTTTTACCCATTTCTAGAGTCTTACTTTTCCCTGCATTGAACTCCATATTCCATTTGATGCTCCATTCATGGATCTTTTGCAAATCTGCTTGGAGTTCAAGGCAATCCTCCTGGGTTCTGATCGTTTTAAGCAATTCAGCATCGTCCGCAAACATGCTCATGTAGCTTGTTAGTCCCTCAGGTAAGTAATTTACAAATATTAGAAACATGATTGGGGCTAGGACAGATCCTTGTGGTACTCCACTCGTAATTTGAGTCCAGTTTGACGATTTCCCCCTTACTGTTGTTCTCATCTGTCTTCCGCTAAGGTAGCTCTCCGTCCATTTCAGCAGTTTGTCTCCTACTTTTCCCTCATGTTTTAATTTCCACAGCAATCTCTTGTGTGGAACTTTGTCAAATGCCTTTTTAAAGTCTAGGTAGGCACAGTCTACCCATCCTTCCCTCTGGTCCACTGTGTTTATTACTCTAGAGTAAAAACTCAATAAGTTGCTTACACATGATCTGCCTCCTCTGAATCCAAATTGTCGGTCAGTAATAAATCTTTTGGATTCCAGGTAGTTCACCCATGTGTCCCTTATTAATCCTTCCAGAATCTTCATGAGGATGCTCAATAGTGATACAGGTCTATAGTTCAGTGGTTTATCTCTGCTCCCTCCCTTAAATATAGGAATAATGTTTTCTCTTTTCCATTCTGTAGGTACTATCCCTGTGTCCAATTATTTGGTCATTATATCATATAATGGTATACTCAGTTCCTTGGCATTTTCTTTAATAATCCAGCCTGATACTCCGTCCGGTCCGGCGGCTTTGATTGGATCCACCTTACTCATTATGTCTATGAGCTCTGCTCTGTTAAATGTGACTTCCGGCATTTCCTCTGTACCTATCTCATTGGTTTCTGGTGCAATGAATTCTCCTTCTTTTGTAAATACTGATGCAAAATTTCTATTTAGTTCTTCCGCAATTTCTGTATCCTCTTCTATGATTCTGTTTCCACTTTTAATCTTTACGATTGTGGCTTTTATCTTCCTTTTGTCGTTTACAAACTTGAAAAAAAAAATTGGATTCTTTTCATAGTTCTCCATTATCCCTTTCTCATGGTTTGCCTCTGACCTCCTCCTCATTTCTGTGTATTTGTTTCTCTCCTCTTTATACTTTTGCCTGTTATCTTCCGAATCCCAGTTTCTCATCTTTTTCCAGGCTTTGTTTTTTGCTTCCTGTGCTTGCTTACATTCGCGGTTAAACCATTCTTTGCGATTTCCTTTTTTTCTGTTATTAATGTACTTTGGGACAAAAGTTTTTATACCAGTATCATAGATCTCCATGAATGCCTTGAGTTTTTTGTCTACCTCACTTTCAGATAACACCTGATCCCAATTTTGTGACTTGAAAAAATCCCGTAGTCCTGCGAAATCGGTTCTGGAATACATCCAGTGATTTTCCTTGTACTTTTCCCTTTCCTTGGGTAGATTATGCTTCAATAGTATGTCGAGAACTGTATGGTCGCTTTTTCCTAGTGGGCATAGGTACTGAATACTTTGAACCTCCTCCTCCCTTCTTGTGAAGAGAAGGTCCAATCTAGCTGGTTGATCACTTCCCCTTACTCTTGTTGACTCTTTTACATGTTGGTATATAGAATTTTCCATGGCCATACTTAAAAATTCATAGCCCCAACTTTCCTCTCCTGTTCCAGGTTCAAGTTCTTCCCTATTCACTTCCTTGCAGTTAAAGTCCCCACACATGACTATTTCATCCTTTGAAGCGAAGATATTTTCTAGCACACTAATTGTTTCCTTAAGCATTAGGCTATGCTCCTTGTTACTCCATGTCTTCGTCTTGGGAGGTACATACGCTACTATCACCACTATTTTTTTGTTTCCACCAATTTCTAGTGCTAAAACTTCTGCTGTTGAAGTTTCTAGTTTTATCTCAGACACAATAAAATCTTTCCTAGTAAGGATGCACACTCCACCTCCATGACAAAATGTTCTGTCCCTCCTCCAAATCCTGTATTCAGACCATCCTAGCAGATTTATATCAAGTTCCTCTCTTAGTTTTGTCTCAGTGAGACATACTATTTCTGGTTTCTTAGTATTGAGTAAGTCTGTTAGTTCTAATTTCTTAGAGATTAGCCCATCGACATTGCTATATAGAATCCTTATACTTTCTAGTCCCCCATTACCTGCTCCAAGTGCCTTATCTGCGGCGGTCTGTTCCCTACCCTCTTTTTCTTTTAGTTTCTCTTTACCGAAAGTTTCATAATCTTCCCCTTTCTTATTCCGTAAAAAAACTTATTCTTTTCTTGTTCTGTCCTCTTGCTATTTTCCTCTTTGTCGGTTTTCCTTAGTTCAGCCTCCTTCTTTCTCTCTTCTTCTGGTATGTCCCGTCTGATGTAGATTTTGTCCCTACCCTCTAACCCTTTTAGCCTAGCTGCTACTGCCATGATTTCATCACATGTCCTTCTTGACTTAAATTCGATTTTTACCAGTCTATTGTATTCCTTTGTATATTTTCCCAGCCTAAACATGTCTGATATTTCCTCCTTCCAGGTGTCCTCCTCATCCTTAATAGATTCCAGAATCTTGTTGATGCGACCTTCATCCTTCTCTCTTCGTTTTGTCCAGTCTAGTTCCTCCTTTTCTTCCACCCCTGATATTATGAGGCAGTTAGCCCTACGACTTTCTTCCTGGATGGCCTGAGAGTTTTCGTGGATGCCTTGCTTAACCATTCTTTTTACCTGGTCCTTTATTCTAACATCTTGCTGTTTCTGTTCATCCATTATCTTCCTGAATTCGTCACTGTTTGCCGTCCTTACACTGTCTAAATCTTTTACCACTTGGTCTCTAGTCATGCCCCAAGCATTTTTACCTTCAGAGATACTGGTGTCTAGCCTAGTCATTATCACTGCCTTTTCTCTCTCCACTAACTCCAACCTGTTCTTCAACTCACGATTCTCTGTAACAATTTCCTTCTTAACTATCTCCAAGCCGGTCACTCGGTCCTCCAAGTTCTTGATTTTGTTCAATAGCATGTAGCAAAATTTTCCAGTGTCCTCAGCCGTCCATGTTTTCATGAAACCGGGAAAATCCGGCTCTCCCTCCGATTCGTCACTCCCACCTTTATCACCCCTCTCTTCCTCAGCCCCCTCGTCACCTTCATTAACCATCTTCCCCACCTATTTCCTCTTGTAGCTGGAACCAAATATCTTGCCTCTTGTGCTGGGTAATACACTTACATAATGACATATACTTTTACCCACCATACTGAGCCGAGAACTTCCCGCGCCGAAACAACAATATTGTGCGGTCTCTTCCGATGATTCACTCACACCCTCTAGTATTAGTCACTAATTTCCCACTTGCGTGCGTGTGTGTGTACTTACACTAGTTGTACTTACACTAGTTGTATTTGCGGGAGTGAGCATGCTCGTTAATTCCCGCCTCCTAAGATATGTTTGTCATACCGTGCTTTGAAACTATGCTCTGATGGTGCAGACACTACTTCGGCTGGCAATTTGTTCCACCCACTAATCGAGTTGGTAGGAAATCTTTTACTTTTCAGATCAGATTTACTATTAAGCACTTTTAGTTTGTAGCTGTGACCTCTTGTTCTCTCACCTCCATCCCTCTCTATGAAGTTTTCTTGGTCGATTTTGTCAATACCTCTAACACATTTGTATATCTGAATTTGCTGTCCTCGTTTCCTTCTCTGTTCCAGTGTAGGTAGATTCAATCTCTCGAGCCTCTCTTGGTACTCCAAATTTTCCAAACCTGGGATCATCCTCGTAGCTGCTCTCTGTACCCTCTCAATTTTGTGGATATGTTTCTTCATGTGAGGGGACCACACTACAGATGCATATTCCATCCTGGGTCTTATTATTGCCGTTATTATTTGTTTCATGGTATTTTCATTAAGATAATTGAAAGACATCCTGATATTTGCCAATAGTGCTAGTGATTCTCTCACTATCTTATTTACGTGGCTTTCTGGAGACATGTTATCCTTAAATTCTATCCCCAAGTCTTTTTCTTTTTCTGCTTTGGGAATCACTTCGTTTCCTAGTTTATAATCTTTTCTAGGTCTGTACTTGCTTTTACCCATTTCTAGAGTCTTACTTTTCCCTGCATTGAACTCCATATTCCATTTGATGCTCCATTCATGGATCTTTTGCAAATCTGCTTGGAGCTCAAGGCAATCCTCCTGGGTTCTGATCGTTTTAAGCAGCTTAGCATCGTCCGCAAACATGCTCATGTAGCTTGTTAGTCCCTCAGGTAAGTCATTTACAAATATTAGAAACATGATTGGGGCTAGGACAGATCCTTGTGGTACTCCACTCGTAATTTGAGTCCAGTTTGACGATGATGCGTGTGTGCTTCCTTCTCAATCCCAATATCCTTAAGTGTCCGTGCGCTGAGACTTGACCCATTTATTGTGTAACAACCGCCTTCCTACACCCTTCAACAACTTCAAAATGCCTAGGAAGAATAAACTGGTCAAGGCACTACTGCGATCGGGATATCTATGGGTTTATCCGGGGCCGGGGAAGCCTACGCCTAGGCTATATGAACTCGCCCTGTTGCGGGGGTCTGCCTCGGAGCCCCCACTCTTCTCACCTACTTATAGCATTTAATTTTAATGTAAGGAATGACTTATGTTTCTATTATTGTGTATGCTTGGTTGGCCAATTAGTATTGATTTTGATCAAAAATTACCGTCAAATGTGTGTGGAAATGCGGGCTGCCGCCCATATGTATTTTTCTCCACAAGTTATGTTATTCCCAATGAGCGAATTCCCAATACACGTCGTGTAATTCCGCCCATATAGACGCGGATTGGGGGGGACTGACTGTACCTCATAGAGATGGCCTGAAGCATCGTCCCGCGGATATAAAAGCCTCCTAAATAACTTTTAAATAGCAAAGCTAAGGCACAGAAAAAAAAATACGAACACATGAGGCGCGGGCCCGAAGTGGGCCGATATGGCGCCTATACTTTAGTACCCTAATTTAACACTTCCCTGCGGGCAAACCAATGGGGCTGCCAGTCCTAGCTAGTCTAAACCTATTCTATAACAACTCAGATATATACACATTAGCAAAAGACTCACTATAGTAGAGCGAACGAAGAATAAAGCGGAGCACTGGCTAGACACTTCCACACAGTATGCGCCCAGGGGAAGGAAGGAGGAATGGCGTCGTTTGGTTCAGCGTCTCGGGTAGAATCCACAAAAGACATCCACGAGTTGGAAAACCTTAATACTGTATAAAAAAATTTAAGTTAATTTTTCTTTTTTCTTTTTTACAAAGTTTTTTCGTAGTGAGTACCCAATCATAAAGACGATTCCATAAGAGAATTAGCGTTACGGTTATGATGAAGTACTCTTTCCCCTGCGATGGGTGTTTCAAACAAGCTGACCGCTGGTGCTTGAAAGAGGACTATTATACTAATAAGCATATCGTCATTGATGGAGGGGCCACTAATAAATTCACCATCACAGATTCGTAGAGCTCTCCGCATGACGACTAGGTCCCGATGAAGAGTAAGAGGGGGCATTCCACTGTCAGCTAATAGGGACACAATGGGAGAAGAGCGGAAGGCTCCAGTACATAATCGAAGGCTGTTGTTGTTGTTGTTGTTGTTGTTGTTGTTGTTGTTGTTGTTGTTGTTGTTGTTCCCTAAGCTGCCTGGCCGAACAGCCCCGAGTCCCTGAGAAAGGCCATGGCCACAATCGGGCTTTCCCACAGAGCTCTCATTGAGTGTAGATTGTGTTGTTGGCGTAAGTGGTTGTGTGAAATGCAGTCTTCTATGATGTGTTTAATGGTATGGGGTGCTGTGTTACATCCCGGGCAGGTGTCGACAACGGAGTCATCCAGTCTCTTCTGATAGCTCAGGAGAGCTGGATGGTGTCCGCATCTCAGCCTGGCCAGGTGGACTCTGTCCTCGCGAGGAAGGGAGGATTCGGAAGGATGGATTTCGGGAGGTCGTGCATGCAGCTGCGTGTTGTCTGTGAGTGAGTGGATGGATCGGTGAGAGATATGAGTATGGATGTGCTTCTGGAAGTTGGTTCGGGGTGGGCAGGGAGGGAGAGAGGAGTTTCTTTGTTGTGTCCAAATTTTGTGTGAGCAAGTGACCTGAGGGCGTTAAGTCTGGGTGTCAGTTTCTTTTTAATGTTTGTGGTGTGCTGTTTGAATGTCATATGAGTATCATATGTTACTCCTAGGATTTTGGGTGTGTGTGTATGTGTTAGGGGTGTGTTGTTTATGGTGAGTTGAGGGATGTATTCGTGTTCTCCTGTCCAACTTGTGAGCAGGGTTGCGGTGGATTTGGCTGGGGCTAGATTAAGTCTGTTTGTAGTGCACCAGTCATGTAGTGTGTTGAGATAGGGTTGAAGGAGATCTGTTGCTCTTTTTGGGTCATGGTGTGTGCATGTGAGTGTTATGTCATCTGCATAGGAGGCTAAGTTTATTTGGGGCGTATTGGGTGTAGTTATATCGTGCATGTACAGATTGAAGAGTGCGGGCGATAGGACGGATCCTTGTGGGACTCCGTTTGGAAAGTTTCTGATTTTAGATGACTGACCGGCAAAAGATACGTGTGCACATCTGCCTGCTAGGAAGTTGGCCAGCCACCGTTTTGTGTTGTTGTGCATGTTTGTGTTGTAGATTTTGTTTGTTAGGTTGTGGCGGGGGATGGCATCGAAGGCTTTACTAATGTCGAGTGTGGCTAATAGTGATCTGTGTGGTGGTCTAGCTGAATTGATGCCGTCGAAAGCTCTTTGTGTAAGGTCTGTGAGAAGAGTGTTTGTGGAGTGCAGTGGCCTAAAGCCATGTTGTGTTGGAGCTAGGGGTAGGTCAGGTGTAATTAGTTGTAATACTAGGCGTTCCATGACTTTGGAGGGGGAGCAAAGGAGTGTGATGGGGCGGTGCGAGGAGGGTAGCGTGGGGTCTTTGTTGGGTTTGGGGAATGTGATGATGATACCATGCTTCCAAATGTCTGGTATTGTGTTGTGTGAATAGCTGTAGTTTGATATGTTAGTGAGTGCTTGTATGCCTTGTGGTCCCAGGTGTCTGAGGTGTATGTTGCTTATGTTGTCTAGGCCACAGGCGGGTGAGTGCTTGAGATTGTTGATGATATGCTTTGTCTGGTAATTGGTGAAGGGTGTATAGTCAGGGTCTGTGGGGAATTGTCTCTTACGTCGGATGACACGTCGGTCGTCTTTGTGAGGTTTTAGGTGGCTGACATGTGAAAAGTGATTGATGAGAGTGTTTGCTTGTTGTTTACATGAAGGAGTAGAGTCTGTTGTTGTGATTGCAGCATGTGATTGTGTTGTGTTGCTGTTGGAAAGTGTGATGCTGTTTAGTGTTTTGTATAGTTTTTTGGGGTTTGTTTTGTGATCAAGTGTTTGTAGGAAGTTATTCCAATTTAGTTTTTGTTGTTCTTGTATTTTGTTGTTAGTTTGGGTGTTGAGTGCTTGAATTTGTTGTGTGATGTCTTGTGTGTGGGGTGCTGGGGAGTGTTTCAGTATGTCGCGTTGTCTGATGAGGTTTTGAATTTCTGGTGTGAAGTTGGGGTTGTGTCTTTTTCTGTTACCTCTTGGAATGTGTTTCTTGTCAGCGTTTTGGATAGTTTTATTGAGTATGTGTACAGCATTGTTGATGTTAGTGATGGGTGTACTGTTTAGAGTTGTGAAGTGTTGTTCTGTCTCATTTGTGAATGCTTCCCAGTTAGCTCTTTTATAATTGGTGTATGTGTGTTTGTGGCTAGCTGGGGTGAGTCTGGTTTTGGTGGTGATAATGATCGGGAGGTGGTCAGAGCCTAAGGTTCTGACCACCCTCCAGGATGTTGTGGGGGCGAGTTCTGGGGAGCAAAAGGTGATGTCTGGAGATGATGGGTTATAGAGGGCTTGGTGAGGAATATGGGTATGTTGATGGATGTCGTTAAGGATGATGAGGTTATCGGTTTGGTTTTGTAGTACCAGCCCTCTGTCTGTGTCGGGGTTGTCGACAAACCAGGCCGACGTCTTGGCGTTGAAGTCACCACCCAGGATGATGTGTGGGGTGTGTGGGGTGTTTGTGATGTGTTGTAAGTGTGGTCTGTATTCATTTGGTACTGTAGGGATGTTTGGGGAGGGATGTATGTGTTTATGATGGTTATGTTGGAGTTGTTGCCAGTGCGTATTTTAATTGACTGTATTTCTGTTGTGTTATCATTTGGGGGGAGGAGTGATTTGGTTTGTACACTGGTTACTATGTATGATATTTCTTTGTGTACCAGGGTGATGAGTCCACCGCCCCCGCCGACAGCCCGGTCTTGTCTGATGGTGGTGAAATTATGAAATGTGGGTGTTTTTTGTGTTGTGCGGAGTTTTGTTTCTTGTAAGATGGCAATGTGTATGTTGTGTTGTTTGATGAAGTGTGAGAGTTCGTGTTTCTTTGTGTTGATGCCATCTATGTTCAGTTGAAGAATGTTAATGTTATGTGCACGATGTATTTTGGGTGCTGCTGCACGAGGATGGGGTGGGGGTGGGGGTGGGTGGGGGTGATGGTGGGGGTGGGGGTGAGGGAGGGGCTGGGGGTTGGGATGGGTGAGGTGGGGGTGGGGATTGGGGAGCAGGAGATGGGGGTTGGAATGGATTAGGATGGGGTGTGGTGTGTTGAGTTGAGGATGAGGATGGTATGGGAAGGTTAGGTGGGTTAGGGAGGAGAGGTGGACGGGTTTTAGGGGGGGGAGTGGATGATATGGGAAGGTTAGGTGGGTTGGGGAGGAGAGGTGGACGGGTTTTAGGTGAGGGATTTGACTGGGAGAGGGAGGGGCATGAGGAACAGGTCCAGGTGTTTGTGTAGTGTTTCTTGGAGGCAAGTGTTGTGCAGGTGAAGTGGGTCCAGTTCCCGCATGTCTGGCCGAACAGCCCCGAGTCCCTGAGAAAGGCCATGGCCACGATCGGGCTTTCCCACTGAGCTCTCATTGAGTGTAGATTGTGTTGTTGGCGTAAGTGGTTGTGTGAAATGCAGTCTTCTATGATGTGTTTAATGGTATGGGGTGCTGTGTTACATCCCGGGCAGGCGTCGACAACGGAGTCATCCAGTCTCTTCTGATAGCTCAGGAGAGCTGGATGGTGTCCGCATCTCAGCCTGGCCAGGTGGACTCTGTCCTCGCGAGGAAGGGAGGATTCGGAAGGATGGATTTCGGGAGGTCGTGCATGCAGCTGCGTGTTGTCTGTGAGTGAGTGGATGGATCGGTGAGAGATATGAGTATGGATGTGCTTTTGGAAGTTGGTTCGGGGTGGGCAGGGAGGGAGAGAGGACAATAATTGTGTGTGATACCGTGTGCTGGGTGTTGTTTTGATATTTCTTGGTGTCTGTGGGTGTGTTGCCATGTAGTTTAGTGGGTGGTCTTGGTTCGTGGAGGCTGCTGCCAGGAATTGAGTGCCTCTCATGTCCAGATGGTCTTTGACTTTGAGGATTTTGGTTTCTTGATGTAGGTGATCTGTGGGTGAAGTAGCTGTGCAGCCTGTAATGATCTTAAGGGCTTTGTTTTGAATAGTCTGTAAGGTCTTATGATGTGTTTCAGCTAGGTTAGAAACCCAGGCTGGGCTTGCGTATTCCATCAATGATCTTATGTATTGTTTATATACTGTGGTGGTAGTTTCTTTGTTGTGTCCAAATTTTGTGTGAGCAAGTGACCTGAGGGCGTTAAGTCTGGGTGTCAGTTTCTTTTTAATGTTTGTGGTGTGCTGTTTGAATGTCATATGAGTATCATATGTTACTCCTAGGATTTTGGGTGTGTGTGTATGTGTTAGGGGTGTGTTGTTTATGGTGAGTTGAGGGATGTATTCGTGTTCTCCTGTCCAACTTGTGAGCAGGGTTGCGGTGGACTTGGCTGGGGCTAGATTAAGTCTGTTTGTAGTGCACCAGCCATGTAGTGTGTTGAGATAGGGTTGAAGGAGATCTGTTGCTCTTTTTGGGTCATGGTGTGTGCATGTGAGTGTTATGTCATCTGCATAGGAGGCTAAGTTTATTTGGGGCGTATTGGGTGTAGTTATATCGTGCATGTACAGATTGAAGAGTGCGGGCGATAGGACGGATCCTTGTGGGACTCCGTTTGGAAAGTTTCTGATTTTAGATGACTGACCGGCAAAAGATACGTGTGCACATCTGCCTGCTAGGAAGTTGGCCAGCCACCTTTTTGTGTTGTTGTGCATGTTTGTGTTGTAGATTTTGTTTGTTAGGTTGTGGCGGGGGATGGCATCGAAGGCTTTACTAATGTCGAGTGTGGCTAATAGTGATCTGTGTGGTGGTCTAGCTGAGTTGATGCCGTCGAAAGCTCTTTGTGTAAGGTCTGTGAGAAGAGTGTTTGTGGAGTGCAGTGGCCTAAAGCCATGTTGTGTTGGAGCTAGGGGTAGGTCAGGTGTAATTAGTTGTAATACTAGGCGTTCCATGACTTTGGAGGGGGAGCAAAGGAGTGTGATGGGGCGGTGCGAGGAGGGTAGCGTGGGGTCTTTGTTGGGTTTGGGGAATGTGATGATGATACCATGCTTCCAAATGTCTGGTATTGTGTTGTGTGAATAGCTGTAGTTTGATATGTTAGTGAGTGCTTGTATGCCTTGTGGTCTCACGTGTCTGAGATGTATGTTGCTTATGTTGTCTAGGCCACAGGCAGGTGAGTGCTTGAGATTGTTGATGATATGCTTTGTCTGGTGATTGGTGAAGGGTGTATAGTCAGGGTCTGTGGGAATTGTCTCTTACGTCGGATGACACGTCGGTCGTCTTTGTGAGGTTTTAGGTGGCTGACATGTGAAAAGTGATTGATGAGAGTGTTTGCTTGTTGTTTACATGAAGGAGTAGAGTCTGTTGTTGTGATTGCAGCATGTGATTGTGTTGTGTTGCAGTTGGAAAGTGTGATGCTGTTTAGTGTTTTGTAGAGTTTTTTGGGGTTTGTTTTGTGATCAAGTGTTTGTAGGAAGTTATTCCAATTTAGTTTTTGTTGTTCTTGTATTTTGTTGTTAGTTTTTGTGTGTGGGGTGCTGGGGAGTGTTTCAGTATGTCGCGTTGTCTGATGAGGTTTTGAATTTCTGGTGTGAAGTTGGGGTTGTGTCTTTTTCTGTTACCTCTTGGAATGTGTTTCTTGTCAGCGTTTTGGATAGTTTTATTGAGTATGTGTACAGCATTGTTGATGTTAGTGATGGGTGTACTGTTTAGAGTTGTGAAGTATTGTTCTGTGTCATTTGTGAATGCTTCCCAGTTAGCTCTTTTATAATTGGTGTATGTGTGTTTGTGGCTAGCTGGGGTGAGTCTGGTTTTGGTGGTGATAATGATCGGGAGGTGGTCAGAGCCTAAGGTTCTGACCACCCTCCAGGATGTTGTGGGGGCGAGTTCTGGGGAGCAAAAGGTGATGTCTGGAGACGAAGGCTGTGATGATCAATAGTCTAAAAGTTTCAAGGTCACCTCAGATGCAGCACCATAAATAGGAATCCCATAATCAATGATAGTTAACACTGTAGCTTTATATAGCATCAACATGGTGGAGCATTTGGCACCCCACATAGTGTGAGACAACCGTTTCAATACGTTGAGGGCACGTAAACTCTTAACGCGGACATAAGAGACGTGAGACTTCCAGTTCAGATGAGTATCGAAGACGAGACCTAGAAATCTGACTTCTTGACAGAAAGCAATGCTATAATTATTAAATCGCAAGTCTATGCTCTGATTTCGTAACCACCTTTTATCTTTATAAAACAAGATAGCCTTAGTTTTTTCAGCAGAGAAGCGGAAACCTACTGAGGAAGCCCATGTCACCACTCGCTCTATGGCGATGTTAAGCACCCGCTGGGAATGGCGAAGATTACGGCAATAATAATATATGGCAAAGTCATCTACGTATAGGCTACTCTTAACCCTCTCACCACGGAAGGGCTCTTGAACGCCCATAAAAAAGCATATAACAGGTACCCGGAAGGCCTCTTGAACGCCCAGTGGTTGAAAGCCTGTGAGCTTCGTGTGCGAGGCGTCGGTCCGACGCATGTAAACAACAGCCGGCTGGACCGACGCCCCGCATCTCCGGCCACAAGAAGGAGAGCGTCGCTTGTTCGTGTGTGCCTGTATGTTGTTGTTGTTGTTGTTGTTGTTCCCCAAGCTGCCTGGCCGAACAGCCCCAAGGCCCCGAGCAAGGCCAAGGCCATAACTGAGCGCCCCCACAGAACCCTCTCTGCCTACCAAAATAAAGCCTGGGTGACCGAAGCCACTCCATGGCGGGGAGCTGAGGAGGGTGCGGAAACGCCCGGGAAACCAAAGTCCCACCCAGGGCCCTGTGCCCCTCAGCAATTATGAAGAGAAAGTTGAGGGGCAAAGGAAAAATGTTGTTGTTAAGTATCGAAAAGTGGTGTAAAGTGGCTGTTTTGGCCATAAAGTTATCTCCAATGAAATCATCATCACAGCTCAACCAGTTGACTTAGAGAGCTCTACTTAATGCCATTCTACAGGTAAATAACACAGCTACGCTTGGGGATGCGCGGGAATGCGGGAAGCAGTCTGATTAACGAATATACGGTAGCCTAGCCTAGACGTTTTTCGGCCAAAACACCCGGGTTTCGAGGAATATATATATAATACATAGCCGGGGCTGGAGGGTTAATTCCCGGGGGTAACTGATTAACAATATCATTAATCGCCAATGCAAAAAGGGTACTACTTAAAACGCTACCTTGCGAGATGCCACTTTGGAGTGAAAATGAGGCAGAGGTAGTAGTGTCAATCCGAGTATGGAAGGTACGGTCGTCGAGGAAATTAGAGAAAGACCGGGAGGTGACCTTTAATACCATTGGAATGAAGGGTTCGGAGTATCGCACGACGCCAAGTGGTGTCGTATGCTTTTTGAATGTCAAAGAAAACTGCCACAGTCGTTAATTTGCGGGTAAACCCATCCCGAATATACGACTCTAAATGGGTAAGGGAGTCAAGAGTGGACCTATTGGGTTGGGAGCCAAACTGAGAGGGGGTAATAATATCATGTTCATGGAGCCACCAAAGCAAACGTGCATTCACAATCTTCTCCATGAGCTTACAGAGACAACTGGTGAGAGAGATAGGTCGATAATTTGTGGGAAGACTTGGGTCTTTACCCGGTTTAGCTATAGGGATAACCTCAGCGTGTCTCCAAGATCGTGGAAAGAGTCCAATAACCCACAAATAATCATAAAGCTGGTGTAAATATGTCTGCGCAAGGGGAGCAAGATGTTTAAGTAGTTCAAAACTGATATTGTCATGGCCAGGGGCAGAGCTCAAGCAAGAGCAGCCTCCAATTCAGTCATTGTAAAGGGTTGATTATATGTAAGGTTATCAGAGGTCTCAAAATTCATAGGTACAGATTCAGCAGTCTCTTTACGACGGTGGAAGGTAGCAGGAAGATTATCTAAACTGCTGACCGAGGCTAGGTGACGTCCTAGAATGTTAGAGATTTCTTGTGGACTGTGAACTCGACGACCATTGTACTGGAGGGCATGGCGTGGAGGACGGAAATGTGACCCATTAATTTTACCGAACTTGTCCCAGATAGTTTTCATGGAAGTAGTAGAAGAGATGGAAGATACATCATTTTGCCAAGAAGTGGATTTCTGGTGCTTGACCTCTTTGCGGAACTTTGCGGTTAACCGATTATAAAGTGGCTTAACCCGGCAAGCGCGATAGGCCTCACGGAAGGCTTCCTATAGGGAACGCGATAGGCCTCACGGAAGCAAGACCATAAAAAAAGCCTTCCAAAAAAAAAAAGGGCCTATCAAAACAAAGGATTTTGTCTCTAGGTGAGATAATTCCCCTCTAGTACTCATCCATGTGTTTCTCACCCCTCCCCCTCCCCTCCTTCCCCACCTTATTCCCCCCTCCCCCCCCTCCTCAATTATCACCTATTTATCCACTTATTATCATCATTTATCGGTTATTTTTCTCTCCCGCGATAATGTAGCACAAGTGGGTTGCATAAAAGATCGTTATGCAACACCCAGGGGGAGTTTGCTGAAATGGATGGAGAGCTATTTAACAGATAGGGAAATGAGGACCAACATTAGAGGAACTTACTCATCGTGGCGGAAAGTTGAGAGTGGTGTGCCGCAGGGATCTGTGTTGGCACCTCTCATGTTCCTTATGTACGTGAATGACCTGCCGATAGGCATAAACTCTTACATGTCAATGTTTGCAGATGACGTAAAAATTATGAGACAAATAACAAATAAAAGTAGTTGTGAGGAGCTGCAAGGGGATTTAGATAAAATATACGAATGGAGCACCAAGTGGAAAATGAAATTTAATATAAGTAAATGTCATGTGTTAAATATGGGAAGAAGTGTGAATAGACCAAATTGGGAGTACAGGATGGGAGATAATAAAATTAGCAAGGCCGAAAAAGAAAAAGATTTAGGGTTGATTATACAAGATAATTTGTCGCCAGAGAAACATATTAACAAGCTCTTTAGCGGAATGTATGCAATGGCCGGGAATATGAAAGTTGCTCTGAACTATTTGGATGAGACCATGGTAGCGAAAATTATGAAGAGTATGATTAGACCAAGATTGGAGTATGCAGCAGTGGTGTGGTCCCCGCATCTAAAGAAGCATATTCACAAGTTAGAAAGAATCCAGAGAGCAGTCACTAGATTGGTTCCAAGTCTCAGAGAACTGCCATATGAAGGGAGGCTAGACAAATTAAATCTACCGAGTCTAAAAGAGGAGAGAGAGGGGAGACATGATAATGATGTACAAATGTACCCGGGGGCTGGAGAGGCTGGATAGGGAGGATATATTAATTATGGATACAGGAATAACTAGAGGCCACAGCTACAAAGTAAAAAGACCTACCTGCAAGAACGATATCAGGAAGTTTAGCTTCCCCTATAGATGTATTGACAAATGGAATGGGCTGGAGGAGGAGGTGGTAGGGGCAAGGAACATCCATATTTTCAAGAAAAAATTGGATAAAAAGTAGACTGAGAGACGGGACAACACGAGCTTAGCTCAACTCCTGTAAACTACAATTAGGTAAATACAATTAGGTAAATACACCGGCACACACCGCCCCGCTCGTCTCAGTTGACTCCCAGACAGCGAGAGGGGAGGGCTGCCTGTGGCTCTCTCTCGCCTGAGATTATGACCGGGTGGCCAATATCTTCGTTTTTCACCACCCAAATGCTTTTCCCACTTATTTTAGCACTCTTGAAGGTTCATATATACATCATATATGTAAAATAGAAGCATACCGAAAACAAATAATGGTTTATATTGTAAATATAACGAATTCTGTCAGAATCCAGGGCTAGAAATGCACAAATAACTACCCTAGCACCTAGGTCTATATCGCGCTTGTCAGGTTAAGGACCATGATATCCATGAGAAGGGAAATCATGGATGCGAGGTCATCAGGATGCAAAGGACGATGTGTAGTGAGGAAACGATAGCGTCTATTAAGGCGATTGAGTCTACGGCCAACAGCATGTTTATGTTTAACTAGTGATTGAAGGGTATCAGTCCACCACGAGACCCTCCTTGTCATGGGACGAGGCGAGGAGGACTTGTTCGCAACGTCAATAACGAATGCTGCAAAATGATCGGCAAGATCGTCATGATCCTCTAGATGCAGGAAAGGAGGAACAGATCTTGTATGCAGATGGAATGCTTCCCAATCCGTCTTGCGAAAATTGTATCGTGGAGGAGCATGGGACGGAAGTGGACATAACATGATAAAAATAATGGGAAACTGGTCGCTAGAGTACGAATCCTCTAATACACGCCAGTCAATTGTACCAACAATAGTTGAAGAGCATAAGGAAACATCTATAGAGGTCATCGTGCCATGGGCTTTGGAGAAAAATGTAGATGTACCTTCCTCATTAAGGCAACAAAAATTAGATTTCAGCAACTGTTCAAGATGGGAACCAGGAACATCTGATGTGGAACAATGTGAATGCCATATAGGACTATGGGCATTAAAATCTCCAACCACAAGTAGTGGGCTAGGGAAGGAGGTAAGAAAGGGTGGGAGGAGGGATAAGTCGTAGTGAAAATTAGGTTGGTTATAAAAATTGCATATGGATAATTGGCCCCCACCTGGAATGGACAATTCAATGGCAGAACATTGAAAATAACCACCTGGTGGAGGGAGTAAATTAAAAGTAGCACCATTATGGACATAAATGGCAGTGCCCAATTCATTACCATAAGTAATGGACCGACTAGCCAAACGATAATTTAAAACAGTGTCAGGACACCGTCCAACATGTTGAAGACAAAGACACATTGGAGAGTACTGTAGTTATATATTAAACGTTGGATCTCCCCCAGCTGCAACCGAGGGGAGAACCCATTCATATTCCATTGAATAATGGAAGGATTAATAATCACGTAAGATGGGTAAGGTTATTAAGATTCACTGACTTGTTAGAATCTTTCAACTTTCTATAGGATTGCGTATATGATTTTTTAACGGTGGGGGCTTGAGCTCCCGACCGAGCAATAGGAAGTTTAGATGACGTGGAGGCTTTAGGTTGTAAAAGGACAGAACTACGAACCATAGCTTCCACAAAGGCTTCTTTAAAGCGTATGCGTAAGTGGTGAGTGCAGAGGCAAGGTGAGCCATGGACTTGAGTAGTATCAGTATCATCCACTTCCCGGTTATCTAGGAAATCACGTACCAATTTGAGAAGTACAGACTGATTAGCAGCAGGAGCATCATCGTACACGTTCTGGAAACATGCATGACATCCACATTTCATATGTTTGGGAGGGGGTTCTCGATCACCCGGAATCGACACGGTCGGGCGAACCACTCCGCCATGCCCACCCGAGGAAACATGGGAAGGGATCAGGAGAGTGGTAGTCGCACTGTGACTATCTGTATATTCTGTGTCGCAAGCAGGGGGCGACGAATTAAGGAGACCTGATGGGGGAGGAATATTAGACCCTCCGACAGATGGAGGACCCAAGGGCAGATCATTTGGCAGTGAAGGCAGACATGTTCAAGAGGAAGACCCAGATTGGTAAGGGATAGCCTTCACACGCTGCTGTTTGGCTTGAGGGCGGGAAGGAGACTGAGACCCGGAACCCGCAGGAAGATCCCTACCCCTTTTACTAGAAACAAGTTCCATCGGTTCCTCAAGGACAGACGACTCATCTAGGGGAAAATGGTCAGACAATGCAGCAAAGCTATTGGATGTAGAGAGAAAATACGATGTAGATAGTGGGCTTGTGCTTTTGCTTGAGGGGCCAGAAGGTGCAGCAGTGGTGGCAGCAGGAACAACACTAGGTGGGTGTTGAGGTACCGGAGCAGATTGCGATGATAACACCTGAGACCGGTGGGAATTCTGTTTGGCTGGATCGTGAAGACCACGTACAGCTAGCTCACGCTTAGCACGAGGGACAGTGAAGGCAGATCTGGTTAGTAATAACTTAACTTCAGTGTTATAAATATAAAACTCACAATTCTTGGATCGAGCATAATGGGCACCACCACAATTTATACAGTGAGCGGGACCGCAATTCCATCTCGTCTCATGCGCAGACGATCCACAGTTGTTGTTGTTGTTGTTCCCTAAGCTGCCTGGCCGAACAGCCCCGAGTCCTTAACCCTGATTTAGCGGGTGGTAAGGTATTTTACACTGTACCGCTCAGCGGGCATAATCCTGAAATATTCGCTCAATTTCACTCGCCCTAGCGCCGTTACTATGGCTCCAATGCGAACGAAACGATCATTTTTGGAAAGAGCAACTCTTCGTCTCCCCATATACAGTAAGTCTATGAATGGATGTTATGAATGAGTCTAGAGGGTGGGAAGAGGTGAGGAAGAGGAGGTACTTTTTGGTCTATTTCCCGGGCGCGTTCGGTTGCGTTCCCTTTGGCTTGACTTCGGCCTCTCGCGCGTCTACTATTCCTTCGGTAATCGGTCTTATTTTTCTCTTATTTCTCCTTATTTCTGTATTCTCTCTCTCTCTCTCTCTCTCTCTTTCTCTGTCTCTCTCTCACTCCTGTCTGTCTGTCTGTCTGTCTCTCTCTCTCTCTCTCTCTGGCTTGCTCGCTTTCCCTCTCTCGCGCGCTCTGTCTCTCTCTCTCTTCCTCATCCGTATATGTAATTCTCATTATTATTTTCTCTAATCTCTCTCACTCCTGTCTGTCTGTCTCTCTGGCTCGCTCGCTTTCCCTCTCTTGTGCTCCCTTTCTCTCTTCCTCATCCGTATATGTATTTCTCATTATTTTCTCTAACTAATCCCTCTATTTCATTTATTTGCTTGTAATATTTCTGTATTATTATATCTTTTTCACTCTTTCTTCAGTTCAGTTTCTGTATTCTCTCTATACGGTGGGAATGGTATTTCGTGTGAGGGATGTGCAGCACAAATATTCAATCTTTCGTTGTTTGGTTGTTTGTATTACCGTAAGAAATTTACTGAACGCCTGCAAATAATACGCTATAAAATGCTTGCAATCAAACGCTCAAGCAATTTCAAGGTCACATGCAATTATAAATGTAGGCTATAGGTAGACCCAGAGAGGAAGAGACAAGAGAGAGAGAGTGACGTGATAATATAACAATGTTACATATGTATCATATATATGAAAAAATAATATATACGGTAGGCCTACATCTGTTCCCCACAATCATATAATGCCAAGCACAAATATTCAATCTTTCATTGTTTGTATTACCGTAAGAAATTTACTGAACGCCTGCAAATAATACGCTATAAAATGCTTGCAATCTCTCTATTTTCTCTAATCTCTCTCACTCCTCCTGTCTCTCGCTCGCTTTCCCTCTTCCTCATCCGTATTATGTATTTCTCATTATTATTTTCTCTAACTAATCCCTCTATTTCATTTATTTGCTTGTAATATTTCTGTATTATTATATTTATTAGTGGCCCCTCCATCATTGACGAACACGAACATGCCTATTACATAAGGCATCCTCTTCAAACACTAATCCGCCGTAGTTTGAATCTACCGCGCAGAGCATTTAAAAACTGAGGAGCCTTCATCATGAGCGCACGCGACCTCACTCATGGCTTCAGTCATTATGAATTGGGTTCTCACTACGAAAAAACTTCGTAAAAAATAAAAACAAAAAGAAAATAAGAATAACTATCCAATAAGCTTTCCATCATATCGTGGATGTACTTGTGTGGATTTCTGACCAGACGCTGATTCAGGCGTCATTCCTCCTTCTTTGCTCTGCGCTCAGCCTGCCCGGACGTTCCTTTCAGGCTCCGCTGGTTCCGCATTCGTGGCGTCCCTAGTGAGTTTTTTCTCATTTGTTTACTCTGGGATGTATCGAGTAAGGTTAGGATAGGCGTAGCAGGAGTGTCCTGGGCTGGTTGCCCGCAGTGCAATGTATTTTGGGTCGTATGTATGGGGCATCTATTTCGGATGTACCCTCGTGGTCCTGTTGTGGACACGTGAACTTTTCACAGTTTGGTTTAGTTGGTGATGCAGGCGGCTTTCATTACGCGTTAATTATTGCTGCCTTTTATCCTTCTGATGAGGTAAGCTGTGTGTTTGCTGACGTTCCCAGCGTATTTTTCTTCACTTAGTGAAGTTTTTTTCTGGGTCCGTGTCAGGCTTCCCGGGGTTGGGAAGTTATCGCTTCGGTGGTGTGTTGGCGGTGGTTCCTGTTGTGATATTCCAGTGTGTGTTTATATTTCAACTATTTTCATGCCGTCTACCTAGGCCTAGCCAGCCGCTCGTAGCTTTGCCACATGTCTAGTGTTATTATTTATTTTATAAATATGCCCTACTGTGTCATGTGTATCCGGGTTTTAGTTGTGTATTGGCTAATTCCTCGGACTATATTTGTTTCCTGGTTTAGTTGTGTATTGGCTAATTCCACGGATTATGTTGTGACCTTGGTTAGTCGTGCGTGTCTCTCCTCGTGTCGTATTGTTCAGATGGTGTCTGTTCAGGGTGGGGTTTGCCTTCCGGCGGGTTTTTTCTCGGTTTCACCGTGAAAAAACCTGACCGATGAGCAGTGTTAGGCCACTCGTGGTTGTTAACACTGGCTGGTTCCCCGGCGAGGGGAGGTGTCTGTGGCTCTCCAGGACTGCGTATCTGTGGGTGCCTGGTTTCAGGCCTCCTTTATATTTCCCGGCGGGATGGCTGTACCCATCCTTACATATATATTTAGTTTTATATAAAGAAACGACGTTCGTGAGAACACTCGTTTTTTATAGGTTTTTCTACCTGGTTTACGACAAACCACGGGGAAAACCTAGCTGTTGTTTAGGCGTTCCTCCCCGGCGATCTTTTACAAAGTAGTGGGGTCAGGAACTTGTGGGGTTAACTTTTAGACTTCTCACCCGGCGGGTGCACCTTAGCAGGGTGGGATAAAACGACTTAGGTCTCTTATAGTTAACCATTCCATGTGAGTGATACTCTGTGTATCGCCGCCTTTACTCTTACGGCATTTGAAGGATCAGTGAGGTTTAACCAAATCGATTTCCACACCCGGCGGGTGTCCCTAAGTATAGGAACTAAGGAATTTATAAACAAATTCAATTTCGATTAACCTTAATTGGGTGATACTTTCAGTATCGCCGCCTTCTATTTTTACGACGATCGTTTGGGACAATTCGTTAAAAAATCAGATCTCGTATATTCCTGCCCTGGGCTATTCTACTAAAATATTTCAAGGGCCGGCGTCTTTATGAGGGGGGGCTTTGTTACAAAATTGAATCTTGAGACAGTCACCACCTCCTACAGACTATTAGTGCCATACTGGACCATTATATCAGAGGGTATTCTTCATGTTCTTAGCTAAGAAGACTTGTTTAGCCTCTTTATACCCAGCCGCGTGGCGAGATGTGTTAGCTGTGTCTTTGCATCCCGTTACCCGGCGGGTTATTAACACTTGTATGCGAACACTTGGGTTAACCTTATGAGCATTAATTCCTGGAAATTTTCTTTATTTTTCCAGAGCTGAGCTCCGGCGGACCAATACAGACCCGGCGGTAGTTCCTCTCACCAGTCTCTGTCATGGCTAATGTCACCCCAGTTTTTGCCCTGTGCATTACCCCTACTTGCGCGGGTATCCCAATTTTTGCACATACCCTTTGCATAAGGTGTGTTAGATGTCTAGACCGTTCAAGGGTCTCTGGGTTACACGTAATTGTTCTTTTTGCTCCCAATTAACCAATAAAGTCCTGTGTGACAATGACAAGACCGCGGCGGTAGCGTTGAGAGAGGTCAGACAACAAATGTCGGCCTACACTACCATTGTCGCACATAAGTCACTTCAATGTGACAACGTCCCACTTTGGGATAAGTTGCTGTCAGAGCACCCTCCCCCTAAACGTACCTCTAGAGTAAGGGGTTTTAAGCCGACAGAGACTAGCCAGGATTCTGTATCGTCTGTGGAGACGTTTAAACGCCCGAGAGAGCCTACTCCCCCGGCAGCCACCTCCTCGTCGCAGGCGAGATCGAGGTCAAGGTCTCCCCTCAGACAACGGTCTTCAAGTCGGGCCTCTTCCCCGGCTAGTAAGAAGTGCAAGACTGAAGCTTCCCCCAGGGACCATGGTGGTGATTCTTCCAAACCTAGGTCCAGTTCGCGGTCACACCGTAGCCACAAATCCTCCAAAAAGGATTCCCATAAGAAGTCCTCTCGACATTCTTCTAAGTCTAGTGCATCTCATCGTACCTCTACACCTGACAATGTTTCTGTTACAGCCTCAGAGTATAGTGAAGCGCCTGTCCCTAAACAAGATTTACCTATTGATATTTTAACCCTAGAAATGGAGAGTTCAGGATATTCAATAATTGAGAATGTTTCAGACTCTCAAGAGAGCGTAGGCCAGAGCCTCGGTGTTTGGCGTTTTGCTCAGCCAGGGTCTGTCCATCCACGTCCGACTCATACGAGTCACACAGTAGCCGATGTCCACAGGGACGCGGCGACCCCATCCTCTATCCCTGATTTATCTTGGAAACAAGGTGCCCCTGCCTCGGCGGGGTCTTCTCAGGAGGATCGGGAGGGACAAGATGAAGTGTCATTAATTTCAGATAGGGAAGGACAAGGGTCAGGCTCAGGCCTGGACGCCGCCCATGATAATACTAATTCACCTGAAAGTTCTGCACCTAACCAGTTTGTTACAGCACAAGAAATTGATGGGTTACTTACTCATGCTCTATCAAAATTCTTTAATCAACAACGAGAAAACCCCACAATGGACTTGGGGGCTCCCTTGACAGGTTCTGCGGTACGGCCTCTGATAACGTCAATCGATTTATCTAAGATTCCTAACCCTCCTACTCTGTCACCGGCAGGGAGCTCTAAGCCAGCTACGGCGGCATTCACTACGTCAAATGTCAGGGTCATTACGGATGTTAATCCACCCCCTCTAGACAAAGCGCCTCTTAGAAAGGTAGCTATGCCCCTGCTTTATGGGCCAGACGAGTCATGGGTCCCTTTGAACCCCTCTAAGCCAGAGCTTGCCCAGCCTACCTTGTCAGGGGAACTCCCGGTACCACGTGAGTGGTTTATCCAGGGAAATAAGTCTAAGAAATTAAGGGCATTGGATGCCTTGGGTAATGTTTTGGATGTAAATATCAAGGCTATACCTAGTTATTATTATCAGGATTATTTTGTTTATGCATCTAAGCCTGCTTTACCCCCTGCCTCAGCTTCAAAACTCTTTTCAGACTGGTCTAAGCTGGATGGGTTTAATGATATTAAGGCTCTGTTGGCTATTACTCCTGAACTAGATTTACAGACCGTCACAGACGAGACAGCTAATCCAGAGTTGAAGGTGGGACAGTTAGGACCAGGACCTTGGGTGGATTGGGAGGTAGAGGCTCAGAACTTTGCAACCACTTTCACTTCTAAATCTTCCCACCAGATCCCTCAGGATACACATTCATGGTTCTCAATGCCGGTAGGTTCTGCCGGCGGAGTTCCGTCAGCTTTATTTTCCTTTTTAGCTGCCCCTAAGATTAATCTTTGTGAACTAAAGGAACCATTCATTACCCCTACCCCTTCTCACCTAGACAGAGAATTTAGGCTTAGGGGAAAAGCTTTCCGCCTGTTTTCACAGTACATAGTTTCTCAACAGGTGGCTAAGTCTTTACTCAGGTCTACTCAGGCAATCGCAGACGCGGATGCTCGAAGATCAGTTGAATTATCCCGGCGTCTGATTCTTCAGTCGTCAATTCAATCCTTAGGTGACATACGCACAGCCTTACTTGAGGCGGTGCGAGCACGACAGGATCTTAGAATGTCATTAGTTCGCAAGCTGCCTGATCGCATTGCTAACCAGGTGGTTATGTCCCCAGTACTTACACCTTCTTTAATGTCCCCTGATGTATGGCGAACAGTGTTTAACATGGCACAGGCCGTGAAGCACAGTCCCGCACAGGCTAAGAAACCCGCATTTAACTTCCCCAAACCTAAGCCTCCTACTAAAGCTCAGCCAGGGGGTTCTAAGCCGTTTCTTCCGCCTAAGTCCTCCCAATCCCCCCTGGGTCAGTTCAGGCATAGACAGAGAGGGTTTTCAGGACAGAGGGGACGCGGCCAGTATAAGCCGGGTCAGGGCCAGTCTTCGGCCCACACCAGCCAGCCGGCGAAGCGGCCAACACCACCAAAACCCACCATCAAAAAACTAAAGTCTTTCTCACTCCCAGTGCCTACCTTAGGGCCGGAGGATCCGCAGGTAGTACAGCCGGCGAACCCTTGTCTGCTAACTGGGTCGTTCCGAACGTGTCACCAAGCATGGCCGTTAAAAACCTGGGCACGGATGGTGGCACGCAAAGGCATCACTTGGCAGTGGCTCCGGCGACCTCGCTTACGTCAGCCGACAACGGCAAATTGTGTTTCATTAGAGGTGGAGCTGCTGGTCCAGGAGATGATTGCCAAGAATGTCATCATCCCGGTACCCCCAGAGTACCCTGTATTCACGTCAAAACTGTTTTTGGTTCCCAAACGGGACAGTGTTCAGATGAGGCCGGTCGTAGACCTGTCGTATCTGAATCTTCACATTTACAACGAGTCTTTCAGAATGTTAACAGTTCATCAAATCAGGCTAACACTTCCGCCGGGTGGCTGGATGTGTTCCCTAGACCTGACAGACGCCTATTGGCACGTGTCGGTCAACAAAAGATTTCAAAGGTTTCTGGCCTTGAGGATCAGGCACCAAAATTTTGTTTTTCAGAGGATGCCGTTCGGTTTGAACCTAGCACCTCGATTATTCACAAAACTAGTCAGGCAAGCCCTGATGCCATTGTTAAAACAGGGAATCAGAGTGTTGTGGTATCTAGACGACTGGCTGGTGGTGGCAGAGACACAACAATTATGCATAAAACATGTCAATATCATTTTAAATCATGTCAAAACTCTAGGCTTCAAGGTAAATCTGGTAAAGTCAAACCTTGTTCCCTCAAGAGTAATTCAGTGGATAGGGCTGGTCTGGGACACCGCCGCTCTCACTCTGAGTCAGAGTGTGGACAATCGCAACAGGTTTCGCAGGAAACTGTTCAGGTTTCTTCACAGTCTGACTACGACACGAAGAGTCTGGGAGTCTCTGGTCGGCTCTCTCAACTGGATTCAGCTAACTGTCAAGTTGGGCCGGTTGAAAGTAAAACGATTAATATTGGAGGGCAACAAATATTTCCCACTCTTACCGGCGGGAAAATTATGGCCCATACCAAAATTAATCCACACCTTACTAGCGGTCTGGGCGAAGAGGGAAACATTGCACTCAATCATGTCATGGACCTCTCCTCCTCCAACGGTATGGGTAGACACGGATGCGTCAGGCACCATAGGGTGGGGATTTCAGTCAAATCAGGGGCACCAGGGTCAGGGACTTTGGTCCCACTTAGAAATCGCTCACATAAATGTCAAAGAGTTACTAGTCCCATTGTATTTCCTTCAGGCTCACGGCCCGGCGTTACGGGGCAAGTCAGTGGCCTTCAGAATGGACAATCTGAATGCAGTTCACTGTATTCAGAAACAAGGGTCAACGAGGTCAAGGAAGTTGCTACTCGTGTCGGAAGAGATTTTTGTTCTAGCCACCAGTCTAGATATTTATCTTCACGCATCTTATCTCCCAGGCGTAGCGAACGTCTGGCCAGACGCTCTGTCCCGGAGACAGAGCACGACAGTAGAATGGGAGCTCAAGCAACCCATTTTCGACCTAATGATTGCGGAGCTCTCCCATCCACAAGTGGATCTTTTTTGCGTCCGAGGAGACTCACAAGCTCCCTCTATACCTCACCCGCCGGACGATAACGCCGGCAGGGGGGCCAGACGCCCTAGTGACAGACTGGAACAGATGGAGCTCCATCTATCTGTTTCCACCGCCAGATGCGTCACTAATGTGCCACGTAGTGAACAAACTACGAGTTTATCGAGGCTTAGTCTCGCTAATCGCGCCCCTGTGGCCGGCGCAGGTGTGGTGCCAGCAGTTAATAATGTGGTGCCCGGACCCGGTATCGCTCCCGGTCAGGTACTTCCACTTAGACACGATTGGCAACCTAGAGACCTCGCTGACTTTTGCATTATGGACATTCAGGAGGCCAAGTGGCTAGCACCATACGGTAGGGATGTGACCAATAAATTGCTCAATCAATATACTCAGTCTACTAAGCGACAATATCAATCTCATTGGAAAGCTTTTACTTCTTGGATTGTTAGAACGGAACAAACTGTACCCTCAGTGGCATTGGTTTTTAATTACTTGAACTATCTGTTTGAGCAGAAACGTTTATCTGTGGTTACTCTGAAGAATCACTTAACTGCGATTAGAGTGCCCTTTTTCGACCTTACAGGTCTATCCATACCGGTGGCGGAGGAAACAGGATTTATGAGAGCGTGTTTTAAACTCCGCCCACCTCCCCGTCAGCTCATGCCTACTTGGTCTCTGGACAAAGCTTTGTCTTTACTTCATTCTCGTCTGTATCAAAATACTGCAGACTTTGCTTTAATCTTAAAGAAGGCAGTTTTCCTTTTGGCTTTGGCCACCGGAAACAGAGTGTCTGAGCTGGCGGCGATGAGCAACACACCTAATTGTCTTAGGTTTGGTAGACTTAATGATTCAATTTCCATTGCACCCTCCCCGGCGTTTGTAGCCAAGAATGAGCATAGTGCACACGTGTTTTCTGAATTCACGGTGCCGGCGTTAAAAAGGGGAAAGGTGCATCATAATTTATGTCCAGTGCAAGCTCTAACCAAATATTTAAGAATAGCTCCTCATAACCCCCAAGGTGCTTTATGGGTAGCGAGTACGGGTAAACGCTTACTTAAACGGCGATTAGCCTCTCTTCTAGTAGAAGTCATTAAAGAGAGTAATCCCGGCGTTGTGGGTAGGGCCCACGATTTACGCAAGTGGGCGGCCTCTTTACGTTTCCTGAAAAACTTTTCAGTTGAAGATATTGCGTCCACACAGTTGTGGGCGTCTAATCATACGTTTCTCTCTAGATACTTGTCAGTTGCTCTAGACAAACCTTCCTTACCATGTATAGCTTTAAGGCAGAGGGTCTAGGTGGCCCTGCAGTCACTTATGTTTATTTTCAAGGAAGGGGGGGGGGGGGGGTGCAGTCAGTTGACATAGGACACCCTAGACCCCGCCGGAGTATGAGAACTGTGATACAATTTAAGGTTGAAATGTGATATGAAAATTTCTCTGAGAGAATTTGTGCTAGTACAAAGTTTAGTACAAAACAACGGTGTTGTTATAGTAGTTTTAGCTGCGAAAGCAATGTAACATTAGTTCAATGGAGTTCATTAGCAATTGATCTCCACATGTATTTTGGGGTTTATGATGTGCACATATAAACTTATAACTTATTATTTGTCACCACTCGTTGAGTGGGGTGCCTTTTGTAACTACAGATCTGTGTTCAGAATCTTCAGGGTTACCTATTTTGTCAGGCAGGCTTCTTTGAAGCACGCACCTGCCTGAACCCCCTTTTTCTTGTATATTTCCGGCCTACGCCGTATTAAATACATTTTTCAAAAGTAAGAATACTATGTGGTTGTTTTTATTATCTGCTTTTCTAGAGTTATGATATGATTACGAATGTCCCCCTCCAGTCTTAGATATCAGGCATGTTCGTCAATGATGGAGGGGCCACTAATAAATTATAGGTTTGACTCCTGTAAGGAGATTAGGAAAACCTAATATTTAGTAGTGGCCCCGTAATCATTGACGACTGGGGCCCTCCCGACCGTCCCCTTCCCATTCGTTGATGTATTAAGGATTTTGGTTTACTTGATATGTCAGTGAAGGAGGAATGACGCCTGAATCAGCGTCTGGTCAGAAATCCACACAAGTACATCCACGATATGATGGAAAGCTTATTGGATAGTTATTCTTATTTTCTTTCTTTTTATTTTATTTTTTACGAAGTTTTTTCGTAGTGAGAACCCAATTCATAATGACTGAAGCCATGAGTGAGGTCGCGTGCGCTCATGATGAAGGCTCCTCAGTTTTTAAATGCTCTGCGCGGTAGATTCAAACTACGGCGGATTAGTGTTTGAAGAGGATGCCTTATGTAATAGGCATGTTCGTCAATGATTACGGGGCCACTACTAAATATTAGGTTTTCCTAATCTCCTTACAGGAGTCAAACCTATAATCTTTTTCACTCTTTCTTCAGTTCAGTTTCCGCATTCTCTCTCTCTCTCTCTCTCTGTTTCGCTTGCTTTGCAGGAATTTTGTTTTTGTTTTATATATAATATATAATAATTTACTTATCATTACTTACTATATCTATAACATAGTAGGTAGCCAACTTACCATAACGTACACCAAACCGATCCGCATGCGGTTTTGTTTATCACCTGTTACTAAAGTGCCACCATTATCGATTTTCTTGGAGCCGACTCGAGCGGGAGGGTTACCAATTGAAGTTAAATCCGCTAGCATATATTGTTAGATGTAAGACATAAATACCACTAGAAATATGAATTGGCAAAATCCATAATATCACTTCGAAATTGTTCTGAAATTTCAAAACAAAACCGCTAGTGTAAGTCATTGCTGCTAGATCGAAGTAAAGGTCTTTAGATCTAGCGGAAGTTGCTATACGTATTGGCAGTACTGCACACTCATTCATTCATTCATATCATTTTCTATTGAGCTCGTTCTGGAATCTTTACGACTCTGAATCTTACGATTGCCGACGGCGATACGTTGTTGACATTGTTGTTGATGTTCCAGTGGAGGGATGAACAAAATATTTTCCTTCTCCAATAATAGCTATTTCATAGTCCCACAGGACTATGATATATTTATCAAATTTATTGAACGCCTGAAAATAATACGCTATAAAATGCTGGCAATCAAACTTTCAAGCAATTACAAGGTCACATGCAATTATAAAAAGGTATATTGTAGACCACAATCTTCGCCAAGCTTCGTTGTTGCTTGTATTATCGTGAGAAATGTACCATACACCCTGGTTATCGTGAGAAATTTACCGAACGCCTGCAAATAATACGCTATAAAATGCTTGCAATAAAACTCTCAAGCATTTCAATGTCACATGCAGTAAGGTAGACCCAGAGGAAAGACAGACAGTAGAGAGGGGGTCAAAAACATCTGCTAGGTGTGATTTCCCCTGGGAGGGAAAGATTAGTTAGGGGCGGCCTGGGCCTACATCAGACAAAGAGAGTACCAAGAGTAAACAAAGAGAGTGAGACAGAGAGAGAGAGAAAGTCGTGATATATAAATTGTTACACATGTATCATATATATGAACATAATATATACGGTAGGCTACCTGTTCTCCACAATCATAATGCTAAGCACAAATATTCAATCTTTCGTTGTTTGTATTACCGTAAGAAATTTACCGAACGCCTGCAAACGCTATAAAATGCAAAGGAAATTTCTTGTATAGTGCAATTTTGAACGTAATGTGCTCTGAGAGAGAGCGGAGCGGTGATTGAGCATAATTACCTCAATACCGCTCGCCACACAGGGAATTATATAAGGAAATTACCGTATTTAGGTTTTTTGCACTCGGTGTTTTACGATTGTTGAAAGACAATCAGGGATCGTAAAGGATGGTTCGGGTGTCATTGGAAAGCTCAATTTACGCACTTTCAGGATACATACTTGTATTTATTAGTGGCCCCTCCATCATTGTCGAACATGCCTATTACATAAGGCATCCTCTTCAAACCCTAATCCGCCGTAGTTTTGAATCTACCGCGCAGAGCATTTAAAAACTGAGGAGCCTTCATCATGAGCGCACGCGACCTCACTCATGGCTTCAGTCATTATGAATTGGGTTCTCACTACGAAAACACTTCGTAAAAAATAAAAACAAAAAGAAAATAAGAATAACTATCCAATAAGCTTTCCATCATATCGTGGATGTACTTGTGTGGATCTCTGACCAGACGCTGATTCAGGCGTCATTCCTCCTTCTCTGCTCTGCGCTCAGCCTGCCCTGACGTACCTTCAGCTCCGCTGGTTCCGCATTGGTTGCATGCTTAGTGAGTTTGTTCTCATTTGTTTACTCTAGGATGTATCGAGTAAGGTTAGGATAGGCGTAGCAGGAGTGTCCTGGGCTGGTTGCCCGCAGTGCAGTGTATTTTGGGTCGTGTGTATGGGGCATCTAGGTTCGGATGTACCCTCGTGTTCCTGTTGTGACACGTGAACTTTTCACAGTTGTGTTAGTTTGTGATGCAGGCGGCTTTCATTACGCGTTAATTATTGCTGCCTTTTATCCTTCTGATGAGGTAAGCTGTGTTTTTGCTGACGTTCCCAGCGTATTTTTGTTCACTTAGTGAAGTTTTTTCTGGGTCCTTGTCAGGCTTCCCGGGGTGGGAAGTTGTCGCTTCGTGGGTGTGTTGGCGGTGGTTCCTGTTGTGATATTCCAGTGTGTGTTTATATTTCAACTATTTTCATGCCGGCTACCTAGGCCTAGCCAGCCGCTCGTAGCTTTGCCACATGTCTAGTGTTATTATTTATTTTTATAAATATGCCCTACTGTGTCATGTGTATCCGGGTTTTTAGTTGTGTATTGGCTAATTCCTCGGACTATAATTGTTTCCTGGTTTAGTTGTGTATTGGCTAATTCCACGGATTATGTTGTGACCTTGGTTAGTCGTGCGTGACTCTCCGCGTGTCGTATTGGTCAGATGGTGTCTGTTCAGGGTGGGGTTTGCCTTCCGGCGGGTTTTTTTCTCGGTTTCAACATGAAAAATGCTGACCGGTGAGCAGTGTTGGGCCACACGTGGTTTTTAACTCTGGCTGGTTCCCCGGCGTGGGGAGGTGTCTGTGGCTCTCCAGGACTGCGTCTCTGGGGGGGCCTGGTTTCAGGCCTCCTTTAAATTCCGGCGGGATGGCTGTACCCTTCCTTATATATATATATATATATATCTAAAAAAACGACGTTCTTGCGAACATTCGTTTTTTATAGGTCTTTCTACCTGCTTTACGACAACCTCATGGAAAACCTAGCTGTTGTTTAGGCGTTCCTCCCCGGCGATCTTTTACAAAGAAGTGGGGTCAGGAACTTGTGGGGTTAACTTTTAGACTTCTCACCCGGCGGGTGCTCCTGAGCAGGGTGGATAAACGACTTATGTCTCATATATTTAACCAATCCATTTTAGTGATACTCTGTGTATCGCTGCCTTTACTCTTACGGCAATTGAAGGTTCCTGAGGTTTAACCAAATCGATGCCCACACCCGGCGGGTGCTCCTAAGTGAGGAACTAAGGAATTTATAAACAAATTCAAATCCGATTCACCTTAATTGTGTGATACTTACAGTATCGCCGCCTCCTATTCGTACGTCGATCGTATGGGACAATTCGTTAAAAAATCAGATCTCGTATATTCCTGCCCTGGGCTATTCTACTAAAATATTTCAAGGGCCGGCGTCTTTATGAGGGGGGCTTTGTTACAAAATTGAATCTTGAGACAGTCACCACCTCCTACAGACTATAAGTGCCATGCTGGACCATTATAATCAGAGGGTATTCTTCATGTTCTTTAGCTAAAAGATTTGTTTGGCCTCTTTACAACCCGCCGCGTAGCGAGATGTGTTAGCTGTGTCTTTGCATCCCGTTACCCGGCGGGTTATTAACACTTGTATGCGAACACTTGGGTTAACCTTATGAGCATTAATTCCTGGAAATTTTTCTTTATTTTTCCAGAGCGGCGCGCCGGCGCGCCACTACAGACCCGGCGGTAGTTTCCTCACACCAGTCTCTGTCATGGCTACTGTGGCCCCAGTTTTTGCCCTGTGCATTACCCCTACTTGCGCGGGTATCCCGATTTTTGCGCATACCCTTTGCATAAGGTGTGTTAAATGTCTAGACCGTTCAAGGGGTCTCTGGGTTACACTTCATGGTTCATTTTGCTCCCAATTAGCCAATAAAGTCCTGTGAGACAATAACAAAACCGCCGCGGGAGCGTCGAGAGAGGACAGACAACAAATGTCGGCCTACACTACCATTGTCGACATGAATCACTTCAATGTGACAACGTCCCACTTTGGGATAAGTTGCTGTCAGAGCACCCTCCCCCTAAACGTACCTCTAGAGTAACGGGTTTTAAGCCGACAGAGACAAGCCAGGTTTCTGTATCGTCTGTGGATACGTCTAAACGCCCGAGAGAGCCTACTCCCCCGGCAGCCACCTCCTCGTCGCAGGCGAGATCGAGGTCAAGGTCACCTCTCAGACAGCAGTCTTCAAGTCGTGCCTCTTCCCCGCTAGTACGAAGAGTAAAGACCGAAGCTTCCACCAGTGGTCATGGTGGTGATTCTTCCAAATCTAGTCTAGTTCGCTTCACACCGTAGCCACAAATCCTCCAAAAAGGATTCCCATAGGAAGTCCTCTCGACATTCTCCTAAGTCTAGTGCATCTCGTCGTACCTCTACACCTGAAAATGTTTCTGTTACAGCCTCAGAGTATAGTGAAGCGCCTGTCCCTAAACAAGATTTACCTATTGATATTTTAACCCTAGAAATGGAAAGTTTCAGGAAATTCAATGATTGAGAAAGTTTCAGACGCTCTAGAGAGCGTAGGGCAGAGCCTCGGTGTTTGGCGGTTTGCTGAGCCAGGGTCTGACCATCCACGTCCGACTCATACGAGTCACACAGTAGCCGATGTCCACAGGGACGCGGCGACCCCATCCTCTATCCCTGCTTTATCTTGGAAACAAGGTGCCCCTGCCTCGGCGGGGTCTTCTCAGCAGGATCGGGAGGAACAAGATGAAGTGTCAATAATTTCAGATAGGGGAGGACAAGGGTCAGGCTCAGGCCTGGACGCCGCCCATGATAATACTGATTCACCTGAAAGTTCTGCATCTAACCAGTTTGTTACAGCACAAGAAATTGATGGGTTACTTACTCATGCTCTATCTAAATTCTTTAGTCAACAACGAGAAAACCCCACAATGGACTTGGGGGCTCCCTTGACAAGTTCTGCGGTACGGCCTCTGATAACGTCAATCGATTTATCTAAGATTCCTAACCCTCCTACTCTGTCACCGGCAGGGAGCTCTAAGCCAGCTACGGCGGCATTCACTACGTCAAATGTCAGGGTCATCACGGATGTTAATCCACCCCCTCTAGACAAAGCGCCTCTTAGAAAGGTAGCTATGCCCCTGCTTTATGGGCCAGACGAGTCATGGGTTCTTTTGAACCCCTCTAAGCCAGAGCTTGCCCAGCCTACCTTGTCAGGGTACCACGTGAGTGGTTTATCCAGGGAAATAAGTCAAAGAAATTAAGGGCATTGGATGCCTTGGGTAATGTTTTGGACGTAAATATCAGCTATACCTAGTTATTATCATCAGGATTATTTTGTTTATGCATCTAAGCCTGCTTTACCCCCTGCCTACGCTTCAAAACTTTTTTCAGACTGGTCTAAGCTGGATGGGTTTAATGATATTAAGGCTCTGTCGGCTCTTACTCCTGAACTAGATTTACAGACCGTCACAAAAGTGACAGCTAATCCAGTGTTGAATGTGGGACATTTGGGACCAGGACCTTGGGTGGATTGGGAGGTAGAGGCTCAAAACTTTGCAACCACTTTCACTTCTAAATCTTCCCACCAGATCCCTCAGGATACACATTCATGGTTCTCCATGCCGGTAGGTTCTGCGGCGGAGTTCCGTCAGCTTTATTTTCTATTCTAGCTGCCCCTAAGATTAATCTTTGTGAACTAAAGAACCCTTTCACTACCCCTTCCCCAACTCACCTAGAAAGAGAATTTTAGGCTAAGGGGAAAAGCTTTCCGCCTGTTTTCACAGTACATAGTTTCTCAGCAGGTGGCTAAGTCTTTACTCAGGTCTACTCAGGCAATCGCAGACGCGGATGCCCGAAGATCATTTGAGTTATCCCGGCGTCTGAAGCTTCAGTCGTCGATTCAATCCTTAGTGACATACGCACAGCCTTACTTGAGGCGGTGCGAGCACGACAGGATCTTAGGATGTCATTAGTTCGCAAGCTGCCTGATCGCATTCCTGACCAGCTGGTAATGTCCTCCAAACTTGATCCTTCTTTAATGAGCCCCGATCTAGGGCAAACAGTGTTTAACATGGCACAGGCCGTGAAGAACAGTCCCGCACAGGCTAAGAAACCTGCATTTAACTGTTCCCCAAACCTAAGCCTCCTACTAAAGCTCAGCCAGGGGGTTCTAAGCCTTTTCTTCCGCCTACGTCCTCCCAATCCCCCCTGGGTCATTACAGGCATAGCCAGAGAGGGTTTTCAGGCCAGAGAGCACGCGGGCACTATAAGCTTCGGCAGGGCCAGTCTTCGGCCCACACCAGCCATCCGGCGAAGCGTCCAACACCACCAAACCCACCATAAAAAAACTAAAGTCTCTCTCACTCCCAGTGCCTATCTTAGAGCCGGAGGAACCGAGGGAAGTACAGCCGGCGAACCCTTGTCTGCTAACTTGGTCGTTCTGAACGTGTCACCAAGCATGGCCGTTAAAAACCTGGGCACGGATGGTGGCACGCAAAGGCATCACTTGGCATTGGCTCCGGCGACCTCGCTTACGTCAGCCGACAATGGCAAATTGTGTTTCATTAGAGGTGGATTCGCTGGTCCAGGAGATGATTGCCAAGAATGTCATCATCCCGGTCCCTCCAGATTACCCTGTATTCACGTCAAAACTGTTTTTGGTTCCCAAACGGGACAGTGTTCAGATGAGGCCGGTCGTAGACCTGTCTTATCTGAATCTTCACATTTACAACGAGTCTTTCAGAATGTTAAAATTCATCAATCAGGCTAACACTACCGCCGGGAGGCTGGATGTGTTCCCTAGACCTGACAGACGCCTATTGGCACGTGACGGCCAACAAAAGATTTCAAAGGTTTCTGGCCTTGAGGATCAGGCACCAAAATTTTGTTTTTCAGAGGATGCCGTTCGGTTTGAACCTAGCACCTCGACTATTCACGAAACTAGTCCGGCAAGCCCTGATGCCGTTGTTAAAACAGGGAATCAGAGTGTTGTGGTATCTAGACGACTGGCTGGTGGTGGCAGAGACACAACAATTGGCATAAAACATGTCAATATCATTTTAAATCATGTCAAAACTCTAGGCTTCAAGGTAAATCTGGTAAAGTCAAACCTTGTTCCCTCAAGAGTAATTCAGTGGATAGGGCTGGTCTGGGACACCGCCGCTCTCACTCTGAGTCAGAGTGTGGACAATCGCAACAGGTTTCGCAGGAAACTGTTCGGGTTTCTTCACAGTCTTACTACGACACGAAGATTCTGGGAGTCGCTGGTCGGCTCTCTCACGTGGATTCAGCTAACTGTCAAGTTGGGCCGGTTGAAAGTAAAACGATTAATATTGGAAGGCAACAAATATTTCCCACTCTTACCGGCGGGAAAATTATGGCCCATACCAAATAATCCACACCTTACTAGCGGTCTGGGCGAAGAGGGAAACATTGCACTCAATCATGTCATGGACCTCTCCTCCTCCAACGGTATGGCTAAACACGGATGCGTCACGCACCATACGATGGGGATTTCAGTCAAATCAGGGCACAAGGGTCAGGGTTTTTGGTCCCACTTAGAAATCACTCACATAAATGTCAAAGAGTTTCTAGTCCCCTTGTATTTCCTACAGGCTCACGGCCCTGCGTTACGGGGCAAGTCGGTGGCCTTCAAATGGACAATCTGAATGCAGTTTACTGTATTCAAAAACAAGGGTCCAACGAGGTCAAGGAAGTTGCTACTCGTGTCGGAAGAGATTTTTGTTCTAGCCAGCAGTCTAGATATTTATCTTCACGCATCTTATCTCCCAGGCGTAGCGAACGTCTGGGCAGACGCTCTGTCCCGGAGACAGAGCACGACAGTAGAATGGGAGCTCAAGCAACCCATTTTCGACCTAATGATTGCGGAGCTCTCCCATCCACAAGTGGATCTTTTTTGCGTCCGACGAGACTCACAAGCTCCCTCTATACCTCACCCGCCGGGCGATAACGACGGCAGGGGGGCCAGACGCCCTAGTGACAGACTGGAACAGATGGAGCTCCATCTAGCTGTTTCCGCCGCCAGATGCGTCACTAATGTGCCACGTAGTGAACAAACTACGAGTTTATCGAGGCTTAGTCTCGCTAATCGCGCCCCTGTGGCCGGCGCAGGTGTGGTACCAGCAATTAATAAGGTGTGCCCGGACCCGGTATCGCTCCCGGTCGGGTACTTCCACTTAGACACGATTGGCAACCTAGCGACCTCGCTGACTTTTGCATTATGGACATTCAGGAGGCCAAGTGGCTAGCACCATACGGTAGGGGTGTGACCAATAAATTGCTCAATCAATATACTCAGTCTACTAAGCGACAATATCAATCACATTGGAAAGCTTTTACTTCTTGGATTGTTACAACGGAACAAACTGTACCCTCAGTGGCATTGGTTTTTAATTACTTGAACTATCTGTTTGAGCAGAAACGTTTATCTGTGGTAACTTTGAAGAATCACTTAACTGCGATTAGAGTGCCCTTTTTCGACCTTACAGGTCTATCCATACCGGTGGCGGAGGAAACAGGATTTATGAGAGCGTGTTTTAAACTCCGCCCACCTCCCCGTCAGCTCATGCCTACTTGGTCTCTGGACAAAGCTTTGTCTTTACTTCATTCTCGTCTGTATCAAAATACTGCAGACTTTGCTTTAATCTTAAAGAAGGCAGTTTTCCTTTTGGCTTTGGCCACCGGAAACAGAGTGTCTGAGCTGGCGGCGATGAGCAACACACCTAATTGTCTTAGGTTTGGTAGACTTAATGATTCAATTTCCATTGCACCCGCCCCGGCGTTTGTACCCCAGAATGAGCATAGTGCACACGTGTTTTCTGAGTTCACGGTGCCGGCGTTAAAAAGGGGAAAGGTGCATCATAATTTATGTCCAGTGCAAGCTCCAACCAACTATTTGAGAATAGCTCCTCAACACCCCCAAGGTGCTTTATGGGTAGCGAGTACGGGTAAACGCTTACTTAAACGGCGATTAGCCTCTCTTCTGGTAGAAGTCATTAAAGAGAGTAATCCCGGCGTTGTGGGTAGGGCCCACGATTTACGCAATTGGGCGGCCTCTTTACGTTTCCTGAAAAACTTTTCAGTTGAAGATATTGCGTCCACACAGTTGTGGGCGTCTAATCATACGTTTCTCTCTAGATACTTGTCAGTTGCTCTAGACAAACCTTCCTTACCATGTATAGCTTTAAAGGCAGAGGGTCCTAGGTGGCCCTGCAGTCACTTATGTTTTACTTTCACGGAATGGGGGGGGGGGGGGGGGGGGTGCAGTCAGTTTGACATAGGACACCCTAGACCCACCACCCGCCGAGTATGAGAGCTGTGATACAATTAGGGTTAAAATGTGATAATGAAAATTTCTTCTGCGAGAAGTTGTGCTAGTACAAGTTTAGTACAAAACAACGGTGGTTGTTATAGTAGTTTTAGGCTGCGAAAGCAATGTAATATTAGTTCAATGTGAGTTTCATTTGCAATTGATCTCCACAATGTATTTTGGGGTTTATGATGTGCACATATAACCTTATAACTTATTATTTTTTGTACACCACTCGTTGAGTGGGGTGCCTTTTGTGAACTACAGATCTGTGTTCAGAATCTTCAGGGTTACCCATTTTTTGTCGGGCAAGGCTTCCTTTGAAGCAACCGTCACCTGCCCTGAACCCCTTTTTCTTGTATATTTCCGGCCTACGCCGTATTAAATATCATTTTCAAAAGTAAGAATACTATGTGTTTGTTTTTATTATCTGCTTTTTCTAGAGTTATGATATGAGTACGAATGTCCCCCCTCCAGTCTTAGATATCAGGCATGTTCCTTCATGGATGGAGGGGCCACTAATAAATGATAGTTTTGACTCCTTTAAGGCGATAAAGAAAACCTAATATTTATTGAGTGGCCCCGTAATCATTGACGACTGGGCCCCTCCCGACCGTCCCCTCCCTTCCCATTCCCCGTTGATGTATTAAGGATTTTGGTTTACTTGCTACTGGCAGTGAAGGAGGAATGACGCCTGAATCAGCGTCTGGTCAGAAATCCACACAATTACATTCCACGATATGATGGAAAGCTTATTGGATAGTTATTCTTATGTTCTTTTTCTTTTTATTTTTTACGAAGTTTTTTTCGTAGTGAGAACCCAATTCATAATGTCTGAAGCCATGAGTGAGGTCGCGTGCGCTCATGATGACGGCTCCTCAGTTTTCTATTGCTCTGCGCGCTAGCTTCACACTACGGCGGATTAGTGTTTGGAAGAGGATGCCTTATGAAAGATGCATGTTCGTCAATGATTACGGGGCCACTACTAAATATTAGGTGTTCTTTTATCTTCCTTACAGGAGTCAAACCTATAATTACGCTCTGGGTCTTGTTTGTTATGCATGAAAAAGAGCACGGAACAACCCCATTTAGGGTAAAACAAAAAACCCCTGGGCGCACAGTGAAATATCTCCACCTCCGCTCTTACGGTGATAAAAATGCTTGCAATCACATTTTCAGCAATTATAAATATCAATTGTACTTACCAACACCCCACCAGTATGTTCTTCATCCTTAATGTCCTCCAATTTGCTCAAGGGTCTGTCCAATATCAACCACAACAGCCACCCCACGCAAATTATGCGTGGGTGAAAGCCTCTGATCTGGTTATTTTCCGTCTTCCGAGTCATCCCACACTACCAAAACTCTCACCCAGACCTTCGACGGTTTCATCATCCACCAGCCTTTATAACTTTCTGAAGAGTTTCAGCATGATACTCGTTCCTGGGTGGTAAGCCGGCCGTGGTTAGTAGGTTGGCGCGACGCACTAGGGATGGCGGCCACCGAATCGAACACGGGGCCAATCGTGACCTTCCATTATGGCTGCTTGAGGGTCACTTAGTCCACGGTCACGCAGTGGGGATGTGTGGGTGGGCCCTTGTAGTAACACCGCCTGAAACCACCAAGGTTTTCGCTTTCCACCTAAATTAGGGCCGGGAAATACGCCCACGGACAGCAGTTTACCCTGGTCTGTACCTGGTATTGTGTTGTGTGAGTAGCTGTATTTTGATATTAGTGAGTGCTTGTATGCCTTGTGTTCCCAGGTGTCTGAGGTGTAATGTTGCCTTATGTTGGTCTCTAGGCCCACAGGCGTGGATAGCTTGAGACTTGTTTTGATGATTTGCTTTGTCTGGTTTTTGGGTGAAGGGTGTATAGTCAGGTCTGTGGGGCATTGTCCTTTTGCCGCGTCGGATAAAAAAAACACTCCGGTCGTTCCGCTTTGTGGTGTGTTAGGTGACTGACATGATAGAAGTGATGATGAGAGTGTTTGCTTGTTGTTTACGTGAAGGAGTAGAGTCTATTGTTGTGATTGCAGCATGTGATTGTGTTGTTGGTTGGCTGTTGGAAAGTGTGGATGCTGTTTAGTGTGTTGTAGAGTGTTTTGGGGTTTGTTTTGTGATCGAGTGTGTTTGTCGGAAAGTTTATTCCAATTTAGTGTTTTTTGCTTGTATTTTTGTTGTTAAGTCCTGGATGTTGAGTGCTTGATTTTGTTTGATTGATGTCATGTGTGTGTGGGTGCTGGGGAGTGGTTGTCAGTGTTCGCGTTGTATGATGAAGGTTTTGAATTTCTGGTGAGAAGTTGGGGTTGTGTTTTTTTATGTACCACCGTCTTGGAATGTTTTTTCTTGTCTGCGTTTTGGATATTCGTATTGAATGTGTGTAAAGCATTGTTTATGTTATGATGGGTTTTACTGTGTTAAGGTTTTCAAGTGTTGTTCTGTCTCATTTGTTAAAGCTTCCCAGTTAGGTTCTTTTATAGTTATTGAAGTTGTCTGTGGCTAACTGGGTGCGTCTTGTGTTGGTGTGATAATGATCGGGAGGTGGTATGAGCCTAAGGTTCTGACCACCCTCCATGATGTTTGTGGGGCGAGTTCGGGGAGCAAAAGGTGATATAAGGAGATGATTGGGGTGTAGAGTGCTTGCGTGGGGCGTATGGGTATGCTGATATCCACAGTAGGCACATTACGCTTTCTCATGCGCATAGACGAGCCCAGTAGTCACAGACCTTTTGTTGCGACACCCTTTTGGGGGGCCGAGTGAGTGAAGGAATACAATTCCTACATTGGCGATGTTGTTGGGATATACTGATATAAAGAATACGACACATACGCTTTCTCATGCGCAGACGAGCCACAGTAGGCACATACTTTTTGTTTGCGACACCTTTTGGCCGAGGAGTGAAGGAGATGAATTCCGCCTTGGAGAGTTTGTATGCTATAAGGATATACAAATACTACCACGTCACCCATATTATAAAGATTTAAAATGGTTAACCATTCCCTCCAGCCCGCTATGTCTATTGATATATTCCCCGAAACCCTGGGGTTTTTGGCCGAAAAACGTCTACGCTAGGCTACCGGCATCTTTGTTATTTGGCATTGCTTCCTCCTCCGCATCTCGCGGCCATCCGCAAGCGTAGCTGTTTCGTACCTGTAGAATGCATTAAGTAGAGCTCTCTAAGCAAACTGGTTCAGTTGGTGATTAATGATTTTCATTGGAGATAACTTTATGGCAAAAACAGCCACTTTACTCTTCACGATACTTAACAATAACATACAGGCACACACGAACAAGCGACGCACTCCTTCTTGGGGCGGGAGAAATGCTGGGCGGCGGTCCAGCCGGCTGTTGTTTACATGCTCGGACGGACGCCTCGCACCCAAGCTCCCAGGCTTTCCAGCACTCACGGGGCCTCCAAGCCTTCCGGGTTTGCGCGGACTGAGTTTTTTTATGGGTGTTTAAGAGCGCTTCCGGGTTTGAGGGGTTAAAGAAAAAATTACCCTTACCACAGGAGTAGCTATCGAGAATATCTAAACAATTTATCCCCACACTACCTATTAAACCTCTCAACTGTAAAGAAGTAACCTCAAGTATTACAAGGCAACAACATAACCTTTTTGTCCCGAAAGTTTGATACAGAAATAGTTACTAGATCTATCTCAGTAAAAGGCCCCAAAATTTGGAATGAACTCTCACCTTATGTCGAAGAAGCAAACCTCCTTACAATACCTTTAAATTAACCCGCTTCACACATTTATGACGCAGAGGTTGCCAGATTAGCAATAATAAATATAGTTCTCTCACTCTATAATTACCTCTCCCAAAAATTAGTGTTCTGCCCACAGCTAACACAAAGACAACTGGACATGTTGAAGTAACTAAACTAAAGGTTTCTAATACCCCTGATGGTACCAAGGGCTTTAAAGTACCCCCAAAAGGCCCAAAATCGCGTCATATTCCAGAGAGTTTTCAGACTACATCATATACTTTTTAACAGCCATTTAACAAGATACTACTCTTTCTATTGTTTTGCCTGACATGATTAGTATTATTATTCACTGCTATGTATTTTATTATAATTATTATTATGATTATTAATTTTATAATATTCTATTATTATTATTATTATTATTATTCCTCCTGTCACTACTATTATTTCCCCCCGAACCCTTCTTCCCCCTCGTAATCCCCCCCCGCCCCCCCCCCCATCCCCATCTCTCAGACCTGATAAGGTAACAGCTGCCTCGGATTTCTTTAAATCCGGATGAGGCTAAAATTTCCAGGACTCTTAACCCTTCACTACCCGTCCTGTCTTACCTAAGGAACGTCCGCCCGTACCCGGCGAAATGGCTTGAAAAACGTCTAGGCCTAGGCTATCCGTATTTTTATGTTTATTTTCACTGCTAGAACTTTTCGCCACTCATCTATAATCGTAGTGCGGTTTTCACTTCTGTATTTTGGCGTTGAGTAGAGCTCTTTAAGTCAACTGGTTCATTTGTGATGCACGATTTCAGTGGGCGCAAATATTGCAGAGATGTTGCCCAATATGGGCTGTTTTCAGACACTATATTCGTCTGACGTCAGAACATACATTGAAGTCTTCTCCTTCGTTTTTTCGGAGGTGCCGTGACGCAACGCTTGGGTTTGTTTGACATACTCTCGTACGCACGGCGTTCCGGGACAAAGCTTCTTATGCTATTAAGCTTCCGTCTTAGTTAAGGACGGCCGGGTAGCTGCCCTTCTGCCGAGCTGTCCTTACCTAAGGTAGCCCGGGTAGGAAGGGTTAACGAAAAGTCGATGAAGGGCTATAACTAGGACCCACATGTGCCCTCTATAATAACTAAATAATTTTCCTTTAATGACAGCTCAGCGAAATACAGTTTATTGAGAACACCGCTTTTGTAGGTTCAAAAAAGGAACAATGCACATGGGAGCCGTTTGAAACTGGGTCCTGTTGAATGTTCGTATCCTTGCGTAACAAAATGGATCATATTTGCGCGATCTTGGATGAACTTAAACCTTGATGTATTATGTCTCACTGAGACCTGGGGTTGTTCGAAGTCAGAGCTGAATATTATCCATAGCGGCATTGCCTAAAATCCATTCCATAATTAAATGTTTTCCTATGCCTAGGGGAGATCATCCGGGTGGTGGAGTGGCAGTTGTCCTACTCCACATCTCTGGTGAATATCTTGCAAATAAGCCATAACCCAGCCCCGCTTTTATTATGAACTGGTGGAAGTGGAAATAAAACTCCATCAACACAGTCTAAGAATGGCAGTTGTCTGATAGGCCTGGCCATCGTGGCACAGATAGGGGTTTTATGGAAGAGTTTGGGGCAGTTTCTCGAAGGAATTTTCTGCTAAAACTGGAAGACTTTGGATGTGTGGAGATTTGAAATTACTTGGTTGACAGCCCTCATCTGAAGCCATGCTCTCCTGAGTTCCTTGAGTTGACCTGATCAGAACAATTTTGTAAACCCTGTGTCCCACCCAACTCATAATCTTAGGACAAAACCCTTGGACTTGGTTGTCCTCTCCTGTGGGTTGTGGTGGTGTTCTGGATGTTGATATTGAGAATGCTGACCCTAATACCTCTTATCATGCCTTTGATTACTTTCAGCTTTGATTTCCCTAAGCCACTCACAACATGAAAAAGTAATCAGAATTTAGAAATTATAAAAATGCAGACCTAAATTTTGGCTACCAGTGCAGTAAAACAGTAACTTTGGAAGTAATTGATACTTCCAACCTTACTTCAGATGAGCTTGGTGGAGGTACATGGAAATGCACTTAAATTAGTGTTCGCATCATCACTGTCCAGAAGTAGAGAAGAAAATCATAGTACGAATTGATTCGCCCTGGTAATATCACTCGAGTTTAATGTCTTAGAAGACGCGGGTTTAAAAAAAAAAGAAGAGCTGAACGTGAATGGCGGAAAAATAAAACAGACTCTACATGGTTGCAATACCTGTCAGCCAGAAGATCTGTTGGTTCTACAAAATCAAAGATGAAAACAAAGTTTATTATCAGGGAAAAGTTGACTCGTGTGGTAACGACCAGAGGAGGTTGGCTTCAATTGTAAACAGTGACTTGGAAAAACCCGAGTCAGCTTAAGCCCTTTTGTACCTTATGCCGATTTGGCTTCCAACTTTGTGGCATTTTTTGCTGGGCAAGATAACTCGCATAAGACAGGAATTGGATGATGCTTCTGTGGGGTGAAAGAACTTTCAGTTGTACTCCACCCCCGACACATTCCTAATAATGTCCTCCTCATCCTTTCACCTCAGTAGAGGTGGACCTGATCTCGTCCTACATAAAGAAACCTCTAATAAAACATTTTGCCCGTTGAATCCCATAAATGTGTCCAAGCTACCAAGATTCTATGATCACACAGTTGAGTTTATTTCCAAAAATACTTAATAAGTGCGTTCTCTGAAGGTAGCTTCCCACTTTCTGACAAGCATGCACTATTATCTCCGACCTACTCTAACAGAAACCTGGACTTGATGTGAAGAAAATGTTGAACTATCGTCCTGTCTCCAACCTGTCCTTCATATCAAAGATATTAGAGCGTGCAATACTTGACCAATACCAACCACTACATTCAGCAGAATGAAACTATCCCATTTTTTCAGTCTGCTTACCGACATCATCCCCATTTTTTGCAACTGAAACAGCATTGATTAGAGTACATAATGAGCTAGTTGAGAACATTTGCAATGGGTGGGGCCTCACTATTGGTCTTGCTTGCGCTCTCTGCGGCTTTTTTGACACAGTGTATCATGAGTTGTTATTGAGTGATCTTTATGATTGTGGTGGTGGCGTGAACTCCGCTCTCCTGCTTCTTTGGTTTCGTACGTTGTCAGGTAGGATCCCAGAGTGTGATGGTAAATCAAGTGGTCTCGGACTCCACCCCCCTGCAGTCTGGTGTTCGCCGCAGGGAATCAGTTTTGGGTCCTATCCTATTTTATAATTTATATTAGCAGTTTGTCTCTTCTGCGTTCGTGCACATGAATGACACCTTTCACTTTTATGCAAATGACACCCCCAGATTTATGTGAGACTCACAAATATAGTTTTGATATTCGGAGTAGTATGGAATTGTTGATGTCTGATATCAAGAAGTGGAATGAGATCGAAAGAAAACTTCAACTAAATGATGGTAAAACTGATATTCTCATCATCCGAGGAAATAGAAGAGCTGATGATATAGTAGGTGCCCTCTCCATGCAATGTGTGTGGATCTCAGATGCGACCCGGCAACTCTGTTCGAAATCTGGGTGTATATGTGAACTCCCGATTATATTTTCAAAGAGCATGTAAACCAGAGAGTTAAAAGTTGTTACGTGCACATCAGAAATCTCTAATTGGTGGGAAGCCCGTTTATAACCCGACGTTGCCTCCTGACTTGGTTC